>JAUIMM010000146.1:3080000-3562500 GCA_031769625.1 Taudactylus pleione | reverse complement strand
ATAGAGAGATAGATATAAGATAGATAGATAGATAGATAGATAGATAGATAGATAGATAGATAGATAGATAGATAGATAGATACAGTATGAGATATATAGATACATTTTTTTTTTAAGGAACCATAAATGATTGCCAACTTGCTAACAATGTCGACAAATGTTGAGATTTTAGTTGTAGGTTGTGGCTAATGTCATAAAACTGTATTAGTGGTGTGTTGTTCCTAATTCTAACCATAACCTAGCCCAGCAGCTCGTGGAACTTTTATACATAGGACCTGTATAAGTGCATTTATTGGTGTATGTTATTTGCCATAACTTAAATGGTACATTTTATTTGAGAATTATTTGTGGTAAAAAAATATTCTGTTACTATGTTTATTCTTATTAATCATATACACTTGGGCACACAGCAGTTGTTTCTTTATAGATAAAGTAATGAAGCATTGAATAGATTGTGTGATACAGGAGAAGGGAGATATTGGCCTGTCATACAGCACAATGTTTACGGTGAGCTATGGATGTGTTTATTAGAGGATAATAGCTGCTACTGTATGTCAGGGAGATCATTATTTATATGAAGTAGTTGGTTACAAGCCCAAAACCAGCTGCTTCCCATTGCTGTTGTCATGACAACCCTCCAGCCAGCGCTGCTCCCTTCTCTAGCCGGCATGGAGTGATGGGACACACAGACGCGGTGCGCAGTGGGCTTGGCGGCTGTGCCATGCAATAACCTTGTCTGTGCTGGGGTAGTAAGCAGTTATATTAAAGAGCACCTGGAATGCCTATGGATTAAGGTCAGTGTTACTGTATTCCAAACTCAGGGCCTACCTCAACTTGGAGCGGCCTCATGGACGCTCGCATAGCTGTGGGTTACCACCCACAGCTATAGCGAGCGTCCATGATGATGGTCGCGATGGTCAAGACCATCGCGACCATCGGGCTTGCGACGAGACCCTGCGGTAGGGTCTCGGTGACCGCAAGCCCAGGAGTGATTTTGGCTCTATCAGAGCCAAAATCACTCCCACTGACATCACTACTGATGTCAGTGGGGCCGGCTTCAGACGGTAGGCGTTCCCATGGGAACGCCTCCGTCTGGCAGCCAAGCCCCCGACATGCCCACCAAAGGGGGCGTGCTGTCACTCACCATCGACAGCACGCCCCCTTTGGTGCGAGACCCCGAGCGATGGATTCCCCGTCGCTTGCTGGGTCTCGCGCATGCGCACTATGTAGCTCCCTCCGTCGTGCGCATGAGCACTTAGGCACCATCGACCCGCTTGCGAGCGTACAGCGCTCGCGAGCGGGTCAGAATCAGGCCCTCAGTCCTCAGGGCATCCTAACAGTCCTAACTGCGAAAAAATTTAGTTTTTTCATTTATAAAATCATTTCTTTTTAATAGGCCCTTGCATTAATGTGTACTTAACCATGCATAGATTAAAAATAAAATGTCAATTCACAAAAATGTGCCATCATAATAAATATATATATATATATATATATATATATATATTGTATATATATATTTATATTTTTATATATATATATATATATATATATATATATATATATATATTTATATATTACCAGATCCAAGTCTTACAAAATTATGTGGGTGATACTATGAGAACCTTCCAAAGAGGGCAAGTAGAGGTGCTCCTACAGCAGCCAATCAGATATTAGCTACCATTTTATAGAATGTACTACATAAATGACAGCTAGGCGCTGATTGGTTACTTTGGGCATATTCTTAAATTCTAATTAATTATTTAGTATGATAGTTAAACAAGCATTTCTTGTCTTGAAGTGGCTGTATAGTTAATTTTCTGAGTCCCTAGAACCATCTTTCTCTCTAGCGTGACTAATGTGATGAGGAGGGTGTTTGCCAGTATCGTTATTCAGCTCTTACTGCTTACATTTACACTTCATTTGTGTTTTACATTTCACAGTTTTTTCTCCCATTAGCTAGGTACCTGATGCATGCAGTAAGTCATGTGTATAGTGACATACTCTAATCATTTCTACTGCAATATTTATTTGAAAGAGGCAATCATCAAGAAACTCTTTTGTATCAGAATGCATTTTACTACATTTTTTTTATCATAAATATTGTGACATTTACTTAAATGAAAAGAGGCATTTATAAGACAATGTGGTGTCATCATTAGAAAACAGATTACAAATATTAGAACTACTGCTACTGGGGTGTTTGAGTGGAATGGGATTGAAATACCGACAGCTCAGCAGCCGCCGGTTCAAATCCCAACAGTGGAAGGCCGACAGTAGGAGATCCCGACACTCGGTTGTAAGTATCCTAGCCCTCCCCACCCCCCCTCCTAACCCTAACACTCCCTTAGGGGTGTCCCCCCTAGTGCCTAACCCTAACTTTTCCCCAGGGGTGCCTAAACCTAACCCCTGCACCCTAAACATAACCCTCCTGGGGGGGTGCCTAACCCTAACCCCCCGTGTCGATGCCTGTACCTAACCCCTCCTTCCCCTAGCCTAACCCTAAGCTAGCGGCCAGGTTGATGGTCGCGATGGTCAAGACTATCGCGACCATCGGGCTTGCGACGAGACCCTTGTGGTAGGGTTTCGTGGCCGCAAGCCCTAGAGAGCTTTCGGCTCTAACAGAGCCGCAAGCTCTCCACTGACATCACTTGTGATGTCAGTGGGGCCGCCCCCAAATGACAGGCGTTCTCATGGGAACGCCTCAGTTTGGGCAGCCCTCCCCCCGGCCCGCCCACCAAAGGGGGCGTGCTGTCACTCAACATTCGACAGCTCGCCCCCTTTGTTGCGAGACCCGGAGCGACGGAGTGCCCGTCGCTATCTGGGTCTCGCACATGCGCACGACGGAGCCGGCTCCGTCGTGCACATGCACTCTGGGCCACCATCGACCCGGTTGCGAGCGCTCAGCGCTTGCGACCAGGTCTGAATCAGGCCCTACATCCCATTTGAGTGACACGGTTGTTTTGGTGTAGCAATTTCATATATCGCAAATAGAATCTAGCAGGTTAAATGAAATAGAATTGTGTAGAATTAACCTTTGCCCACTGTGGTATGTATGTGAATGATATACAGGTGACTAAACTGCACATAATATCCGTCCACAATCCATGATAAAATAGAATCTATCTACCTTTTATCCCCTGATTTTGTTATATGCCAACGTTGACAAATTGTTGGTACCGCTCATTACAAACAATGCTTCATTCCTCCTGAAAAGTGATAAAATGAATAACTATTGTCTTATGTATACCTGCAAGCCTTTGCTATGTCATAGTATAAAGCAAAGAAAGTGTGAAAAGAGGTAAATTAAATTATAGCTTATTTTCCAAAGATTCTCTAAAATAGCCTGGACAGATTTGTTAGTACCCCTCAGATTAGAAAATATAATAAATAATTGGATTATAGTGATGTTTCTTTAATTATCATGACACACGTCTTCCATCTTCTAATCAGTCTTTCAGCCTATTTTAATGGAGAAATGTAGTCACACTGCTGTTTCCTATCATCGTGTGCATCGGGAACATGGTCCAGAGAAAGTAAAGGAGAAAGTTGATGTTCCTGTGTGTATGTTTATGTTATCATTTCTGGTAATCCACCCATCTGGGATCTCTCAGTTTGAACCCACCTGAAACACTGTGATACAGTTGCAAATATTATTAAAAAATGTAAAGTCCATGGGACTGTAGCCAACGTCTGTCGATGCGGTAGCAAGAGGGAAATCGACCTTAGATTATACTGACAGTCAGAATGGTTGATAAAGAGCCAAAGAAAACTTCCAAAGGGATACGAGCTGAATCCCAAGGTACGTTAGTGTCTGATGGCACCCTCTGACGCATTTTGAGAAACAGTAGTCTCCATGGAAGAAGACTTCCATGGAGACTATTTTTTTTTTGAAAAACAAAAAAACATAAAAAGTCAGACTGGACTTTGCTTAAATTCATATTGACAATGCCGCTGGGAGAATGTCCCATAACTGGAGCTTTTGGCAAGTCACATCAGCCTGATTACCTCTAAAGGTTGTGCATTAGAATATTCGGTTAAAGGTCCCGTCATTTCAAGCCATGCCATGGTCATTTGTTTTATTATTTAAAATATTCTGTAAATTCAAAAATCAAATGCAAAGTCTGATTTCTACTAAATATGGAATAAACAATGGTGGCTGTCAGTTACTTTTATAAAATAGAATAATATAGGTTCCGTTTTTCATAGAAGGGTACCAACAAATTTGTCCATGAGTGTAATCGATTGCACCTATCACCACCCAAAAGAAAATGATTTATATTATTGGTTGTTTATGCTTTAACCATACCTGTCATATCACTTTCACGTTTAAAAGTCTGAAGAGGAAGATATCTTGGGGTCTATTTACTAAGTCTGGTATGGAGATAAAGTGAATGGAGATACAATCAGCTCCTAACTGCCATATCACAGTTTGTGTTTGAAAAATGACAGTTAGGAGCTGGTTGGCTGGAACTTTATCTCCATCCAAGGCTTAGTACATAGACCCCCACAGCCTGTAAAGTGACAGTTAGGAGCTGCTTGGTTGGTACTTTATCCCAATCCACTTTATCTCTCTCCAAGGGCTCTATTTACTACAATCCGCATATTGAATGCAGATTGTAGTGTGAAATTATCGACTGAATTCGCATTGCGAATTCAGGCAATATCACAGGGATTTACTACAAATCCCTTACAGGGACAGAGCTTGCGATAAAGCTCTGTCCCTGTGAATCCCCCCCGCACACTAGTCACGGTATTTTCGCAAAAAATACTGTGACAAAGTGCCCGCGCATGCGCCGACCGGCCGCCGCTACTACCCCCCCAGCACTAAGCCCCGCCCCCGTTGTTAAGCCCCGCTATCGTAGAACCCCCCCGCGATCCCCCCTCCCTTAATAGCACTTACCTGCAGTCATCGGTGCTCCGGTGATGTCTCCCATGCCTCCGGTCAGCTGATATCCCATACTGCACTGGGACCCGATCACCTGATGACCGGGCCGCAGTGCACCATGGGCGACCAGCTGACCAGAGGGAGAACATCACCGGAGCCCCGACCACCGGTCCATGGAGTCAGGTAAGAGTAGGAGCCCGGTAACCGGGGGTGACCCCGGATAACGCCACCTCCAGGTGGCGTTATTATCACAGAGTTTCCCCCGGTATTTTTGTACTATTTATTTTTAGTAACTTTGGTCGGATCACATTTCCCATTACAATTATGGGAAATGCGATCTGCTTTACTAAAAATAAGTGATACTTAGGGGTTGGAGTAGAATTTTACGAATTCTACTCCAATTGCCCTGTAATAACTATAGGTGATACTAAAATAATGTGAAAAGGGTGTGAAAACACCCTTTTTCACTTTATTTTAGTAAAAATAATGTTATTAAATAGAGCCCCAAGGCTTAGAACATAGGGGGTCATTCAGACCCGCTCGCGAGCAGCAGTACGCTCGCAAGCGGGTCGATGCTCCCCACTGCGCATGCGCACGACGGAGGGAGCTCCGTCGTGCGCATGCGCGAGACCCGGGGAGCGACGGGCTTTCCATTGCTCCGGGTCTCGCACCAAAGGGGGCGTGCTGTCGATGTTGATTGACAGCACGCCCCTTTTGGTGGGCGTGCCTGCCAGATGGAGGCGTTCCCATGGGAACGCCTACCGTCTGAAGCCGGCCCCACTGACATCACTAGTGATGTCAGTGGGAGTGATTTTGGCTCTGATAGAGCCAAAATCACTCCAGGGCTTGTGGCAGGGAGACCCTACCGCAGGGCCGCTCGCATATGCTGTGGGTGGTCACCCAGAGCTAAACGAGCGGCCAGGAGGCCGCTCCATTTTCATGGAGGAGGGCCCTGATTCAGAGCGAGCGCTCTGGTCAGAGCGTCCGGCTCTGAATCAGGCCCATAGACCCCATAATTTCAATGAGTCTATACGCTCAGCTCTACTTCTAACACTTTCCTCCCCTCTGTGTGTGTGTGTGTGTGTGTGTGTGTGTGCACACTCTTCCCTTCTGCCTAACGGTGGTGTCACAAGGCAATTTTCCAACTAGTAAGCATAGCATTCATAATGCCTCATCCACTCTCCCCTGTCACACTTATGATAAATTACTGAAGTTGCCGCATGTATCATTTTCTCAACTTAATTGTTCCCATGTGATAGCTGAAGCGCGTTTTCCCCTGAAGCCCGGCAAGCTGAACACCAGTGAGCTGTCTTACCAGCAGGGTGTATTTCCCCTATCTCGGAGATTAATTGGTATGGGTCGTCTCATGATCCCCCAACCAGAAGCAGGCTTTATAAAATGTCAGTTTATTATACTAAGTCATCCTTACTGCTTTTAAAAGGAAGAAGAAGTATAACAGTAAAAGGAGAAATGTAAAACCAAAATATGGGGTTCTGTGAACCTCATGTTATATATATTCCCAAATCTGCCGTCACTCAGTAATTGTGGTACATCTGACCCTGGTGCCATTGTATTGTACACATGCAAATTTCCAAAGAAAGCACAGGGCACTATCCATAGACGCAAAATCCAAGTGTATTTACACGTCAATGTTTCAGGGCGTCCGCCCTTTCGTCAGGACACACTATACAGACAGCTGTACACTTACCCACAATATATCACATAATACCCGGTACCACCTGCCAGCGGCCTCTCCGCGCTTGCAGTCCACCTGGAGGGGTCCCAGTGAACGCATCCGATGGCAGAGGCATTAGCAGAAGGGAGGTCAGTGGTGTGTATCTACAGCACAAAACACATAAAACAGTACAGTTCAAACCATCAGTTCAATCACAAAAAATCGATATAAAAAAAAATAAAAATAAATATATAACGCAAACACATATATATAAATATATATATATAACACACACACAATATATATATATAATATAGTGTATTTTCTTGTCTTTAGAGTGTAGCTCTGACAGGCCCAATTTTAATGCGATTTAATGTAACTGATGGAGCACGTGGGGGGGCCGCTATTTGGGCATCTGCCAGCTTGGAAACAATTAGCTGCAGTTGCCATGGAGTATTTTACACCCTGCCAGCAGAAGAAAGTCGTGTTTTGACTGTACTTCTCCAGTGATAATTATACCGTTACTTTCAACTGAGAATTTGTGTTTTCATTACCCAAGAAGAATGTTTGTTCCTGGCTATAAAAAAAAAATTCAAATCAGGTCAGTATTTGGTATTTATGCTCTTCGGTTTTCTCTCTTTTAACTGATTTGAAGTTTGTCTCATGAGATAGCTATTAGTAGCTATTTAAGGGTAAAAACTTAAAGTACCAACCAATCAGCATCTAACTACCATTTACAGGCTGTGGGGGAGGGGATCAGTATGAATGACAGCCGAACCTATGTGCCTAACCCTAACCTCCCCCGGGGGTGCCTAACCCTAACCCAACTTCCGCTAGCCTGACCCTAACCCTCCCGGGGGGGGTGCCTAACCCTAAGACCCCCGGGAGCCCCTAACCTAACCCTTCTCCCCCGCAGCTGTCCGCGCCCGGCTTACCTTCGTTCTGCATGCCGGGCACGGGCTCCCAGCGTAGGGATGATGGGCGTCGTCATTTTGACGCCTATCATTAGTCCCTTGTCAGGATTGTACAGCCGGGAAGCTGGCAGTCAGCATTTCGACCGTCGGCTTCCTGACTGCACATCCGTGGGGGAGATGTACTAAGCCTTGGAGAGAGAGAGAAAATGGAGAGAGATAAAGTACCAACCAATCAGCTCCTAACTGTGATATTAAAACACAGCCTGTAACATGACAGTTAGGAGCTGATTGGTTGGTAGTTTATCTCTCCCCACTATATCTCTCTCCAAGGCTTAGTACCGTGTGTTTGAATAATAACAGAAGATGTTAGTACTTTATCTCTCTCCAGGGTTTGATACATCTGCCCCTTGGAAAGAGATGAAGTGGAGAAGTTGCCTGTGGCGGGATGTAGTTACTATCACGGTGGTCGGGATGCCGGCGCTCAGAATACCGACACCAGAATACCGTCGGTAGTCGGAATCCCGGCGCCAGAATCCTCATCGCCGGTATCCAGATGGTATTAGGGTTAGGGGGAGTGTTAGGTTTAGGGATAGGCTGCAAGGGGAGAGGGGAGGTTAGGTTAGGTTACAGGGGGAGGTCAGGGTTAGGCTGCGTGGGGTGAGGGTTAGGGTTAGACTGCGGGGGGGGAGGTTAGGTTAGGCTGCAGGGGGGGTTAGGGTTAGGCTGCGGGGGGGAGGGATAGGATTAGGCTGCGGGGGGAGGGTTAGGCTGCGGGGGGGAAGGTTAGGCTGCAGGGGGGGTTAGGGTTAGGCTGCGGGGGGGAGGGTTAGGCTGCGGGTGGAGGGTTAGGCTGCGGTGGGGGATGTTAGGGTTAGGCTGCAGGAGGGGGGTTAGGGTTAGGCTGCGGAGGCGAGGGTTAGCGTTAGGCTGAGGAGGTGGTAAGGTTTGGGTTAGGCTACAGGGGGAGAGGGTCAGGGTTAGGCTGCAGGAAAGGTGGGTTAGGCGGAGGGTTAGGGGTTAGGGTGAGCATACTTGCCTGTTTGGGTCGGTATTCTGACCGCCGGCATCCCAACCACTGGGATCCCATACCCAACCCCGCAGGGAAACCAATCAGCTTCTGACATTTGACAAGATGTGATAGATAAATGACAGTGTGAAGGTGACTGGTTGCTATGAACAACTTCTCCACTTTATCTCTCTCCAAGATCTGATAAATCCTGCAGCCCCCGGGTAACATCCGCCACTGAGAACTGAGACAGTATGTGTTCCAGATTGCGTCTCCCAATACAGAGTGCTATAACAGCTGTACCCTCCTGGCATTACAGCAGTGTTGTTGAAGGAAATACCCACCTGTCGTCCGCATCATATCTCACAACCAGCTCAGAAAAAGTGACATACGTTTGTGAAATGTAATCTCAGTATAATGAAGACACAGGGCCTGATTCAGAGGCGCTCGCTCTGAATCAGGGCGTTCTTTTTTTGTTTTTTTTCCGGCCTCCAGGCCACTCGCACAAGCTGTGGGTGACCACCCACAGCTTGTGCGAGTGGCCTGGCAATGGTCGCGATTATCGGGCTTGCGGCGAGACCCTGCTGTAGGGTCTCGGCTCCCGCAAGCCCGAGTGGACTTCCTGTTATAATAGAGCAGGAAGTCCACTACTGACATCACAAGTGATGTCAGTAGGGCCGCCCACAAACGGCAGGCGTTACTAAGGGAACGCCTGCGTTTGTGCAGCCAGCCCCCCTTCCCGCCTACAAAACGGCGGCAAGCTGTCAATCAACATCAACAACCGCCCCGTCTTGTAGTGAGTCCCGGAGCGACTGAGCTGCTGTCGCTCGCTGGGGCTCGCGCATGTGCACGCCGGAGGCGGCGCATGCGCAGTGGGGGAAAATCGACCCACTGAATCAGGCCCACAGTTTTTAATATGCTAACTATAATTGAACTCTGCAATTTATTTCACTGGATTGAAAGTTGATTTAAATGACGAGGTTCGGTGGTAGAAACCGTCCTCCACAGGCAGCAGCATTCTGAGCAACTGGCCTTCTACATTGGCCGCGAGGGTAATTATTCCACGCTCCTGTAATGCCTTCGCTATGCTCATAGCTTAAATTAAATTCCATTTATTTTCATTTTGTTTGCGTACAAGAACAAGGGAACAAACTGTGTTGATCAATGCTGCAGAGAGGAAAGAGAATTATCTGCAAGGAGACAGGAGCTGAATATCCACGTTCCGTCAAATGTGATATATTAATCTTTCTCTCTCTCTGACACCTCGTCCCAACCACTGCCGCAGGCATATTGTCACAGACAGAGAGGGCAGATATCTCAAACCTTCTACCGAGGACAGGTGGAGGTGTCGCCCATAGCAACCAATCAGCTTCCGGCTATCATTTATCTAGTACAGTCTATAAAATGATAGCTCCAATCTGATTGGTTGCTATGGGCAACACCATAACGTGTCCTCTTTAGTAGGGTAGGGCATCGGCACAGTTGCCATTGATGGCGATTATGGCATGAACCATTGATAGTAACTCTGTGTGGTTGTATACCATCGATGGTTTAGACTATCGAAGATATGCTCAGAAGAGACTGCCCATGCAGACGGCAGTTTCCATTGCGCATGCGCGGCGGCCTGGCGGCTTTATTTAATTTATGACACAGGGCCGGGGGAGGAGTCTCGATCGGCATCCCGATTCCCGGCACACTGGCCTTCATTCAGAGGCGGCCGTATGGTCTACGACCGCACGGCCGCCTCGTTGTTTGTCAAGTGCGCATGCGCACGAGGGAGCCGGCTCCTTCGTGCGCATGCGTGAGACCCGCTACGGCCGACAGCGCCGGTCGTAGCGGGTCTCTTCCAAAGGGGGCGAGCTGTCGATGTTGATTGACAGCTCGCCCCGTTTGGAAGGCGGGCCGGGGGGGTGGCAGCCCAAACGGAGGCGTTCCCATGGGAATGCCTAACGTTTGGGGGAGGCCCCACTGACATCACTAGTGATGTCAGTGGGGCCTCCGGGGCTTACGATAAGTGAGACCCTACCCTAGGGTCTCGTCTTAAGCCCCGATGGTCGCGATGGTCTCTGACCCTCTCGACCATCACCCTAGCGGTCGTTAGAGCTGTGGGTGTAAACCCACAGCCTAACGACCGAAACGGAGGCAGGCGGTCAGGATGCAAGCGGCCGCCCAGTTTCTGAGCGACCGCTTGCATCCTCCGACCGCCTCTGAATGAGGCCCACTGTGTGTAAGAGCCAGAGCTGGGGGTGGTGTAAGCTGAGCCTGTCAGTCAGCTATACAGTGAGTCCCTGACACACTGTGTATCACACATATGCAGTGTGCTGGGATGCCGATGGCTCACCTCGCTCTATAGCTGACTTGAGATGCTCAGCTTTCAGTCAGCAGCCTTTCACCACCCCCAGCTCCGGCTCTTGCACACAGGGCAGCACTGTGTATGGGGAGTTGGGGGGGGACAAAATACATTTGGCCTACGGCTACCATTAATGGCGGGAAACCATCTGGTTCTCCGCCTTCAATGGTAAAACTATTTAATATCGGCTGGCGACCATCGATGTTTTGAAATCATTGGTGGTCAATGGCCATCCCTACTTTTTTAGAAGATTTGATACACCTCCCCCGGAATCTCACCACAAAATATAGGAGTGTGCGCCAGCTTTGTTTTCCTTTCGCTATAAAAATGGCCTGCAAACTGATGCTTTTACAAGGACACACTATTCGCTTATAATCTTGGTACAATTATGTTTCACCAACAGGGGGGCAATTTCCATATATAAATTTAGAAGCTATATTTGTTAGCCATGGGAAGTTTTATATACAAGAGTGGCAGGGGGACTATGGTGCTCATTCAGACCTGAAGTTGCGGCTGCTCGCTGGCAAAAAGGGGCCAGATATTTAAATGAAGTGCTCGCACTGCGTTGCGTAAGGACGCCCACTATGTTTTAGCGAGCTATGGCAAAATGCGTTGCAACACACGTCATCTCCGGGAAATGTAGGATTAATCGGGACCATCGAGAGCCATCGGAGCTGCTCGCAGCCCTTGAGGTTGCCTTAACCCGCCGCAAGCACAGCGATCAGCGCTGGCTGAAATACATCCGGTGACATGTACAATGATGCTATTTTGCTAATTATGCATGCCCTTTAAACAGCGTTTTGGTCTCCTGACACGCCTGCGTCTGCAACACCACTCCCTCGTTTACAAGCACCTTCCCCTGTTACCACCCACAAACGGCGCAATCTGTCACTCAAAGCAGCGACCTGATAGTGGCTTACGAGCAACCAAAATCACATTGCAAATACAGGCTTGCGCACGCACACTGCAAATTATCCGAACGTGCAGACGGGCGAAAATCGCTCAGAGCGAGCGAGCACAACTTAGCGACCGGGTCTGAATTAGGTCCTATGTTTACAGAACACAATCAGTGGCCTTGTAAACCATCCGATTAAATTTAGCTTCCACACAGAAGTGATTGGTTGCTGGTTCTCCACTGGATAATATTTGTGACATTGGAATGAGACCGTTCTGCCATAAGTCATTTTCAAGCCTGTTAAAGATTTTATTTTTTATTAAAGTTTTTTGGAACTTTTAAGTCAGGAAAATAAAACTTTATACATATTCTCCATTAAACGCAACAAACTGTGGCTACAGTTGCCCTAGCGACAACTGTTTATTTAATGACCAGACTGTACACTGAGGGACTTCTCATCTGATGAGGCTAAACTCATTGCAAAAAGTGGTGCCCAGTTGGAAGTAATGAAACGTGATAGAATGAGGTGGACACAAACAGGCAAACAAACACAAACGCGCAGGCAGCGCTCATTTTGGCAATCTACGCGTCCTCTCGCTGTCTGTACCCTTCCTGTTCCTTGAACTTTGAGTGAACCCTTAGGAAAGTACAGTTCGAGGAAGCTCTGTATGAAGCCTTGAAGGGTAAGTTGGAGCGTCTGGCTCTGCTATTTATAGGGGACGTCCATTAGTTCAGAAGTGTCTGTCCCTTTTTCAGCATCATTAATAATAAAAATACAATTTCCGCTGCGGCGATCCTTTCTCTTGTCGTTTGAAATAAGCATCAAGGCTGAAGATAAGCAGCAGAGTCGCTCTTGAGGAAGTCTCCAGGGGGCAGCTTACTTACTTTTAGCCAGTGTTAGAATTTGTGCAGTTTCATAAAGCTGCATATTCCCTATTGTACATTGCTGGTTATATAATAATGATACACTGTACTGGGAGTAGCACAGGGTGAACCTAACAAATTCACTTCACTTGTGTACTTACTGTATGTTTCAGCAGGCGGCAGCTATGGGTTTCTGCCACATCATAATATTGTGATAGCCCTGTTAGTCTTCCATATGACCCACATATCAGTAAGGAAGGGTTGTATGTTACCTCTGCCTGCATCTGTGCCTTCACCCCCTTACATCTCTAGCTGTATAACTCTGCCTGCATCTGTACACTCACCCCCTTACAGCTCTAGGTGTATATCTCTGCCTGCATCTGTACACTCACCCCCTTACATCTCTAGGTGTATATCTCTGCCTGCATCTGTACACTCACCCCCTTACATCTCTAGGTGTATAACTCTGCCTGCATCTGTACACTCATCCCCTTATTCTCTAGGTGTATAACTCTGCCTGCATCTGTACACTCATCCCCTTATATCTCTAGGTGTATAACTCTGCCTGCATCTGTACACTCATCCCCTTACATCTCTAGGTTTATAACTCTGCCTGCATCTGTACACTCATCCCCTTAGATCTCTAGGTTTATAACTCTGCCTGCATCTGTACACTCATCCCCTTACATCTGTAGGTTTATAACTCTGCCTGCATCTGTACACTCATCGGAGCCTCACGCACACTTACACAAGGTCTGAATCCTGTTAATCACTGAATTAAAAATATAAGTATTTCTATAAAGTGTTTAAATCTGACATCTGCTGACCATTACACTTGGGCTAAAAACCTGACATAAAAGCCAATCACAAAGCGTAGGGTCTTAGGACCTCATTCAGAGCCGGTCGCACAGAGCGTGCGGTCGGTCTGAATGAGGGGAGGACGTCTTGAATTTTCAAGACGTCCTCCTTTGCGGTGGTAAGGCTGTGGGTTAACACCCACAGCCTTACGACCGCCTAAGGTGATGGTCGCGATGGTCAAGACCATCGCGACCATCGGGGCTTACGACGAGACCCTAGGGTAGGGTCTACCTTGTCGTAAGCCCCGGAGAGCTTTCGGCTCTGTCTGAGCCGGAAGCTCTCCACTGACATCACTAGTGTGCCCCCAAACGGTAGGCGTTCCCATGGGAACGCCCCCGTTTGGGCTGCCACCCCCCCGGCCCGCCTTCCATACGGGGCGAGCTGTCAATCAACATCGACAGCTCGCCCCCTTTGGATCGAGACCCGCTACGACCGGCGCTGTCGGTCGTAGCGGGTCTAACGCATGCGCGCGCCGGCGCCGTCGTGCGCATGCTCTGTGGGGGGCCATCGACCCGGTCCGAGCGCATCGGCGCTAACGACCGGGTCTGAATGACCCCCTTATTCCTGTGACACACAGTTCTGTAAGGCACCTTTGCTGCTGCCTGAGCGGGGTAAATGTTCTTTCTCAGTGCCAGTGTAGTGTAGAACATTAAAAACACAAACTAGTAACAAGAAATGTAATTTGCCATCAATTTGTTGGACCTTAATTCTTGGGTTGGGGGACTCTTGGCACCAGTGATACCACTAAACAGGTCATTAGACTCACTTTTGTTTTCAAACAGGCCAAGTAATGGTTATCGAGGGTGACATTAAAGTGTTAGGAGCAGTAGAATAAAACTCCTATTATAGTACATTGTGTATGTCATTAAATTATATGTTTTTTTTTAACAACTTCCAGTGCGGTATAGATGAGTTTTCATAGTCCGTTGATAACACCTTGTTTGTGTTTTTGTATGTACTGTATGTAAGGCCAACCATCTTTTTTTTTGTGAACGCGGTGATTATTTATCAATAATAATAATTACAGAATAACGTAAAAGAAAAAAATATACCATGATGCAATATAAACTTTGTTAGAAAAATCCGTGGATGTTAAATTTGCACTTTATTTTATTCTAAAATCGTACAGTGTGTTTGTTAGTTTGTCATAAAGCACTCAGCACTCTGGGGGAGGTATATCAAACCTTAAGGCACACATCCACTAGACGATTAAATTGAGCGATTGAACGATAACGATATCGTTCAATCGTTCAAAAATCGTTTGAAAATTGTTAAAAAAAATGTCTAAATCGACCAGCGATGCGCGCTCCCGCTGGTCGTTTAGACATCTATCATCGGACAAATATGTTGATTGATTGTGCCTACACTGAACGACTGCTCGTACAGTGCAGGCTCATCACAGACTGACAAACGACTACACGATTACAGTGTCATAATCGTGCAGTCTTTTGCCTGTCGTCTAGTGGATGTGTGCCTTTAGAGAGAGATAAAGTGGAGAGAGATAAATTACCAACCAATCAGCTCCTAACTGTCATTTTTCAAGAGGCTGGTTGGCTGGTACTTTATCTCTCTCCACTTTTTCTCTCTCCGAGGTTTGATAAATCTCCTCCTTCTTCATCTTTTATTATTGTTTAAATGGAATACTTAAAAATATCATATCATTCTGGCATACCTTTTAAAATTAAGATAAGCATAATAACAAATATACAGATGTGCCATTATTCACCCAGCATTTTTGTACTTTATGTTGCAAGAAGTATGGCACAACTTGGATGCCGTGCCAGTGCCACGGTGAGTTTCTTACGGGTTTTCGCGCATTAGTATCTTTGCCGCACTGCGGCCGCATACAAACAGCATTGTAGTGTACCGGGGAGAATAGAATTTGTACTCTTCTCACAATTGTAGAAGTGTAAATTCCGTGACATTGCGTGGTGTGACGCATGGCGCGGATCAGTCATATTGCCCCCGGTCTTTTGCCTTTTGTCCCAGATTAATGTATTTTTCCCTCTGCTACAGCATGCATATCCACTAGTAGTGTACAGGGTACACATACTCTGTGCTTTTATCTCATTAGCAGGCCAAAAAGGACGCAAATTCAGTACAAATACTGAGCTGCAGGGCACATGGCGCGGCTTAGTCAAATTATTTTGTGGCGTGCCAAGCGGGGATTTTTGACGCAATTTGAGGCAATTAGAGGCTAGGTGAATGAGGACACACCTGTCGAAGGCTAAAAAGATAACAGCATTCTAAAAATAGAGAAACTCAGTAAAAAAAACATTAAAGTCTAAAAACATTACCTAAAGAAGGGAAGCGCAGTAGAAAAACATTAAATGCTAAATAGATAACAACATGCTCTTACTCACAATGTAACCATAGATTTCCACCATTCTCGTGGGCAACCATTAAGCCCCCTCCTCTTAATCACAACCCTGGCTGTGATAAATCAACTCAAACTACTGGATATAAATACAGTCATTTTTATTTTATTATTTATTTATTCTTCCTTCTTTTTCTTTTCTTTTTTTCTTAAATTATATTCAATATTTCATATTTCTCAGTTGTCTTCCAGTTCTTTTAATAAATACATAACATCGACAGTCTGACTCAGAACATCTGACTTATAACCAGGCCCTAAGTGTGCTGGGGTTACCTCCACACTCCCAGTGACGTCACTAAGGGGTGTGTGGTGGGCCTCACCGGGTGACACCCAAATAGCAGAGCTGCTCTACACTTTTGGTGGCTCCCCCAAGGATGTTGTCACCAAGCACCGGTGCGCGTCATCCACGCTGTATCCAAAGAGGCTGTGGGCTGCCCAGCAACTCCAGAAGCCATGGGCAAGCACCCAGTGTGACTAGAACAGGGCGTGGTGTGTGGTCACGCCCCCCAAAATGTAATACAACTAGGGGCTGGATTCGTGGGCATGGCGGCACGCCCCCTTCCGTGAGTACGCGCTCCGAACTACACAGACAGGGGTGTCAGGGTGAGTAGGTGCACTGGGTGATACCAACCGCAGTGATTCCTCCTCACGCTCATAAACCCTACTATGCCAGTCTCCAAATATTCCACTTGCTCCCTATTCATGGGCAGTCTTACTGTTTCTCCGGCTGAACCAGCGAGCCTTCCCCCATCACAGACTTCCCGTTGAGATCACGACCCACAAGGGGGTAGATTTACTAAAGCTCCTAAAACAGACAAGTGGTATTGTTGCCCATAGCAACTAATCGGATTCTAGCTATCATATCTCTTGCATTCTATAAAATGATACACAGAATCTGATTGGTTGACATGGGCAACACCACCACTTGTCTGTTTTAGAAGATTTAGTAAATATACCCTCTAAACAGATACTGTGTAAAACAACAGTAACAAAATATTAAAGGCAATAAGGGTGTTAGTCAGTTACTGGTGACAACATTATACACAGCACTGTAAGTAAAATAGTTTGTTGAAAAGAAGATGTTTTCTCATGGTAATGCTGGGCATACACGGCAAGATAAAATGTCTGTCAGACCGACAGACATTTTATCTGGCCGGCTGCCAGCCACAGATGTCCGCGGCATACACTGTGAGAGAAATCTCAATGTATAGCCCGACATCTGCGCTCCGCCCCCGGGGGAGGAGACATTTCCCTGTTCCTTCCGTAGGAAGGAACACAGGAAATGTCTGTCTGTCGGCCGCGCTGGGCATACACTGCCCGATGCGGCCGACCGTTACTGGGTAAATATCGCATTGGACGGGCATGCTCGACAATCCAGCATGCCCGACCGAGCAATATTTAACCCTCGGTCGCCCCCCCCCACGCTACAATTATCGCGGCGATCCGCCGATATCGGGCGGATCGTCCCGATAATTGCAGCGTGTATGGCCAGCATAAGCGAGAGGTTGTTAAAATAGTATTCTAAAAACGATGGCATTTTATTTATTAATATAACTTCAATTTGACATTCATGTATTACTCCACATTTATTCTAATAAAAATTTGTTGGTTCTTTATTTTTGTCAATACTTTGTGGGGCAGTAACACTGGTCACATCACAGCACTAGCAGCTGCTGGGGGCATGGTATCTGAATAAAGGGGCTATACCATTCCAGGATGTGTTTTAGGGACCACATGATGCTTATGTCCAGGATAGGATTATGCCACTCATTCAGTGTCTTAGGCTACTCCTAAACTTTTGTGCCCTAGACATACACCTAGGATCACCTTGCATTAACACCAGTGTCGGACTGGGGTCCATGCTTAAGGGGTGTGGCCAGCTCTGCAAATGGGTGTGGCCAGCTACAACAAGGGGTGTGGCCAACCATTAGAGAGGACATAGCCTGCAGACAATATGGATACTATAATGCATGGTCTGGGCCCTTATATAAATAAATATATAATATATATATATATATATATATATATATTTATATATATATATATATATATATAGTAAATAATGATGCAGTATGATCTACCAGATTATTCACAGTAATAAATACACCATAGCCCTGGGAATGCATTATAATGTAACATATGTGTAATAATTAAGCACATGGTGATCCTGTCTACAGTATATATACCACATTAATGCACTGTACATGGGATAGGGGACCCCAGGACTGACGGCCAGTGTCTAAAACTTAATGAAGTTCGCATTAGGTCAAATACATGACATTGTAAAAAAAGTTCCATTATCTAAATAATTATTACCACTTGTTAGTTACTTTTTTAAATTATCATTATTTTTACAACTATGTTCTATATTTTAAATGTTATTTTCATATCAGAAAACATAATGGGGCCTATTCATCATACAATGAATGACCGTGTAACCATGCGGAAATACTAGTTTCCGTATATTTAGGTTACCGGGCTATTCATCATCAGGGCTCCGATATGACCCCCTGATATTCAGCACACTCCTAAAACTGAAAGTTTTCAGCGTTTGCTTTCGGGAACAAGCGCCATTTCAGACAGCGCTTGTTCTCGGTTCCCTGCTCCTTCCTCTGGGAAGGAGTTCCGGGGATGCGAAGAGGGATCCGATCGAATCCCTCCGCCGCCTCCTTACTACCTCCTTGGCGGCTTTGCCCATGCGTGTTTCGAGGTCACGCATGCATAGCCGGGACGACGGGAAGCAGGTAAGTAACGATACTAACCACGGGGACAACTGCTTTTTCGGAGCAGCTGTGCCCTCACTGGAGCAATGATGAATTGCTTCGGTGTCACGTTTCCGCCCCTTGCGAGTTCAATACTTACTTAAGTATCCCTCGCAGCGAGTTCAATACTTTATCATCCGAGGCCATACGTAATTGGCAGGAGGGTTAATCTTGGTGTAGTTTCTATAGAAGCGAACCAAGCACCCATGTTCATTCATTTTTCCGCTTTGCCAGGCACAGTAACTGGCCTTCTAATAGAGTAACAATCTACAATTCAAGTGCACAGTCTAGAACCTGATACAAGAGGAGGTTGTGGGACCCTAAGGCAGTAGGGGTGGAACCCTCAGGCAGTAGATGTGGGGGATTCAGGGATACCCCTGTACGTCATTCCGACTCTTATTAACACCAACCTTGTTCCCGTATTGGGCCTGGGACAGCCTGTTTGGTCAGGTACTGCTGCCACTGTAGAGTCCCCCAGCTTCTTTGTTATCAATCAGATAAAGCCAGGGACTTCCTCACCTCTTAGGGGTCTATTTACTAAGCAGTGTTAGGAGACAGAGTCAGATAAGGTGCCAGCCAATCAGCTCCCAACTGTCATCTCACAGGCTGTGTTTGAAAAATGACAGTTGGGAGCTGATTGGCTGGCACCTTATCACTTTTTACTCTGTCTCCTAACACTGCTTAGTAAATAGACCCCTTAATGTCTATACAGTATGTGTCTTTTCACAGGTATGTCCAATTTACTAACAACCATAAGATTTCTCATTCCTCTCAATTATTAGCAACCAAAATACATTTTCGTCCACAAAATGTATCACGATAAAACAAATTTTTCTGATCGTTACACAAGAAATCCTTACTTCAATTATTGCGCTTCTGTTCAACTGGAATGTTGGTAAATGTTGCTAGATTACAAATGGTGCCAATATTTTGTTTTATAAATCAATGCCCAAATATAGCTCATGACACTCTGCATTAAAAGCATGCTATTATTTTTTACAGGGATGGAATAAATTCTAATAACACTTTAACACCATTATATAAGCTGCACAGCACCTCATCTGTATAGAACAGCATTCAATGTGTTTAAAAAAAAAAAATCAAATAAATTAAAAATACGGCTAATATTTCACAACATGTTAATAAAGTCTTTTGATGACGGCTGTTCAGAATGATACATTACACCTGGCTGCGATGGAATAGAGACATATACACCCTCTATTAGAACCCACATGTGTTAATGATTTATCCTGGTTAGTGATCCTATCCCCAGACAAATCATCAGATTAGTGACTTCTCTCCTAGTACGGTACTAGCCATGATGAATATGAGTTCTGCAAATTCCCTGCCCTCCCATATTAACAATGTCTGTATTGTTTGCTTGTCTTGTTTTGCCCCATTTGACGCTACGGCAGAGGAGGTATCTGCGCGAATAGTCCAAGTAGTAACTGCTGACGCTGTAGCCGTCCTGAGAGGTGAACAGGAGAAAGCAGTCCCGCTCACGTTCCGGTCAGGAGATCTGCCTTTAGGTAAAACAGGGTGTAGTGGGGGATGTGACTGTGGTCTGTGCTGTCCTCAGTAGTTACAATAATTCTGATTGTATCATACACTGGGGCCCATTTATCAACGAGTTTTATAATATGCAACGAGTTTTGAAACTTGTTGCGTATGATAAATGGCGCTCCATCCAATCAGCTGCCAACTGTCACTTTTCAAACAGGTGACAGTTGGGAGCTGATTGGCTGGAGCACCATAATCATACGTAACGAGTTTTAAAACTCGTTGCGTATGATAAAACTCGTTGATATATGAGCCCCAGTGATTGAGTCTTTCCATTACCCTCACTTCCTTTAGTTTACAGCGCCACTGATGAATTGGTAGAAATCCACTCTGATAGATCAGCTAACTAGATGTGTGTTAATGTTGATATACTCTTTGTATGCTTGAGCTGCACTGATTCCTGTAAGCCAAGCACTAAATTAAATATTATTGGCATTATCCAGAAACTATTGGATACTTAGAAATGATTAACATTCTGCTGTCTAGGGAATCTGCTCCTGAGCTGAACTGCTAAGGCAGAGAGGTCTTGCGCGGGAATCCGCAGCCTAATGGCCATCTGGTTGGTGGGACCGCCCCCAGGCTATAAACAGAAAACTGCAGTATCTTACATGATTGGTTCATGTGCGGGTCCTAGTGCCAAGGGATAGGGTGGTGTTCACCAATCAAGTGTCTGATTGATTTCTGGCCCAATCACAAATACAATATCTGCTTTATTTCTGCAGGTTTAGCCAAAACTTTTGAGGCCTGTTTGACTTTGAATCTACCAAATAATAAACAAAAAAAGAATGATTTTAAATAGATATTATAAATATAAAAAATTATCATTAACATGATATGCATTTATTGTGCTGCTGGCAATTTCAGTTCCCTAGTGGTATCACTATAATATAATGGGGTCCTTAAAACTGGCCATAGACTGCACTATAGTGCAGCCGGCCGGCAGACACAGAGGAGAGGAGGGGTGATCGTACAATCATCGGAGCACCTCTATACACTGCATGATCATCGGGTCTCCATTCGCTGGAGTCGGCTTAACAATGGTGGGATGGATCGGACAGATGGTCCAGGCTATTTTTCAGCCATTTAACGCTGTGAATGATTAAAGTTATGATCAGTGAACATTTGGTCGGCTGGACCAGCTTCAGACTCCTGTCCACTTAACAAAAGAGTTAGGGAAAAACCCAAGTTTAAAATAAAGTTTAATTGAGGTAATCATTCTGCAAAACTGTTGTTCAAAAGTGATGTAGTTTATATCCTGGCTGTCTGGATGCCGACGGTAAGTAGATAAGTATTGGGGTTAGGGTTAGGCAATAGGGGGAGGGTTAGTGTTAGCCTGCGGGGGGGGGGGGGGGGGGTTAGGTTTAGGATACTTATTGACTGGTGCCCAACCCTTATATAATATATATTCAAAACACGTGTTAAGCTGTTGTAAGGCTTGTTTCCGAGTTGTACAGAAACCCAATGGTTTTCATACAACTTCGACTTCGATGGTTGTCATTCGTCGCATGCGCAGGATCTGTACTGCGCACGTGCCGATCTTACAATCTAAACTAGAAACCAATAGAAATATCGCCACAAGAGACCATCCTCTACTTAAGATGAAATAATGCAAAATGACCAAAGGCCGGTATTCTATGGGACTCGCTATACTGCCAGCCAATCACAATTGCCCATTGTGAGAAGACCATTGTGATTGGCTAGTTAATCCTAACTTGGATCATTGAGTGAGCATGTGGGTCAAGTTATTTAATGGAGATTTTTTTAAACACTATCCTTTGGGAAACACTCATGACACTATGACATGTGTTCCCTAAAGTGGCGTCATGCAGACAATTAGCCAGATCACCAAGCATTAGAATACAATTTGATGTGATCTATATCACTGATGCCACATTTCAGACATTATCCATAACATATGTACATCCTATAAAACGACAGCTAGGGGGTATATTTACTAAAGTGAGAGTTTTTAGAAGTGGAGATGTTGCCCATAGCAACCAATCAGATTCTAGCTATTATCTTCTAGAGGGTGCTAGTTAAGTGTTAAGTAGAATCTGATTGGTTGCCATGGGCAACATCTCCACTTCTAAAAACTCTCACTTTAGTAAATATACCTCCTGGAATCGTTTGGTTGCTTTGGGTAACTTCTACACCTGCCCTCTTCAAACAATTGCTCCCCCTTTGTTTCACTGCAATAATTTAGTGGTTGCGATAAAAATTATTAATTCTTTTTCAACGTGTATATATGTGGGCTTTGGATACGTACATAGCGGCCAACATGGTCTTCCTTGCTAGCTACAATCCTGCTGAACCTTGTTTTCTTAATACTACGTGGGTACGTCTGTCTCCTTCATTAGTTTCTGCACGATAAAGGCAGACCAGACCTACTGCAGTGCATTCGGTAACTGTTGCATTTGGCTATTTGTTTAAGTAGATTGTATTAAAAATCCTTTGAAGGGAAGTTTTACCCCTGCTCAGTGACATAGAATGCAGGCGATCATGGAGCGGTGGACATAGAGAAAATTACATTTAAGTATGTGTTTCTCTATAGCAAGAGAGGCTGGGAAGGGATAACTGTAAGGTTGCGTATTCTGGGCGAGCGATGAATGAGTAATGTTAGCTTGTTATGTGACAGCCTGTGGGGCACAACTCAGCAATATTTAGACGCAGGCATTGGAGACGATACATGGCCATGGTGTTGCATTATTCTAAGCGGGAGGACGTGACTTCTACATAGGTTTTAATTAGCAAAACTATAAAATAAATAAGCGACTGGGGCCTATTTGTTGAGTGTTTACAGATAAACGGATTCCGCTTTTGGGGCATCGCTCCTTCTAGTCAGACAGGATCAGGGGCAGAACTATGGGAGACAATGGAGGTGCTTGCCGCCGGGCTCCAGCCCTGAAGGGGCACCTCCTCCTTTGTCCACAACATATTCACCCCACTTAGGGCTGTTACTATGTATGTACCCAGAATGTACCGTCACGGCTGCCCATTACATGGCACCCCTTCCCGGCACCTGAGAAGCCACCATACACTAGTGGAGAGCTCCACGTCAGACCATCAGCTGCTGCCTTCATCTATCTATAGCCTGTCTGCATGTGGATTGCTACATTACAGTGTCAGCGGCTGTGACCCGGGGGGGAACCAAATTTTTTTTTTTAACAGATTTATTTGTAGATTTTACAGAAGTAAAATAATACAACTATACATAATCCAATAAAGAGGTATATGAAATATTCAGATCGACAAAACAATATGATATCATGTTAGCACATATATCAACAGTCCAATCTAAGTAGAATAGATCATATAGAGCAATACAAAATATTGGAAAAATATACATGGAAAGCAGGACTACGTAGGGGGTAAAGAGAGGAAAAAGAAAGAGAAGGAAAAAAGAGAAAGAAGGGGAAAAATATATTGGGAGGGACATGGAAGTTAAAGAGGAGACCGAGTCCAGACTTGAACAGATAATAGGTGAACTATGATCATTAAAGTAGTAGGTTCGAAAAGCCTGAGGGTAGGGATCCATGTGGTGTGGTGTTATTGTAAAGAAACCAGTCACCCCAAACTATAAGAAACTTATGGGAGGTGTTATGGAGATACGCTGAGATTTTCTCCATGGCCGCCACATGCTAAATTTTATTAATGAGTTGTTGACGAGGAGGAGGGTTGATATCTTTCCAATGCTTTGCACCTAAGCAACGAGCTGCGTTTAGGATATGTGAAGAAAGCTTATCAGCATGTGGGTTGAGGCCCTCGAGTGGACAGCCAAGGAGAAAAGACCAGGGAGATTTAGTCAGTGGTATTTTTAGTATGTACGAAAGGAGGACAGCAACCTCATTCCAAAATTAGGGGGCACCAAATTTGAACTTGCCTCCAGGCGTCTGAGATGAACTTACGCCACTGGACAGGAGGGCAACATCAGATATTCATCTTATTGTGAGAACCTGCTATTAGCATAGTGGCATGCATATGTATCAACATACATCTATCCTCCGTCTGCTACAAGTCGCGCCACACGTAACGCGGGATCTCCGTGTGACTCGGTAGCGGCGATCATCTTTTCGTGGGACTTTTTACCTTCAAATGCGTCTTATTCTGTGTGCATGTGAAATGCTACGTTACATTGTTACAGCCGCTGACACTGTAAAGTAGCGTTTCACATGCAGTTACTCCCGCAGTCGCTTGTGCTAATTGTTCACATCGTTATGCAAATAAGACGCATTTGAAGGCACGAAAAGTCGCTTGGTGCTACCGTGTCACGACATGGTGCAGCTAGCAGGGCTGTTTAGTGCGCAAGGAGGCTAGATGTATGTGGACACATCTGTATCTATAATGGGTGCAGGGTGTGTGGTGCATACAGACGCATGGGTCAAGGGCAACCAGGACATATTATCCACTGTTCCCGTATGGCGAGCCCCCCACCCTTATACTTGCTGCCGGTGGCGCTGTCTTTCCTGCAATGTCTTCAGAATGATGGATTCAGCACAGAAGACAGCAAAAAATCGAGCACCGGGTCTGAGCTATTGTTATATTCTGCACATTCACCGTTTTTTGCAGTGCTGCAAAGATGGAACCCCCGGTGACAGATATGGGGGCGCCCACTGCTTGGGATGCATGTTTGTGGAGCTGGAGTAGGGTTCCACATGGGCTCACCATCTCTTAAAGCACCCCTGTCTTAAGGGCATATTCAGCTCCTAACAATGGGTCTGATTCGTATGTGGACGCATTGCCGACATTTACGTAGTCTGAGCGATTGTTGGTAAGCCTCACTGCACACGCACAGCGATTGAATTACGATTACACTCACACAGAGGATTTGTTTGCAAAGTGAGTGACAGGTGGTCAGCGTTTAAGGGGTGTAACGGGGGGGGTTAGAAAAACGCAGGCGTGTCTGACCTTTTAAACACTGTTTTCTGGGCATATATAAATTAGCCACTGCGTCCTTGCTTATAGCAGGAGAGCGATGTGCGTGTCTGGAGACCCCGATATGCCTACGACAGCTTAGATTGCTAAGAGGGCTGATGGCCGCGTGATATGCGCTTGATGTCTCCGGATTTGTACGTGAGCGGCAGACGTGAGATGCTTTCAGTGGGCAGCTCTAAGCACTGGACGGAGAGTGAATCATTAGCATATTTTGCGAATCCGTGAGAGATTGCAGCTGCGATGGCTTTTGCGTCCGCATCTGTAGCAAGCCCGATATGTACCTTTGTCCAACTGTTTCTTACGTGTTTATATCATTTCCATTAATTTGTAGTATTTTATGATAAACATCCCACAATTATCAATATTATCAGCTGCAGTGATCTGATTGCCTGAACTTGTTACATACGTTCTTTCTTAAATTTATTTGTGTAACAGATTTATAGAACTTACTTGCACTGACCTGGTATTTATTTTCTCTTGTCATTTAAACCAATTATTTAGCTTAAAGGCAGCGTTATGTCTTTATTGTACTAGAAGATGGTATATCAACTATACAGGTTAAGGTTAGGTTGTAGTTTGGGTTAGGTTTAAGGATAAGGTGAGGTTGCGGTTAGGCTATGGTTAGGTTATTGTGAGGTTGCGGTTAGGGTTAGAGCTAGGCTGTAATTTGGGTTAGGTTTAGGGGTAGGCTGCCGTTAGGGTTAGGGTGAGATTGCGGTTAGGGTTAGGCTATGGTTGGGTTAGGGTGAGGTTGCGGTTAGGGTTAGGCTATGGTTAGGTTAGGGTGAGGTTGTGGTTAGGCTATGGTTAGGTTAGCATGAGGTTGTGGTTAGGGTTAGGCTATGGTTAGGTTAGGGTGAGGTTGTGGTTAGGGTTAGGCTATGGTTAGGTTAGCGTGAGGTTGTGGTTAGGGCTAGGCTATGGTTGGGTTAGGTTAGGGTGAAGTTGGGGTTAGAGCTAGGCTGTAATTTGGGTTAGGTTTAGGCTGTCATTAGGACATACTTGCCTACAATCCCGGAAGTCGTGGGAGGCTCCCGATTTTTTGGGTAGCTCCATGCACCCCCGGAAGTGTAGGCACTTTTCCCGAATCCCGCCCACATCCTAGTGAAGTGGGCAGAATGGGGAGAAATTTAACTGATATCCGCCGTCCGTCGTTGGGGGGCGGGACTAAATGACGAGATTCTATGTTAATCAGCAGCGGCTCCTGCCCTCTTACCTGAGGGTGGCTGCTGCTGCTGCTTGCCTGTGTCCAGGTGCCTGCTCAATGAATATGGCCAGGACCGGCGCATGCGCATAACACCAGCTTCTCGGGGCTGCATTGGTTGCAGCCCTGAGAAGCCCTGTAGGGCTGTCCAGAAAGCCAGAAAGCCCTGTAGGGCTGTCCAGAAAGCGCGCTCTGCTGATCGCAGCGCGGACTGGCAGTCCCAGGCGGTGGAGACACCTCCCCCTGGGTCTGCCTGTCTTCAGCGTGACTGGCAGGTGGCACTTCCAATGGGAAGCCACCTCCAGTCACAGTGATGCCAGTGCAGTCACGGACTGCACTGACTCACTGAAGTGGCTGATTTTACTGGTATCCGCCACTGATGTTAATAATGACACAAATGGCCTGGCCCCGCCCTCATCACTGCCCGACTGCTGCCTCTCCCCGGGCTTCTCCTAGGGAGGGCAGATTAAAATCCTGCATGTATGCATTAGGGTTCTGGTGAGATTGCAGTCAGGGTTACGCTGCTGTTAGGGTTAGGGTGAGGCTGCAGTTAGGGTGAGGTTGCGGTTAGGGTTAGGCTGCTGTTAGGGTTAGGATGAGGTTGCGGTTAGAGTGAGGTTGCTGTTAGGGTTAGGCTGTAGGTAGGGTTAGGGATAAGGGTTAGGGCTCTAACAGTAGAAAAAAGTTATGTTGACAGTATGTCCATGTCAACATTATGAATGTTAACATTCAGACCAAGTCAACATTAGGCGTCGACATTCTGAATGTCGACACAATATACCACACCTTAGGAGATGGCATTGGATGTAAGGAGAAAAAACTGGCAGAATAGTCACAGGTAGGAGGTTTAACTGGGCAAAAATAAACAAGATGGCATTGGATGCAGTTAAATGAAAGTAAAACAGGACATGTGCATAGATTCACAAAGCCGGCGCTCAGCAACAGGGAATGTCTTTTCCGTGCAAAATTACCCACCCAAAATGACAGATTATATAGATTTTATACATTGAATCTAAACCATAATTCTGAGGGAGCTTCACTGGGCTCCTTATTCGTGTTCTTAGCTTTTCCGCTAGTTTCATGAGTTACGTGACATGGCTCAGGCAGGCAGTGCATGAACTCACTACTAGTTACTACTTCAAATGTTTCCATAAAACTGAAAGGATTTCCCAGTGTCCTAGATCAAGGTAGCATGTTCCTCATTGCCCCATCTCATGGCTTGCTGTGTAGCTCTTGAGGGCTTGTTCTTGATCCTAGGGTTGGCATCAGTAGTTAGCAGCCATCGATGGTTTGGATAAGTATAGTGTGATGCTCCAGGGCTACTGTCCTGTTGGTAAATGGGCTTTTGCTGGACTCAGGTGCACGGTAAGCAAATCACGGTAAGCAATGCACAGGCCAACTTTTGCTTAATTGACTGGTAGTTATGACCTCTTGCGTCATTTGGTTGCATGGCAGATCATTTTTTTGTTGCAACTGTTGCAGTGCTCTGTATAAAGGTCCACAATGAAAGGAGAGCGAGTGATGGCGCTGTCCAGGGTTCAGAGCCTGGAGCGTCACTGTCTCTGCCCCATGGCATCCACCTTTGGGTTCCAGGGTGCCTGTAGGGGCACCTCACAGTATACAGAGTGGCCAAGAGTGTCCTTAGGACACCCTGGGTGCCATATCTACTTCTTGGTCCTAAAGGCCATGATCCCTACTCATGACATTAGGGGGCAGCACAGGTCCGGCTTATCACAATGCTATGTTTGCCCTGTTTGTATGTAGCTGTCTATATCCAAAAATAACAAGACATTTTACGAACTTGGGACACATACAGGAGAGCAATGTAGTATCATTGGCAGCATCATAAAAGTGCACGCAGGGGGGGGTTCTGAGTACCTAGAAACCCACCCCCCTGCTCTGATCCTTTGCCGCGTCACACCAATCCCTTTTCTAATTCCTTTATATTGGGTGAGATGGAGAACATTGTCTCCGTCTCATATGCTCACCTTTTGAGCACCGAACGGGGCACGGGCAGTGATCGGAGCGAGAAGCTAGGGAGATGGCCGACTCCAGCTCCTCCTAGGCTGCTGTTCCCATAAGCCCTTGCGTGTCAGTGACTAATGTCCCTGGGTGTGGTCCTGTCTCTTTAAGCCAGGACCCACATTCATGTTTAAAATGTATGCAAGCTTGAGCCAAAGGTGGCAGACCAAGATCATTTTTCTGAGAATCAGTGTAGGGACTGGCCAGATGGGAATGACCGTGAAGTGGTGGTCAGCTTAACAAATTATTGCAATATTTTGGAACCAACATTCCCTGTATTTAAAAGAGTTGCAGTTTGAAAACCGAGTGTGCCGAGTTTGTTTGATATTTTTTATGTAAATGGTGTGGTCATATACCAAGGGCACCCCAGATGGTGGAGTGCCGTGGATTAAGCCTGTCGTTTATATATATATATATATAATTATATATACACACACGTGCGCATGCGCGAGCCCCGGCGTGCGACGAGAAATACGTCGCTCGGGGTCTCGCACCAAAGGGGGCGTGCTGTCGATGGTGAGTGACAGCACGCCCCCTTTGGTGGGCGTGCCGGGGGCGTGGCTGCCAGACGGAGGCGCCATGGGAACGCCAACCGTCTGAGTCCGGCCCCACTGACATCAGTAATGATGTCAGATATCAGTGGGAATGACTTTGGCTCTGATAGAGCCAAAATCACTCCTGGGCTTGTGGCAGCGAGACCCTACCGCAGGGTCTCGTCGCAAGCCTGATGGTCGCGATGGTCTTTGACCATCGCGACCATCACCATGGACGCTCGCTATAGCTGTGGGTGGTAACCCACAGCTATGCGAGCGTCCATGAGGACGCTCCAAAAACAGGTTGGAGGGCCCTGATTCAGAGCGAGCGCTCTGGTCAGAGCGTTCAGCTCTGAATCAGGCCCTAACTCCCAAGTTTCTTGTAGTGTAAATCGTCTATGTCCTTATGTTATGTGCAAGTCCCACTATACAGTGCCACTTCTCTTGATCTACCTCATAAATGTAATCCTGAAATTCACAATTATCCTACTTTATTTTGTGGAATCACCAATCATAAAGTTTCATTTATTATATATATATATATATATATATATATATATATATATATGCAGTATATACCAGTCGGTTTGACACAGGAAATGTGAAGGTCTAATGTTTCGGTTAAAGCTAAGGATGGTAATTTTAAGTCGCCATTGGTGTTGGATGTACATTATAAGGACGGGAGAGCAGCATCAAGGAAACTGACAATTAATAGAATATATAGGCAGGCAAAGGCCAGCATTTTTATAATTACAGGTTGAGTGTCCGATATCCAAAATGCTTGGGACCAGGGGTATTTAGGATAACGGAATATTCCGTATTTTGGATTATGTGCATATCATAATGAAATATCTAGGGAATGGGTCCCAAATATACACACAGAATGCATTTATGTGTTATATACACCTTATACACACAGCCTGCAGGTAATTTTATACAATATGTTTAATAATTTGTGCCTTCGGCAAAGTTTGTGTACATTGAACCATCAAAAATCAAAGGTTTCATTATCTCAGCCAAGCCAAAAAAATTCCGTATTTGGATATGGGAGACTCAACCTGTATATATAATTTATAATAGCACAAGAAGATTTGATGCAACTTAAAGAGCGCGATGGAGCAGTGGCAGATAAGATGGCAGTTCAATAAAATATACAAGTGAGCAAAGTCCAGAATTCCTTAATATAATATTATCAGAAGAAGGCACTGGATGCAGACGAATTAGAGTGGCAGTGCAGCCACGGGTAGAAAGACAGTTTAATAAAATATACAAGTGAGCAAAGTCCAGAATTCCTTAATATAATATTATCAGAAGAAGGCACTGGATGCAGACGAATTAGAGTGGCAGTGCAGCCACGGGTAGAAAGACAGTTTAATAAAATATACAAGTGAGCAAAGTCCAGAATTCCTTAATATAATATTATCAGAAGAAGGCACTGGATGCAGACGAATTAGAGTGGCAGTGCAGCCACGGGTAGAAAGACAGTTTAATAAAATATACAAGTGAGCAAAGTCCAGAATTCCTTAATATAATATTATCAGAAGAAGGCACTGGATGCAGACGAATTAGAGTGGCAGTGCAGCCACGGGTAGAAAGACAGTTTAATAAAATATACAAGTGAGCAAAGTCCAGAATTCCTTAATATAATATTATCAGAAGAAGGCACTGGATGCAGACGAATTAGAGTGGCAGTGCAGCCACGGGTAGAAAGACAGTTTAATAAAATATACAAGTGAGCAAAGTCCAGAATTCCTTAATATAATATTATCAGAAGAAGGCACTGGATGCAGACGAATTAGAGTGGCAGTGCAGCCACGGGTAGAAAGACAGTTTAATAAAATATACAAGTGAGCAAAGTCCAGAATTCCTTAATATTATATTATCAGAAGAAGGCATTAGATGCAGACGAATTAGAGTGGCAGTGCAGCCACGGGTAGAAAGACAGTTTAATAAAATATACAAGTGAGCAAAGTCCAGAATTCCTTAATATAATATTATCAGAAGAAGGCATTGGATGCAGATGAATTAGAGTGGCAGTGCAGCCACTTGTAGAAAGATAGTTTAATAAAATATACAAGTGAGCAAAGCACAGCCTTTCCTCATATCAGAGCACAAATATATGGTATTGGCTGCAAATTAAATAAAGTGTGAAATACAGTAGAATGCCGGTTTAATAAAAGGTACAAGCCCAACATAACTTAATATTATAATACAGCAATATGTCATTGGACGAAAATAAAATAAAGTAGCCAAGCAGTAGCAAATAGAGCGGCAGTTTTATTAAAAAAAAAAAAATACAGGTCGGCAAAGCCCTGCATTTCTAAATAGAATAGCACAAAAAGAGGGCATTAGACGCATATGAATTAGACAAAAAACAAAAAAAGCAGCCTCAGATACATAGAATGACAGTTTAATACATGATTCTGGTTGGTATAGCCTCGCAGGACTTAATAAGAATTGTACAAGAAGATGGCATTTTCCTTGAGCCTTTCCACCCACACTTATGTTGTGGATTAAACAAGGTATGTCACTTTTTGCCTGAAATACTGGGCCCTGTCTCAGACTTACATTTCTTAGATGACCTTTACTAGAAGAAGTAGTTCTTCTGCCAGTTATTAGTACTGAGATGTTCCCGATTCATAGATCTATCCATGGCGACAGCAATAAAGCTGTGTACAGTGGCGTCACTGGGCAATAAATCAAATATACAGTAGCTGCCGCAGCACCGTCACAGTAAGGCAGGAGAGGGACAGACTACAGAATTGTTACCTTGAAAGTCACCCACTACCACAGAATTATAAGCTATATAAGCTATATACTGTGTATGTGTGTATATATATATATACACAGTATATTGCTATATTACTTCTCTCAGTATTATAACAGACAGTAATTTACTGTTCTGTGCTTTCTATTTTTTTGTATGCTATGCTGAGTTCTCTCTATATATGTTCTGGTCTCCAATACATTTTGAGACGCACAATATTGAATTCATTGATTTTTTCCTCTAGAATGTTGATTTGATCAATTACACTAATTTGCAATGATGAAGTGAGAACAGCAACCATGGCTTGAACAACTGCGTTTTGCACCGCTAATAACACACACAAATGCAAATTTTCAAATTACTACATAGGCATACGTGGGGGCTTCCGGTTGCCTGGAAAGCCCCCCTCCCAGGCCACACCATGACCACAATCGAAATAATAATTGAATAGAATTTTACTAGTGCTGCATGCTCTTCTCAGTATCGCAAATGAAATAATTAGCACCACCTGTGGATCTTTTAACATGTGTCAGCCACCAACGTGGAGATCTGGAAACCATACACTGTTCAGGGTGCACTGCTATAGACCATCAATAGGGTTAATTATTAATACTGTGTAATAATACACTATGCAGTGCATAAGGGCACCAATATGTACATATATGTCCAGGGCAGTGCTATGCTCTACTGCTGCTCCCCCAGACCCCCGGACTTGCTCCCATGCTCTGGAATGGTGCCCACATCTGAAATAACAACAGCTCAGGCAGGATGGCCCTATTGCCGCATATAATGGCTTAGTGTGATTGCTGGTCCTGTATATGATGGAATTATGACACACAATACACTTTGTATGACGCATATTAAAGCTGTATAAGTGCTAGTTATGTCCTCTTCATGGACTGGCCACACTCACTCTAAAATCAGGCATCTGGAAACCCCCCTTTAGAAATCTTGCGTTTGCCACTGTACTAATTAATAATATTAAATGTTAGTTAATCTAATATTAATAGTCTTCTTGATGTGCTTCTATTGTGCTGTCTGATTACTTTTGTTTAAGAGAAAAATATATATTTATTTTAGAGCAGAAAGTGTTTTCTAAGTAATATTTTAATACTGTATTTACAGTGCTAGATGAATTATTAAACTTGACAACAGAGACTGTTTACAAAGAATCAAAGATACCATAGTAACTAACAGACCCCATTGTCACGCTGAAGTACAAGTATGTATTAGTAATAGTAGGTGCCTATATGATACCACTTAATTGTACAGTAGTAGAATATTGAGAGATGTTTGATGCACAACTTTCCAGTCTATAGGGCTCTGATTTCCATTATGTTTTATATGCTGACTAGTTAATGAAATGCCATAAGACTCAGTTCAATGCACATGTATAACTAGAGCACGAAATGGCATTCCACTGAATGTGGAAGCAAAAGTGGAACATTAATATGTATTTCCACCATTTTGCATATATGCACATGCTGCACATATAGCGCAGTTCGCGAAAGTGTCAGGAGACATGTGTATTCTGCACTTGGACCCTTGCCAGCCAATCAGTGGCCGCTGCCATGGGAACAAGCTGCTGATTGGCTGTTAGTGACTGTCTCTAAGCCAATCGGCGGGCTAGCCATTGATTGACAGACAGTCACAGCCAATCAGCGGTGTGTTCCTCTCTCTCTCTCTCTCTCTCTCTCTCTCTCTCTCTCTCTCTCTCTCTCTCTCTCTCTCTATATATATATATACAGTCAGGTGCATAAATATTGGGACATTGACAGAATTCTCATATTTTGGCCTCTATTCACCACCACAATTGCTTTGAAATGAAGCAAACAAGATGTGCTTTAACTGCAGACTTTCAGATTTAATTTGAGGGTAATTACATCCAAATCAGGTGAACGGTGTAGGAATTACAACGGTTTCTATATGTGCCTCCCACTTTCTACTTCAGGGTCCATAGGGTATCCACAGGATACCTTGGGGTATAGGTGTGACGTCAGTCGCAGGGCACCAAAGAGTTAAGCTTTCAGCCTCCCAGGATGCACTAGGTCCCCCTCCTATACCCCGCCCCCGGGCCAAGGCACCTCAGTTTAGTTTGGTGCCCGGCCGGAGTCGGGTGCACCTGTTGGAGTGGGGGCTAGAAGAGCCCCTGAAGCTTATTCTTCATGCAGCTGTGGCTGCACAACTGGATGTACAGCATGGACAGTCAGTCCTGACGTCCATGCTGTCTTCCCTACACCCCGCCGGTACCAGAACGCCGGTACTGATCCGGGGATGCTGGTGGGCGTCTGGGGTCACAGCTAGCGGTGACCCCAGATGCTCCGGACCATGGCCGGATTCAAGGGGGACAGAGGTAAGCAGCGGGGTCCCGCGGTGGGTCCCCGCTGATCACATGGTCCTAAGTCCCCAGGCAGGGGGCTCCCTGGGGACTGGCTGCAGCGTGGAGCAGCAGAGCGGTAGCGCTGCGGCGTCCCAGGGGTTAAATGCATGCCAGGGGAGCGCGCCTTCCCTGTCTCACAGCCGGCGCCTCCCCCGCTGCACACAGCCCTCTCTGCATGCTGCCGACTGGTCCTGTGGCAGCGCTCCTCCCCCAGGCCAGCCTCCTCTCTGCTCCTCGGCGGCCATCTTCTCCAGAACGCATGGTGAACGCTGCTGGAAGCGCTGGACGGAAGCATCGTGGTCTGGGTCCCCCCGCATACCTCTCCTCCGCTGTGGTCAGGTCTGTGTATGCGGCGCTGTGTCCTACCAGGCCCTGTGTCTGTGTAGTTGAGTGATCAGCGCTGTTAGTGCAGGAATTGTTATTTCTCTGCATTGTATGTGACTGTGCTAGCGCTGCTGCCTGTAATCTTTTCTTCATCTAAACTGTCAGCTTTATTACTGTCCCTGTTCTTTCTGCTAAAGCCCTTGCGGTGCGGTGCTGCAGGGTGGTCTCTCGCCTATTTAATACTTAATTGGTGAGAGAGGTCACATACGTGGTGCCATCATGTCTGAAAGTGATTTTCCCCTCCGGCTACAGTGTACCACGTGCAAAGTACCGTTAGCGGAGGGGGAGGGTAGCGCGGAGGGCCTTTGCCGGCAGTGTTTGTCCATGGCGCGGCCTATTACGGTTACAGCACCGGTACAGGAGCCGCCCTGGGCTTGTTTCGCTCAGGCGTTAACAGCTTTAGTGGGCCAGTTAGCTCCGCAGCCCGCGTTTACTCCGATGGGTTTGTCCCAGCAGTCTGTGGTGTCGTCACCCATGCAGGGGTTCCCACGACAATTGGTGGTACCCCACAGTCTCCCTATTACCCCGCTCCCGGGTTCTCAGGAGCCAGCGTGGGTTAACTCCCTGACGAGTTCTGTACAGCGCTTGTCGGATGTGTTGCAAGGGGAGTCTGTGATGCGGTCTCATAAAAGGCCGGTGGCGTCTCTGTCCGCTCCTTATGAGGATGACGAAGGGATGTCTGATGATGGGGAGATTCTAGATCCTTACGATCAGGAACCTCTCCATACTAAGGACGCTGATGCTAAGTCCAAAGTATATATTCCTGGACTTATTCGGGCGGTCCGCACAGCCTTGGTGATTGAGGACGAAGTTCCCCCAGCGGCTAAATCTAAGTATGCCTTTTTCAAAGATGTGAAGGGCGATGCCACAGTCTTTCCTCTTTCGGGTCAGTTGGTGGACCATTTAGAGGAGGCGTGGAAACAACCTGGCAAAAGATACCAGCCGCAGAGACGCCTGGCGGTGGCTTATCCGTTCGCGGATAATTATTTTGCGAAGTGGGAATCCCCTCCACAGGTGGATTCTCACGTGACCCGTCTTGTCCGTAGTGCCACATTGCCGATGCCATCCATGTCCTCCCTTAAGGATGCAAGGTAGAAATCTGCCTGAAGTCCGCTTATTCCCTTGCAGGGGGGGCAGCACGGCCGGCTATGGCCATTTGCTGGGTTGCCAGAGCGATGGAGCGCTGGGCGGATTCATTAGAGGCTTCTTTTGAATCCGACTGTCCGGCCGATCAGGCGGAGTTGATTGGCAATCTCCGTGATTCGGCCACCTACATCAACGAGGCGGCTCTAGACATTAGTACTCTGGTGTCTAGAATTTCTTCAGCAGCGGTAGCTGCTCGTCGCACCTTGTGGCTGCGATCCTGGAAGGCGGACGCAGATTCCAAGAAAGGTCTGGAAGCGTTGCCGTTTACCGGAGAAGTTCTCTTCGGTCCGGATCTGGATAAGATTGTGGCCACGCTGGCGGCAGCCAAATCTGCCTGTCTCCCGTCGGCCGCTGCTCCTTCTGGTTCGGGACCATCGTCCTTTCGGTCATCTAGGGCCCAGGGCAGGCCCAAACCACAGTCGTTTCCTCGACAGGCTGGCCCTAAGAAATCGGTCAAGCCCCGGAAGCAGGCATGGAGTACCAGACGTCCGGCCCCCAAGCCAGATGACAAGCCTGCGGCCTGACGGTCCGGGCCTCCCTTTGGGGGATCCCAGGGTGGGAGGCCGCCTGCTACAGTTCGCCCAGTGTTGGTCGACCACTACGACAGACACTTGGGTTCTGGAGGTGGTTTCTCACGGATACGCCCTCTCCTTCCGGCACAGACCCCCGGCTCGCTTCTTCACCACGGGTCTCCCATCAGACCGGAACAAGGCTACGGAGCTGCGGAAGGTATTGCACACTATGCTCCAGGCTGGAGTTATAGTGGCGGTTCCATTCTCCCAGAGGGGCCAGGGTTTCTATTCAAATCTATTTTTGGTACAGAAACCCAATGGGTCATATCGTCCGATTCTCAACCTCAAAGCACTCAACAAGTCTTTGCGGGTCCCGAAGTTTCGGATGGAGACCCTACGGTCCATCATTCTGGCGCTGGAACCTGGGGACTACTTGGTGTCATTGGACATACAGGACGCTTACCTGCATGTCCCTATTCTTTGGCGCCATCAACAGTTCCTCAGGTTCGCAATCAGCAGCGACCACTTCCAGTTTCGGGCGTTACCTTTTGGCCTGGCAACAGCACCACGTGTTTTCACCAAGGTGATGGCGGTCATGGCGGCTTCTCTGCGGCTGCAGGGAGTCCGCATGTTGCCGTATTTGGACGACCTGTTATTGGTGGCAGGATCTCCAGAGCTCCTGTTACGCCACTTGGACCTGACCATTGCACTGCTGCAACGGCACGGCTGGCTAATCAACTGGCAGAAGTCCACTCTAATCCCGTCTCGGAGGATTCTGCATCTTGGAGCCTTATTGGACTCGGGACAGCAAAGGATCTTCGTGACGGAGGACAAGATCTCTGCTTTACAGTCAAGGGTGCGCAGTTGTCTGCACAGCCGCCGGGTGTCCTTACACTCGGCGATGAGGTTACTGGGCTCCATGGTGTCGGTGTTCGACATGGTGGAATACGCCCAGTTTCACTCCAGATCTCTGCAGCACCTGATCCTGTCCAAGTGGAACGGGCTGACTCAGTCTCTGAAGTCCCAGACGATTGTGCTCACCCAGGAGGTTCGCCTGTCCCTTACGTGGTGGTTACAGACGACCCACCTCAACAAGGGACGTCCGTTCTGGGTTCCAAATTGGGTCCTGTTGACAACGGACGCCAGTCTTCGGGGCTGGGGAGCAGCTTGTTCCAGGGCAGGTGGACGCCGACAGAAGCGGAGCTTCCAATAAATATCTTGGAACTCCGTGCGGTCTTCAATGCTCTCCAGCAGGCACAGCGGTTTCTCCAGGATCGCCCGGTGCAGGTCCAGTCGGACAACGCTACCACCGTGGCCTACATAAACAGGCAAGGAGGAACTCGCAGTCGGGCGACTCTCGTAGAGGTCTCTCGGATCCTGGTTTGGGCGGAGCGCAATCTTCCGGCCATATCAGCGGTCTTCATCCCGGGAGTGCTCAATTGGGAGGCGGACTTTCTAAGTCGCCAGGACGTTCATCCGGGGGAATGGTCCCTGCACCCGGACGTTTTTCAACTACTGGTGGACAGGTGGGGTCTTCCAGAAATCGACCTCATGGCGTCCCGGCACAACAACAAGTTGCCGGTGTACGGGTCTCGCACAAGAGACGAAGGGGCGTCTCTGGTGGATGCTCTGTCCGTACGGTGGACGTTCCGGTTCGCATACCTGTTCCCTCCGGTCTCCCTTCTTCCACGGGTAATCCGGAAATTCAAACAGGAAGGAGGGACGCTCCTGTTGATAGCTCCCGCGTGGCCCAGACGGCACTGGTTCTCAGACCTTCAGGGTCTGTCCGTGGACATTCCTCTGCGGTTGCCGCTACGACCGGACCTTCTGTCTCAGGGTCCTTGCCTTCACCCGGACCTGACTCGGCTGTCTTTGACAGCGTGGCTGTTGAGACGGCCATGCTGAGGTCCCGGGGGTTTTCCAGCTCTGTGGTGCGTACCATGTTGCGAGCTCGGAAACCGTCTTCCGCGAGGATATACCATCGCGTGTGGCATACGTTCTTCCAGTGGTGTCGACCGAGAGGTTATGCACCGCGGGAGTTTCGTCTGTCTCGGATTCTCGCCTTCCTGCAAGCGGGACTAGATCATGGGCTTCGCCTTGCTTCTTTGAAGGTACAGGTTTCGGCCCTATCTGTCTGGTTTCACCGTAGGATTGCTACAATCCCGGATGTGCGCACCTTTATGCAGGGTGTTCTCCGCATTCAGCCGCCCTTTGTTCCACCTGTGGCGCCTTGGGATTTGGCTGTGGTCCTGAGGGCTCTCCAAGGACCGCCGTTTGAACCACTGGGCTCAGTGGATCTTAAATGGCTAACAGCTAAGACTGTTTTCCTTCTGGCCATTGCTTCGGCCAGACGTGTTTCTGAGTTAGGGGCTCTTTCTTGTAGACCCCCTTTCTTGGTTTTTTATGGGAACAGGGCAGTGCTCCGCACTCGGCCCGAGCTTCTTCCCAAAGTTGTTTCCCAGTTTCATATTAACGAGGAAATAGTTGTTCCGGCCTTTAACTCACCGGGTCTTTCCGTGGGTGAGGCCTCTTTGGATGTTGTGCGGGCCTTAAGGACTTATGTTGACCGCACTTCTTCGTTTAGGAAGTCGGACGCTTTGTTTGTCCTCTTTGGCTTCCGTAAAAAGGGTTGGCCTGCTTCAAAGCAAACTTTGGCAGCCTGGATCCGTATGGCTATTTCTGAAGCTTATCTTCATGAAGGCCTACCGGTCCCTCCTTCTCTGAAGGCTCATTCCACTAGGTCTGTGGGTCCTTCGTGGGCATCCCCAAGGTATCCTGTGGATACCCTATGGACCCTGAAGTAGAAAATATGAGATATGGTAAGAACTTACCCTTGTTATCTCTATTTCTACGAAGTCCATAGGGTTCCACAGGACTCCCGCCCTGTCGCACCTGTGCTGCAGATGGGCTTTGCTCTGGTCACCGGTTTTCCGTCTCCCTCTGGTGAGAATGTGATTCTTGTATGTGTCCAGATCTTTGTTCTCTCTCTTCCTTCTCCTCCTCCGGCCTATGGCTTGGTAACTAACTGAGGTGCCTTGGCCCGGGGGCGGGGTATAGGAGGGGGACCTAGTGCATCCTGGGAGGCTGAAAGCTTAACTCTTTGGTGCCCTGCGACTGACGTCACACCTATACCCCAAGGTATCCTGTGGAACCCTATGGACTTCGTAGAAATAGAGATAACAAGGGTAAGTTCTTACCATATCTCATATTTTTTAAGGGGCCAAAAGTAATGGGACAAACGAAACAATCCTAAATCTAACTTTCACTTTTTAATACTTTGTTGCAAATCCTTTGCATGCAATTACAGCCTGAAGTCTGGAACGCATAGACATCACCAGATACTGGGTTTCATCCCTGGTGATGCTCGGCCAAGCCTCTACTGCAAATGTCTTCAGTTCCTGCTTGTTCTTGGGGCATTTTCCCTTCAGTTTTGTCTTTATCAAGTGAAATGCATGCTCAATCGGATTCAGGTCAGGGGATTGACTTGGCCATTGCATAACATTTCACTTTTTAGCCTTAAAAAACTCTTTGGTTGCTTTTGCAGTATGCGTCGTGTCATTGTCCATCTGCACTGTGAAGCGCCGTCCAATGAGTTCTGAAGCATTTGACTGAATATGAGCATATAATATTGCCCGAAACACTTCAGAATTAATTCTGCTGCTTTTGTCAGCAGTTACATCATCAATAAATACAAGGAAACCAGTTCCATTGGCAGCCATACATGTCCATGCCATGACACTACCACCACCATGCTTCACTGATGAGGTGGTATGTTTTGGATCATGAGCAGTTCCTTTCCTTCTCCATACTCTTCTCTTCCCATCACTCTGGTACAAGTTGATCTTTGTCTCATCTGTCCATAGGATGTTGTTCCAGAACTGTAATGGCTGTTTTAGATGTTGTTTGGCAAACTCTAATCTGGTCTTCCTGTTTTTGTGGCTCACCAATGGTTTATATCTTGTGGTGAACCCTCTATATTTACTCTTGTGAAGCCTTCTCTTGATTGTTGACTTTGACACATATACACCTACCTCCTGGAGAGTGTTCTTGATTTGGCCAATTGTTGTGAAGGGGTTTTTCTTCACCAGGGAAATAATTCTTCTGTCATCCACCACAGTTGTTTTCCGTGGTTTTCCGGGTCTTTTGGTGTTGCTGAGCTCTCCGCTGCGTTCTTTCTTTTTAAGAATGTTCCAAACAGTTGATTTGGCCACACCTAATGTTTTTGCTATCTCTCCGATGGGTTTGTTTTGATTTTGATTTTTGAGAGTCGACAGCAACTGATTCTAAATGCAAATGTCACACCTAGAATCAACTCCAGACCTTTTACCTACTTAATTGATAATGAAATAACGAGGGAATAGCTCACACCTGTCCATGAAATAGCTTTTGAGTTGATAGTCCCATTACTTTTGGCCCCTTAAAAAGTGGGAGGCACATATAGAAACCATTGTAATTCCTACACCATTCACCTGATTTGGATGTGATTACCCTCAAATTAAATCTGAAAGTCTGCAGTAAAATCACATCTTCTTTGTTTCATTTCAAAGCCATTGTGGTGGTGAATAGAGGCCAAAATATGAAAATTCTGTCAATGTCCCAATATTTATGCACCTGACTGTATATATAGTCATGGCGTATTTACATTGTAAATATAATAGATAGATTACATGGTAGATAGATAGACAGTACTATAATCTTCAAGCCATTGTTTCAAATAAAACATAATGCAAATAAACAGTTGGTGAAAATGCAGCTGAAATACTTTGCTGGGCTTCTGCCTAGAGCAGGGGTGGGCAATAAGCGGACCCAGGCTTTTTCCGAACTACACATCCCAGCATGTCCTGCCATCGTTTTGCTATTTGGCCATGCTAAAACTGTTGCAGGGCAGGCTGGGATGTGTAGTTCAACAGCAGCTGGAGGGCCACGTATTACCCAACCCTGATCTCGAACCTTTTAAACTGCTTTAGAGACCCAGACCCCATTTGTGGCATCCTTGATGTACTGACTGTTTATGTGCACTCAGTGGTAATGTAACGTTTTCCGTGTCTCTTCTTCCTGGTGGATTATTGTCATTTTAGTTACCTGTATTTATTTGCTTTGAATTCTAGCTGTCGAAGATACGACCCACCTGCCGCCTTCCCCTCCCCCTTCACCAGCGTCAGAACAGATGGGAACGGTGGAGGAAGGTAAGGTATTCTCATGGGATAGGTCCCTTGTGAATTTTGATATAGAAAGAATATATTAAAAATGGGGAAAAGATGATGCACAGAACCAATTACCAATCTGGAAATCCTGCTGGTCTTTCATACGTGCTGGTTATTGTGTTGGTGTTACCACCCATCCCCCAACATTCATCTTCAAGTCTCTCAGTCATGTTGTATCCTCAGTCGCTCTATGACATTAGAATGCACAGATCACATTAGAGGGCACAGATCACATTAGAGGGCACAGGTCACATTAGGGGGCCCCTGATCCTCTTTCTAGTACACAAACTAGTATTGCAAAAGTAGGACGCATTTCTTTTCTTTACTGTCAAAATGTTCCCGCTACAAATAAGTCTATGTAACGGGTTTATTACATTATTTACATTTTCAGGACAACAAAAAAAACAAAACATTAAGAAGTCTTTTAGGAGTAAGAGTAGTTGTAGAGATTGAGATAGGTGGAAGATTGGGCTTGGATTAGGCACTGGTCTGACTCTAGGGAATCAGTATGATTTACCGCCGGACGCAAGTTGGAATCCCGACAGCGGCTGCCCGACATGGGTGAAAATCCTGATTGTCCCTAAGGTAAGTATAGACTAATCTAATTCTCTCCCCTAACCCTAACCCTCCTTAGGGGTGCCTAACACTAACCTTCCTCCCAGTGCTTAACTGTTTGTGCTACCCTAATTATTTATTATTATTATTTATTACCAGGTATTTATATAGCTCACACATATTCCGTAGCGCTTTACAGAGAATATTTGGCCATTCACATCAGCTCCTGCCCCAGTGGAGTTTACAATCTATATATTCCCTACCACAGGTTCACACATACCAGGGTTTTTGTTGGACAATTACCAGTATATTTTTGGAGTATGGGAGGAAGCCTGAACACCTGGAGGCAGGGACGAAACTAGGATTTTTGTCACGCGGGGCAAGACAGTAATTTGGCACCCACCCCTTGGTAATTCCCCCATAGTAATGTCCCATTTAGCAGTGCACCTATAGTATAGCTCCCTGAGGCAATGCCCCTGTAGTAGTGCCCATATAGTAATGCCCCTGTAGTAGTGCCTCCATAGTAATGCCCCTGTAGTGCCCGTATAGTAATGCCCCTGTAGTGCCCTTAAAGTAATGCCCCTGTAGTGCCCTTATAGTAATGTCCCTGTATTGCCACTTTTTACACACACACAAAAAGAAAAAGAAACAATACTTACCTTAAACCCTGCTCATGTGTGCGCCGCCGTCTGGTCCGCCCGGCTGCTCCTCGGAACTATGGGAGAGACGTCATGACGTCTCTCCCATAGTGTCCGTGGGGAGAGCCGGAAGCTGGAGTTCAGGAGAGAACTCCAGCCTCCGGCTACCGCGGCGCTGCAGGGAAGGAGCCGGGCGCCCGCTGGTAATAACATCTCAGCGGGAGTCCGGCTTGGAGCCTCCCTGCGGCGCCGGGCTGGAGGACACTGGAGTTGCACGTGCACTTCGAGCCCCCCCCCCCCCTAGTTGCAGCCCTGCCGGAGGAAACCCACGCAAGCACAGAGACAATACAAAACTATCCGTCTCTCACAATAAGATAAATCCAAACTAATACGAACTTGCGCTAATTTGGCGAACATATCCAGGCCAAAGCCGAACCGCTCATCTCTACTTAAATTGTTTATCTTCTTCTGTCTAAATTAATATACGGGCCGATTGAGTGTTAAAAGCCTTTTTGGAAAGCATTACACTATTATTAAACACTGGGAGATCACATGTGATTAAGAAACCGATTATATTATATTTTATATAATACTTTTTCCCTCTTGGAAACCAGAGACCAAGTTCTGATTTATCTGACGTTTTAGTGCATTACGAGATATCACTTCTTGGGTCGGCAATTTCAGACATATTAAGGTTTCATCATGTGGGCTGTTTGTACTCATTAGTAACATGAAAATTAGGGTTTGCATTGACTTTGGTATTCAGCAGAATGTTTCATAGATCTAGCACTAATCCAAATCTTACAATTTGGACTCCATACACCATATATAATCTGGGGTTGGGTACGGGATGTTGGCGCTCTGTATCCCGGCGGTCAGAATCCCGATGCCGGCTTCCCGCCAGGGTTATGATACAGACACCTGTCGGTCGATATCCTTACCCTCCCCCTCTCCCTACCCCTAACCTTCCCCCCCCAATGCCTAAAGCTAACCTCCCCCCTAGTGCCTAAACCTAACCTCCCCGCACCCTAAACATAACCCTCCCCCTAGAGCCTAACTCTTCCCCTAACCCCATTACTTACTTTCAGGATCCCGCATTGCCATTCTGAACGCCAGAATCCCCGCAGTCGGGATGACTGCATCCCCTAATCTGCAGTAAATACACTATAATGAATTATATATTGACACCATACCTACAGTATGAACAAGCCATTGCCCAACCTTATTCTAGATTGCTTTTTGCTTGTGCAGTACAGTAATGATAGTATGCACACCACCTTCTCTCTCTTCAACAGTTTCCATATCCCCCCCCCCCCCTACTGTATAGTATATACAGTAGTGCATCTATATCATGCTTGTCCCATTTGAAATGTTCAGGGGTCTGTAAAGCACACTTTAAAAATCTTCTGTTGGTCATGCTTAATTGGGAGAGAACTTTCTGGATAGTTTTGAAAGCAGTCTAAAGGCACGCATCCGCTAGAAGACAGGCAAACGTCTGCACGATTATGACATTGTACTTGTGCAGTCGTTTGTCAGTCTGTGATGAGCCTGCATTGAACGAGCATTCGTTCAATGTAGGCTCATCAATCATCTGCAAACATGTTGAATCTGACGTTATCGTCAGGTTGTACAAAATATTTGTCTGATGATAGATGTCTAAACGACCAGCGGGAGCGCCCATCGCTGGTCGTTTTAGACATTTTTCTTAACGATTTTCAAACTATTTGCGAACGATTATTGAACGATAACGGTATCGTCATTGTTCAATCGCTCTAGTGGATGTGTGCCTTTATGTTTTCATCCATGGTGCGGCAAATACTACGTATGCGTTGCTCTTTAAAAACCAATTAAGGTGGACACTGATTATCTAAAAGTGACAATAAACTTGACAAAAGTGCAGTGATGAACAATGGGGGCCTGGTTCTGATTTGAAGGCAAGTGCAAAAGCAGACGCATCCCGTGGACACTCGCAGACTGCGCATGCGCCCTAGTAAGTAATAGCAGACAGCGCATAATCCGCACCAATGCATGCGCACACGGACAGAGATCAAGAGAGCATGCCGTTTCGCTTTGTAACTGGCGGGATCTCACTTTCCTGGGTGGCGACTGGGGCGGCTTCCGCGCAGGTGCAGAGGTGGGAGTGTTGTAGGTGTGTAGCCAGTTCTGTGGTTTGTATGAAGCGTGCGTACGAAGATTCGACGCCTGTTTCCGACGAATCGTTTGCACCCAGCATGGGGTAGGAGTAAGTCTCAATACTTATGATGACGGCTACGTCTGCAGACCGAAAAACAGTGGGCGGTGCGGCCTTTTGCTTGCAGACGGACAAACACTTGCATCAGAGCAAGCAGTAACATTGGCCGCCGCGGCCGTATGGAAAATTGTCAGCTTTGCGTGCGACTCCGAACCAGGGCCCTATTTGTGCATCTTTTACGGCTAGTGTCTTCCGCACACCATCCCTTACACAACGATCCTGTGAATGTCTTGTCTGTTCTCTTCATGTCACCTTGTTTTTCATCCCCCCCCCCCCACCTTCAAAAGAAGAGAGAGTTAAGGGTCCCGAGCCTGAGAAAGAAGAGGCAGACGCTCAGGGGGGAGAAACCAGGTCACCTGAGACCTCCATCGTGGGGCTCAGCAAGGTCCAATCAGATTCAGGCTCTGATGTCGCACAACACCAGGAAGGAAGTGTTGTTTACGAGATCACTGAGGACACAAATGTTGCAAAAAGTGAAAGCGAATCCTCTGCTGTTGTTTTGCCTTCCTTACCGGAGGAAGGTGTGTTCTGTGTACTCTGTGCATGAAGCTTCTCCCCGAGCCAAACCTATCTTAAGTGCTTATCCAAGGCTGCTCCATTTACGTGTTGTCATTATTATTGGCTTTGACATTCTGCTAAGCTGACTGCAACCTGTTACGTGTCACCGATGATGATGCCGTTTCCTACCTCAATAGCTGACCCGCAGGTTACTGTGCCATGATACAAATACGCTTTGCCGCTAAGCTGTTGCTTCATGTTAGTCTTCCTCTCCCATGTCAGACGTGTTTGCCAGTCACATTGCTGAAAACTGTATTTCTCTCTGATTTATTTATTTTTCTACTCATTTATTTTACTACTTAAATTAATTTTCTCTTCATGTAGATGCTCAATTTATAAACTTGATTTTTTTTTATATTTTTTTAAATATCTCATTTGTTTAATTTATTTTATTTATTTTTTTGTTTGGTTTCTTGATCTTCGTTTTTTATTTTTTGTGTTCAACAACTGCTGTTTTTTATCTTCTTCTTTGTAGCATGTCCTTATCCATCCATTGCCGCCTGCGGCTGCCCATTACAGAGCTATGAGTTGGCTATTTATTTTTCTTGCCTTGATAATTGTGTATCTCTTACTGTTTCTTTTCCTCTTTGTATGTGTGTGTGTTGCAGGTACAAATGCGCGAGATGTAATATCCGCACCTGTATATAAAATATACCGACCTAAATATTGCAAGCGGTAGATAGATTAAAACATTTCATGCAGGGCGTCAGAAAGTGGTGATAGTAACCGTAACAAAAAATGCACCGAGGAATCCTGCAGGATTTAATGGACTCACGGTTGGGTCTCAATCAGGACCTTCAGGAAATATGTTTTGTGCGGCTATAAAAAAAAAAAAAAATGTTGCCAACTATCCTTATTAAAAATGCTAAAATATAGGCTCTGGTTGCCACTGACATTGTGTTAAGGAAAGTTTAAATGAAAATAAGCAAATGACGTCCTTTTTAAAAGACACAGCCTTTTTTTTCTCTAATTGATCCCTATATTCCCTTCTATTCAGTATTGTTCTATCTTGAATAAGTGTTTAGAGCTTTGTAAGATGTCTAGTGCATCCGTGTCAGTTTACCTAGAGACACCTATCACAACAGGGCCTGATTCAGACCCGCTCGCAAGCGTGTCGATGGTGGCCCAGTGCGCACGCGCGAGCCCTGGAGCGAGCGCAAAAAGCACTCGCTCCGTGGCTCACTACAAAATGTTGATCGACATCTCGCCCCGTTTTGTAGGCGTGGCAGGGGGGTGGCTTCACAAACGGAGGGGGACCCGTACGAATGCCTGCCGTTTGTGGGCAACCCCACTGACATCACCAGTGATGTCAGTGGGAGAGCTTCCGGCTCTATTAGAGCCAGAAGCTCTCTGGGGCTTGCGGCCACAAGACCCTACCACGAGGGTCTTGGCACAAACCCGATGGTCGCGATGGTCTTGACCATCGCGACCATCATCCTGGCCGCTCGCAATAGCTGTGGGTGGTCCTGAAAAAAAAAAAAAGCGCCCTGATTCAGAGCGAGCGCTCTTTCAGAGCGTCAGTCTCTGAATCAGGCCCACAGACTTTAATATACTGCCTCATTTTTCTGATACTGGCTTTTAACACTGGCATCAAGGTAGAAGAAAAAGTCTCAACCTGTGGTGTATGCACCCAAGTAACACCTGTGGTAGATTCTTGTGGCAATTTGGAGGAGATTTATCAATCCTGCTAAAGAAGACCAGTGGAGGTGTTGTCAATAGCAACTAATCAGCAACCAATCATTTGTCTAGCACATTCTAAGAAAAGATAGCTGTAATCTGATTGGTCGCTTTAGGCAACGCTCCTTTTGTCCTGGTAGAAGGTTTAATGAATCTCCCCCTTGAGCACACTCTGGTGAAATACCATATAAAAGTGCAGGTTTATTACATGAAAAAAATACATTAGAATGTGCTCACAGGAAAGCAATTTATCCAGGCTTATCTGAACTGTTATCTGTGATATGATGGACCAGTGGAGTCCATCATATCTCCTGAAAAAGTTGTGACAAACGAAACGCATTGGGTGAGCTCCCACACTGTTTCTGGCATAACGAGATGTACTTGGAATTAGCTAGACTGGACAATTTCTAAACAACTCAGAAAGAAACAAGGCGCAAAATAAGATAAAAATATAAAATAAAACTATGTCACATTAATGCAGCTCCCAAGTCAAGTAACCTGTAACACTCTGTTATGAAAAACACAAAGAAACGTGTATGGTGATTGCAACAAACACCAGTAGGAGCGCAAAAACAATAAAAAACTAATATTCTAAATATATCAAATGCATTTTGTTAATAAAACATTAGTATAAGATTAAACAACCATACTGTCATATGAGCAGCATACATACAAAACCACATACAATCTGCATATCAATAGAAGAGGGTTCATTATCTCCGATACTTCTGAATGGCTGAAAACAAGTCCTGGATAGAAATATTTAGTATCCTTTAGTGGTATAAAACCACAGATATTTGTAATTAGTCTTATTACGAATCCACAATTGTGTAATGTTGATTAATGTTCTGCATCCAATCAGCACTGTTGGAATTTACAAAGTGTCTCTTGCTGACTCATGTGTGTTCACACACGGACCCCCAGGTGCAAGGATAGTACATATAGGGTCCTCAGGATCATGAGAGTAAGGGCCTGATTCATCACAGATTTCAACTGCAACAGCGTACGCAGATCAGTCGGTGGTGTGTACTGCTTATGCGTATGCAGCGCAATGCGCGTGCGTGAGTTAGCATTGCGATCGTACTGCGATCACCTACGCAGATACTAAGCCATCGCAGATCGAGGGACGGGACATCGGCGTAGGAGGGGAATGACACAGGAAGTGGCAGCGGAAACGCAGGCGTGTCTGTTCGTTTGAACGCCCTTACTTGGGCGTGCATGAATTAGCCACTGCGACGGCATACACAGCTTGAGTACTTACCACGTGCGACGAGGTTAACGATTTCTGAGTAAGGTCTGACCTGTTGTAATTGTGCGCGAGGGGCCGATGTTACTCGATGTTCCTGAAGTATAGGCTGCACTGCAAGGTATTATGGATGTGAGATAGCGGTAGTGGGCGTCTCTATGCTGGCTGTGCGATAGCTTTCATTAGCATATTTTCGCAGCAACCTGCATGTGTAATCGCAGTAGCGATCCGTAGTGAATCAGGCCCTGTATCGTAATTAAAAGCAGATATCCTGTTTGCTTGTAATAGTCTTAATATGTATACAGTGGCCACCTCTGATGTTGGGTGAAGAGTCCATTTCTGAACGGTTTCGTGATATTTGGACTCCAACAGTGGACAGATTGGATAGCTTGCCTGGCAACTCACCCTAACACGGAAGCTAGTTAAGCTAATTAAGTTTCACCTGAAATAATTGCTTTCTTGTGAGCATATTTTAATTTAGGAAAACAATATATGTTAAACAAAATAGGATGGATCTTTATAAACATGCGCATATGAAAAAGATCGCTCCATTGCGTCCCACATCGCTGCTGACAATCAGGCCCGTTATGTCAACTTGACAAACAATTAATAGGACGTTGGAAAAGATTTCAAGATATTTGGTAAACATTTATAATGTCCATGCTAATTTTTCTTACAAAATGGCACACTTAGGAAGGAAGGACAGTTTAATTTGACTAAAGGTGCGTACACACTGGCCGATATTTTGAACGATAACGATATCGTTCAGTATATAGGCCAGTGTGTATGCTGTCAACGACCGGCAATGCGCACTTCTGCTGTTCGTTGACGACATCTGACATCGGCCGTCCTTGCAGGGCAACCAGACGATATCGTCAAGTTCTGCAAGTCTGGGGATGAGGGAGGGTTCCCGGTACTGAACGATATCGTTCATGATATCATTCAGTGTGTGTGCTCAATGTCATTAACGACATTGAGCACACCACTGCCGAGGACACACTAGACGATATCGCTCATGGAGGGATGTAGTCTGGAAGCCGATGGTCTAAATGCTGACCTCCGGCTTCCAGACTCTCTAATCCCGGCGTGGTACTAATGACAGGCGTCGAAACTCGATGCCCGTCATTAACCATACGCCGGAAGATCGACGCCCGGCATACCAAACGAGGATAAGCCGGTCACGGACAGCCGTGGGGGGGGGGGTTAGGTTTAGGGCTCCCGGGGGGACATAGGGTTAGGCACCCCCCCAGGAGGATTAGGTTTAGGCTAGGGGAAGGGGGGTTTAGGCACCCCAGGGGGGAGGTTAGGGTTAGGCACTCCCCCGGTGGACTTAGGTTTAGGCAGCGGGGAAGGGGGGGTTAGGTTTAGGCACTTAGAGGGGGGATTAGGGTTAGGTATTTGGGGGGAGGTTAGGGTTAGGCACCCCTAAGGGAGGGTTAGGGAGTAGAATTAGGTTAGCGATACTTACCTTAGGGACGATCGGGATCTTCACCCTTGCCAGGCTGCCGCTGTCGGGATTTGAACCGCCGGCCCCTCTTGGAGCATATCATCTAGTGTGTATGCACCTTTAGAAGAATATAGCAAAACAGAGAGTAGAAACATCACAAAAAAAAGGCTGTATCTTTTGACCTCATAACTTTAATAACAACCAAGTATAAAAATAAATCTCAATTAGCAGTGTGGCAACACGTCTTATAAAGTTGGTCGCTAGTTCTTCCGTTAACCAAAAGCAATATAATGCAATTTTAACAGGCGAAACAAGTTACTGTATACAGAAATTTAAGCACCGACGAAAGGCACATCTATTTCAAATGCAGTATACAGTATATTAGACAACAGACTTTAATGTGAAGTTGGTGAGTTTTGTTTATTTATGGATTCTGTTAATGGGAGTTATATCAGTCATCTCTTCACAACCGACTTCATGGCCTGGCCGACGGCGATTGCCTGCACCTGCGAGCAGACAGTGCTGTAAATTGTACAAGGAGCGGAGGACAGTTGTCTAGAGATGAATTAGCTGCTGATCAGTGACCCTTTCAGATGGGCGAGATTACCCTTTATGTTTAAGCACATAGCAGCATCACCTGCTACCAAATTTGTTATGGTTCGAAGCGTCTCCCTGCGCAGCAAGTTACATGATATGTGTTATGTTGATAATGTCTATATGCAGTTTGCAATGTGTTTTACTAATGCAGTGTAACCTGGTTAATAATAACAGAGTTATAAGTATTTGCACTAATTGCTATAACTCAACAACAAATAAAATAAAATCCTTTTCCCATTATGCTTTATGGGAAGAGCCATAGTAAACATATATTATTTTAAATTATTTTGAGGAGTAATAAGGTCATGCTCAAAGGACTTTTTTTTGAGGCAATCCCCTTCTCTGATTATCCCTGCTTTCCCACAAATACACATGCTTCAGTGTGGATTCACAGAATAGAGGGCCTGATTCAGAGCCGGACACTCTGACAGAGCGCTCGCTCTGAATCAGGGCCGGGCTATTTTTGTTCTGGAGCGGCCTCGGGCTTGCGACGAGACCCTTGTGGTAGGGTCTTGTGGCCGCAAACCCCAGAGAGCTTTTGACTCAAATTGAGCCGGAAGCTCTCCACTGACATCACTTGTGATGTCAGTGGGGCCGCCCCCAAACGGTAGGCGTTCTCATGGGAACGCCTCCGTTTGGCCGGCCACGCCCCCAGCCCGCCTACCAAAGGGGGCGAGCTGTCACTCACCATCGACAGCTCGCCCCCTTTGGTGCGAGCGACGGAGCGCCCATCGCTATCCGGGTCTCGCGCATGCGCACGATGGAGCCGGCTCCGTCGTGCGCATGCCCAGTGGGCCACCATCGACCCGGTTGCGAGCGCTCAGCGCTTGCAACTGGGTCTGAATCAAGCCCTGAGTCCCTACATTTTCACATTTAGTGGATAAAAGAGCAGATGACTAACCCTGTCCTTTACATTAAGGCATTAGAACGGTGTACAGTCAATTTTTGTTTTTGTTTTTTTACCCCGTTGGTGAGTGCGTGCTCCAATTACTCAGTGCAGGGCAACAACTGTCCTGGGGGCTTCGGCGAAGCTAGGGGGAAACCCTTGAAATCTCCGCCTCCAAAAGGCCCCTTAGGGCACAAGGGTCTTCGGGCTCCCATCCGCCGCAAGGCTTAGGGTCTCCCCTTTCTCCCCAGGGTTGGCTGAAGATCTCTCTGGGAATGGATTCTTTGGTTGTCGTCCGGTACCTTGAGATGGCGGCCCATAAGGATCTAGCCCGTACCTCCACAAACGTGAAACACACACACCAAAAATTTTAAAATGTGTGGTGAAAAGGTGCATAAAAGTGCGATAAATAAATAAATAGGCCCCAAGCTTTTGTTCGGGAGTACAAAAAATGATGTTTGCCCCAGAAAAAGGCTAAGCTCCAGAGTATACATAGTCATCTACACCTGGTCTTAGCCAAAAGGCCGAGAAGCGCGTATGGTAAATGCTGTACCTGATTGGATGGCCATGGCTCCTGTCCAATTAGGTAATACATTCACTTCCTTATTCCAGTACCAGCAGGTTGGTCATTTTTAAACACAATCATTGTCCCCTTTCATCTTTTTAAGTAATGGGGGGGGGACCCTACCAAAGTGCAATCTGCAAGGTGCACTACTATATGTTTAAGGCTTGTCATAAAGTGTTTAAGATCAAAACTTAACTTCCCACTGATTAAAATCCCCCGTTGTGCAGAGTTACTTTTTTATATTGCAATAATTGAGGATTTTCAACATCAAGAGAAATCTCCTTTGTCAATAATACATTAAAACAAGCATACACTAATATATGTAATATCATATCTAGTAACAATAATCAGGTTACAATGTTTTGGTATCCTGCTTTTATATTACATGTTATGCCGTTCTGCATACGTTGTGGTCATTTATGCTTTGCTGCATTCAATGGCAATGATTCCATTTACTGTATGGCATCTGTAATAATAGTGGTCAATATGTTATGAACAAAAAAATCAAACTGCTTTAGATTTACTTTCAGCCTCGAAGATGGGGTCACAAGGACAGTTGGATTCTCTCCCTTTCTCCGTGGAAGCCGTAGACACTTTTGAAGATACTCCATCAAACAAAAGTAAGACCGGGGAGGGATCAGAGCAAGATACCCTGACATTGCATGCTTCTGAGCGGGATGTGAAGAAATCGGAGAAGGGAGATGAGAAATTACCATCAGCGCTGCAGATGCCTAGCGCCGATACAACTTTTGAGCCTCCGCATGTTTACTCGTTTTCTGTCGAGCCGTGCACTCCGACGTCTCCTGAAGCTGAACAGGCAGACTTTTGCAAGGCCGATGTTGAAAACAAAGGCAACCTCTCAACAGCTCAAGCAAGCCTGTTCTCTAGTTTCCCTTCAAGTCAAAGTGAAAGTCCTGTACCACTTTCCGATAAAGGGCAGGCTGCCAAAGATGAACTTTCTTCACATACCTCATTACCTGTTACAGATCCATTCGACAAAGATGTTACAAGTGCAGCCAAGACAGTTGTCTCTGATATTTCCAAAGATAGTAGAGGTGATGCCTACCAGAGCCAACTGGTGCAGCCAGAGGTGGAAACCATTGACGTGCTGAGTGCTAAGAAACAAGACGCCGAGCCCCCAAGTTTGGTGGCATTAAGCGAACTGGCTGATAAAGATTCTGGTAAGCACGCTGAGGGTAACGGTGATGAACATTCCAGGTCTGATGTACCACACACATTGCATGAAACTGACACTCTGTTGAAGGAAGACGAAACTAGCAAACCTGGTGACAAATCAGAGCAACTCAAAGACTTTGTCAGTGAAGAGTACGCCAATGATGGCATCGCTAGTGAAAAGACTACCGGCCACCTGAATGAGAACTCTGATACTGACAAACCAGAGGCATCACTTGCAAGTAGCAAAGTCACATTTGAAATACATGATAGAAAAGACATTGTACCTGAATCTCCTGTAGATAAAGTTTTACCAGAACCTAAGGCTGATATCAAAGACTTAGATGATCATAAAACTCAACTGGATGAAGACAAGTCCGGAATGTCAACGTATTTTGAAACATCTGCCTTGAAGGAGGAAGCATCAGAAAGCAATGTTCAAAAAAGTAGTGACTACTATGAGCTGACTGATGTCAAAGAACCCTCACACGAGGCCTGCTCCACCACACATACAGTCAAAAGAGAGGAAGATGAAGAGGATGATGACTTAGTACCAGTTGCTAAAGAAAAGGTCAGTGTCTCTGTTCCCGAAGTAGGGTATAGCATGCTGACCTCGGGAAGAGTTCACTCCAGTGTGGCTTCAGGGGATCGTCTGTTTACGATCGATCCAAATATCTACACGGACAGATCTGAGTTCCTTAGTAAAAACAAAGATGATCTGACCTTAAGCCGTAGTCTAGGACTTGGGGGTAGATCTGCCATTGAGCAGAGAAGTATGTCCATAAATCTCCCGATGTCTTGTCTTGACTCTATAGCACTAGGATTCAGTTATGCCCGTGCCCATGATCTTTCTCCTCTAGCAACTGATATTCTGTCTAACACAAGTGGAAGTTTGGATGAAGGAGATGAGCCTGACTTACCAGCCACCACCCCAGCTCTAGAAAAAGCTCCTTCATTCCCAGAAGAAGTAGAACAGGAAGAAGAGGAGGACAACATTGAACCAGAGAAAGACAGTGGGAAAGAAAGGTTTGAGTTAGAGCCATTATGTGAGTCTCAGTACCAAACTAAGGAGTACTACAAAAATGGTACAATTATGGCACCTGACTTGCCGGAAATGTTAGATTTAACTGGATCACGAGCCAGATTAGATTCTGGGAGTGCAGATTCTGATGCTGCTAGAAGAAAGTCTTCAACCTCCGAAATAATCATTGACGAAAGTAGTGTGAGCCAGCATCCGTCTATGAGTGAAGGTAGCAGCCTTCTTGTAAAGACAGATAGCCAGCAAGAAGAATTGGGCTATTGTGTTTTCAATAAGTACACTGTCCCTTTACCATCCCCTGTACAAGATAGTGAAAGTCTAAGTGGTGGAATGTCTGCCCTTTATGAAGGTCTTGCTGTAGACCCATCCATTATTGAGGTAAAACTTGCAGCAGCTGAGAAACTTGAAAAAGAAAGACAGGGATCCGAAAGTGATTCTGTGGTTATGGGTTGGGAGTCAGAGGTGGAGAAAAAACTTAGTGAGAGTAAGCTTGACATTGTTATAGAGAAAGTTGAGGAACATGTTGATTTAAGGGAAACTCTCGTAACCACAGAGCAGAAACCACAAATGGAGGAACCTGGTTTGGAAGATACAAAAGAAACTCCTCTCTCAGAGAAGAGAGATGAAAAATGCAGCGATGAAGACTATAATATATCTGTACAAGATGCCAAAGAAGCACTCCCAACAAAACCTGAAGAAAATACAGAATCCCCAGTTTCTGCTCCAGATATAACCACGACAGTGACATCTGAACTTGCTGAGTTATCTACTGAGGAAACACTTGATCATCAAAAGGTTAATGAGACCGCAAAAGATGAGACACAGATACAAAAGGAATCTCAAAAAGGAACAGACAATGGAGCTCAGGACACCCAGGCTTCTGATTCAAGTGTGGTCAAAGTCGATTCTGATGAAGATGCTGCCCTCTTGAAGGACGGCTCCAAGCTCTCTGAAATGGATTTGAAAGAAAAGGGTGTAAAGCCTGACTTAGTCCATCAAGAAGCAGTTGACAAAGAAGAATCCTATGAGTCAAGTGGAGAGCCAGAGCAGGCTCAAGAGCCATCACAGCAAGGGTCCATGGAAGTATCCCCTGTCGATATCCAGAAACCGGAGGCTGAAGAAATTACTTCTCAGATCACACATGAGCAGACAGATGCTGCTGTTACTCAAACACAGGACATGAAGGAAAAAGAGCCAGGGGAGGTGCAAATTGAAAATGTGAGTGAACTTCAAGATGAAAAAACAGTTGAGGCTATAGTGATGGAGGAAATGGAGCAGAAGATATCTCAGCCTATGGCTGAGGAGTCTGATAAAGAGGAGCATGAGGTAGAAGCAATAGGGGAATGTAGTGAAGACGTAACACAAGAAACACCACAGCAGATTGAAGCTGAAGAACCTGTCAAAGAACCAACTGCAGAATACATGGAAGAAGCCACCGGAATTATTGAGTCTGTAGTCACAGTTGAAGATGATTTCATTCAGGTGGTACAAATGACCATAGATGAGGGCGAACCTGTTCCTCAAAATGTCCGATTTGCAACATCTGAACCGATTGAATCAGAAGAGAAGCCTTCAACAGAAGAAGTTGAAGAAGACGATGAAGAAGAGGTAATTGAAGAAGAGTCCAATGAAGAACCAAGAGAAGGGTCACCTTGTATGCCAGCTTCTCCAGAAATAGAAGAAACAGATTACAAGACAGAGACACAGGATGATTACAAAGATGAAACCACCATTGATGACTCAGTGTTGGATACAGACAGCATCTGGGTGGATACACAAGGTGGGTCACATTTTGTTTCTCTTCGAGTGCCTCATTGATGTGAGTAGTACGTAGCTTACTGATATGCTATATGGCCACTTCCATAATATTCTCGTTTTAACTTCACCTACATTTTTTCATGGTTTGTTACTTGGTGCAAACCTTTTATAAACTGATTTTGCTAATTTAACAGTTTTACATGTTGTATATAAATGCCTCCTATTGTATCTTAAGATACATATGGACTTTGAAAATGTCATACTATTTTTGTAGCGATATAGTTATCTACTAAGGGATTTATAGTATTTTACCGAATTGCAAGCACTAGCTAGAGATATAACCAGCATTCCAGGTTATACTCCATGAAAGGTACTTTATGGTCACGCATGCTCTTCTGTATATTGCAACTGAGTTAGTTTGTGTGCCCTTCAAAGTCCAGTTTGACATAAACTTGTTTGTTGAGATGCGTTTGTGCTTAGATTAGAGACCATCTGTAATCCTTTAAAACTGATATATGAAAGACAATGTACCAAGGTCTAGACACAATGAGCCTGACTATGAGGAGGGATTAAAGCAAAAAAGAGCAAGAAGAAGCGCCCATACATCAGATGGTTGTTTGCCAGATTTCCTGATCCGACCGGAAACAGCGATAGGCGGCCATTGGTGATCGCCAATCCGTCAAGGAACCAGGGAAATTCTTCATTTTAAAAATCCCAGATTTGCCAGGCCCGATCATGTTTTGGTCGGGATGGGGAAATCAGGGAAATCCAACATGTTGGATTTCACCGATGCCCCGACTTCGGCGAGTGGGGATCGTGGGATTGCGACAATTGGTCACTGTTGTATGTGGCCATTACTGTGCACCTTGGCAAAATCATGGTGCTCTGCAGGTGGGACAAATATAAAATGTACAGAGAGTAATAGGCCCCATACATCAGCAACGGATTGTCGCAATTCCCCGATTTCCCTGATTTATCAATCCCTACCAAAATCTGATTGTGATCAGCAATTTGGGGATTTTTAACATGAAGAATTTTCCCGACTCCCCCAACAGATCAGTGATCATCAATGGCTGCTATTCGGCATTTCCGGCTGGCTGATTGGCAGTTATGGACGTATGGGGAAACGGCCATGTGTCCAAACTCAATTCTAAATTGCAGTGCAAAAATAAAGGAGCACAATATTTGTGGGCTGTATGCAAAAGCAGCCAGTATTTACCCTGCATTCAAAAACATTAAATATATGTGCACCCCTTGCAGTGCATCATGGTTTGTCCAGTTACTTGCTTTTTTTTTTGCTTTATTCCCATCTAAGAATCCTTTCCAAATAGTGCAAAGCCCAGGTGTAGATCCAAAATCTGTACTTAATTCCCCATTTATATGGAATCACATCTGCTCAAAGAGAACAATCAGAACTAATGTAATTGTATATATTCTAAACAATTTTCTATCTGAGATGATGACAGCTACATAATTATTAATGTGCTACGGGAAAGGGACATATCAATTTTAAGAAAAAAAAAATATCAAAAATTTCTCAAAAAATTTAGTGGTAGCATGCATAAAACATACATCAACTCTGCAGATTTAGCATAAATAAAATATAAACATACAGTAAGGGGAGACGTATCAAGCTTCCTAAAGGGTGGAGACATAGACAAGCAAAGAAGTTTCCCATAGCAACCAATCAGCTTCTACCTATTTTATAAACTGTACATGATAAACGCTTACTAGAATATAATTGGTTGCTATGGGCAACTTCTCCACATGTCCACGTCTCCACTCCTTAGGAGTCTTGACACTTCTCCCCCATAGTTACCCGAAGAAGCAGGGATTAAAAGTTGCACAAGCATTTTAATTTTACATCTCTAACATACAAACTCCTCTGTGGGGTGCACACAGAAACGAGCAGGGTGTTACGGCCATGATAACCTTCTATTGTGTGTGCATAGCTGAACATGGCTTCAGGTTCCTACGAACCTCTACAGCAGTGGTTCTCAAACTCGGTCCTCAGGACCCCACACAGGTCACGTTTTGCAGGTCACCCAGCAGAAGCACAGGTGTATTCATTACACACTGACACATTTTAAAAAATCCACAGGTGGAGCTAATTATTTCACTTATTCTGTGAGGAGACCTGTAAAACATGCACTGTTTGGGGTCCTGAGGACCGAGTTTGAGAACCTGTGCTCTACAGTAATTGAATCACCCCCTTATTCCAATTGATAGTTGTTACATGGCGGTTTCATTATACATTTTTAAGTATGGCAGGTTATTCAGAATCCATGTGACACACAATATCAGTGTTCTAAGTATTAAGGGGCCTATTTATCAACGAGTTTTATCATACGCAACGAGTGATATAACTTGTTGCATATGAAAAATTATGCTCCAGCCAATCAGCTTTCAACTGTCATTTTTCACACAGATGACAGATGGGAGCTGATTGGCTGGAGCACCATTATCATACGTAGTGTTTATTCTAGCACCCTGTACCTGTCACAACCTGCCCAGTTCCTCTTTCCTTCCTGGGATGTCACTCTGCTCTGGTGCTTCTAGCACACTCAGCTATTGCAACAAACTGCTGACTTGCAGACCAGAGTGTGCTAGAAGCACCAGAGCAGACAGTGACACCCCAGGCAGGAAAGAGGAACTGCACAGATTATGACAGATGCATGGTGCTAGAATGAACACTAATACGCAGTGAGTTTTATCACTCTATGTGTATGATAAAACTTGTTGATAAATAAGACCCTAAGTATTTGCTGGCTACTGATGTTTGAGAGTCCGACCCTTATTCTTAGGTGTCAGGGTCTTTTTAAAAAGCTGCAGGGTGCCTTCTCCAAAAAAACTCATGTCTCTGCTGCTCTCCTAATTCTCTTTACGTGTACAGACGATGACAGGAGCATCATGACTGAAGCAATAGAACCCATTCCCAAGGAGGAGAAGGTAGAACGTGAGGTACAGAGGGCTCCCGTTGAAAGACATAGAAAAGAAAAGCCTTTCAAACCCGGCCGAGGTCGTACTTCCACTCCGGAAAGAAAAATGACTAAAAAAGAGCCTAGCGCAACCTCCAGAGATGAAGTGAGAAGGAAAAAAGGTCCATCAATTATTCAGCATTTATATCCAAGTACAGCTTGGTGGCACAACCAGGGCACCTAAATTCTGGTCCTCCGTATGAAGTATGCCAAGCAGTTTAATGATATGTTTTCACTCCCCTGACCATGTACTTTCTCTCTCTCTTCCTCTCTTTTTTCTTCTTCTTGTTTTCCCTATCTATAGCGGTTCTTAAGAAAGCTGAACTTGCTAAAAAAACAGACGTTCAGGTCCACTCTCCCTCCAGAAAAGTTATTTTAAAACCTGCGGTCAAGCAGTCTAGACCGGCCCACCAGACCTGCATGAGGAGGAAGCCGGCAGGTGACTGCTCTGTTCAGTTTTTATTTATCTTTTTTGCAAATGTGGCTGGCAAACATTATTTTGGTTGGTTTCCATTGTTGATTTGCTCTCAGATTTCATCCTGGCAGATTTCTTCTCTATTCTTCCTTTTATTTTTGCTTTCCCATCGGAGAGTTTTCCAGACTTCCGTGATAACGACTCTCCCATGTCAAAGCCTTGCATTTTATTTTACTTTTGTGTTTGCTTCTTGTTTATTTTTCTATTTGTTTGTTGATTTATGGATTCTTGTTCATTTCTTTGCAGAACTCATGATCACATTCGCTTGCGAGAGCCATAAGCGTGCATTGATTGTATCTTGGCATAGTGACTTAGTGCTTTCTTAGAAGTTTGTATATCCATGTCTCTGTTCTGGTCTGGTGGAAACTCCATTGATCGATTGAAACCATGGTACACATTTCCATTGATTTGCCTCCGTCTCATACATTAACTGCATCAACTGTAACTGTTGCCTTGGTGACTGCAGAGGTCAGGAAATCGAAACTCTTTTTTTTTTGTCTTCAGCAATTAACAATCAGCTTGTACATGCATGTTTATGTGGCCGCAACATGTTAATATGCTTATTGTTTGCTAAGTGAAAAGGCTTGTAATAGTCTAAAGTATGTAGACCAAGACTAGGCAACCTATGGATCCTAGACTTGTGCTAAACGGTAACTATTGGTGTGTAACACTAGCTAGTGGAGTAGTGAGTACAACCTGGAAATATATCAACTGGTGTACAGTAGACTATTCCTCTTCTTAGCTCCTGATTTAAAACTTTGGAAACAAATCAAAAGCTTCTTACTGAGATGTACATAATGTAGAAAGTTACAATCCCAATTGATGCTGCTTGATAGTTTTGGGATGCAATCTGGTAGCCATAGAAACATGAAAATGCTACTGTAGTAACCTGGCCCCATTACCCATCATCCTCATTACTTTGTAATCACTTTTCTAGATGCAATTATAACGAAGCAACCAGAGGTGACACAAGGAGCCCACACAAATTGTCATAAATTAAATCCAAAATGACCCAATCGGCTAGCAAATTGGGGTCATTTTGGATTGAATTGATCACAATTTTGCAACGTGTATAGACAAACTCTGGAAGACCACTGGTAGTAACCAACGTCTGAACGGGATCATTCAGATGTCGACAGAGTTGACTGATAATAGTCCTTTGGACGATGAACACATTCGGCCATATCATCTATCATTAGCCATTTATGTTGTAGCCGTTCAGTCACCAAACTGTCAGATCTTCGGATTTGGCTATGCATAAGTATGTGCATGGTCAAATGGTCCATTCGTGCTGAGTAGCCAGATATTATGAATAGGCAACTTTAGCGATAGCGAACTATCAGTGTGTCATTTTGTGGCCATAACATGAAAGTCCGAATTGGGCAGTGGAGAGGGGTTGGGGAGTTCAGATATACCGTTTTTCCACCAAAAACCTTCGGTCCGACCTGGGTTTTCAGACATGGGCCCGTATTCAATTTGGAGCGAAAAGCCGGAATCGGCGAAAAAGTTTAGCTGATGACGTCATTTCGCCAGGCGGAAAAGTATCGCCGTATTCAATTTGAAAGACATTCCGCCTAGGCGGAAAGTCAATGCAATGTAATAGGCGAAAAAGTTTCGCCTATGAATAGCAGGCGGAAAAAAGTGCAGAATTGGAGTTTTGGGGTGCAACCTTGCGGGAACCCCCATGCTCTCTTAAGACAGTCCCCCAAAGGTAATCTGTGTCACAAAATAAAAAAAAACACTTAAGAACACCCCAAAAATCACTTTAAATTTGGGGCAAAAAAAAATAATTGGGGGGACAAAGTTAAAAACTAGCGAACTACACTCCAGGGGGGTCCCCAAGTATGCCCCAGGTGTTTTTTTTCATTGCAGGTGCTTGCGGCAGGTGGATTTTTCACGATTTTTTAAACTTAACTTTAGCAACTTTAAAATATGCTGACCCCCATTTTCAAGTACCCCAAATTTGCTGGGATAAGTTATTTTTTGCAAAAAAACCTCCAGAATACTATTCTTCACCACTTATACAAAAACGCTATTTAGCAGCTATTGAGCCCGTTTAAAAACAACAAATACCTTTAGCAAGCCAAATCGGGGGGTACCATAGCTAACCCCCATGTCAGAGCATCTTTTGGGGGGTGTCAGGCTGATTTCCCCAAATCTGAAATGACTTTCCGCTTGTTTATGTTTCGCCGGGTCCCGTTTTCGCGTACCTTAAAATTGAATACGGGGATACGCGGGCACGCGCGCGATACTTTTCAGCCTGCAAAACAGGCGAAGTAGGTGGAAAGTCCGGGAGGCGGAAAAGTATCGCGGCTCGGCTCAAAATGAATACGGCTCATGGTTCCAACCCAGGTCAGACACCGTTTACACAGCACCATCGATCTGGGTTATTCTCAGGTCAGCCCCATTCACACTGAACTCAGGTCTGCCCTGCTAAACTTGTGAGGTCATAAAAAGTGGGAGGTGACTGCTCCACAACCACCAATCAGCTCATTTTAGGCATGACCCAGGTCAGATAACCCGGGTTGTGCAGTTTACACTGCACCATTACCTAGGTCCATCCTGGGTCCGACCCTGGTAGCTACCTGGGATGGATTGCTGGGTCACTTGACCCGGGGTTTTTTTCAGGGACCCTTTTACACTGAGCTGAGACCCGGGTAGACCGTTTTTGTTCTGGTGTAAATGGGGTATTAGTGAGTGAGGCAGGTAGTGTATTATGTTATAGTAATAATTTTCAGGCTATTACTCCATCTTGTACTAAATCACGTGTTTGCAGAAACTGCTGTGACAGTCGCAGTAAGAGGATTATTGGGCAGAGCAGCAGGGTGTCTGTAGTTGGAGATCTCTGCCCTGAGTGTCCTCCCTATGAAAACATAATCAGGGTCATTTGCCAGGCAGTGCTAACACCAAGATTGACATAGAGTAGCTGTATTTGCTACTGGTTATATGAGATGGTATACTCACAAGTGTTATCGTATATATATTCGATGGTCACAATGTCGAATTTAAACGTGTTGACATGAGAATGTTGACATGATAGTAATGTCGTAATTTAACATCCCAACATGTTCATAATGTCCACATTGACCATGTCGTCTTTCGTCATGTCTATGCGGATATTATGTCGGCAGTGTTAGCAGGTCAACATGGTAATTTTAGCCTAATTCAGTCTCTAACCCTAACGGCAATCCCAACTCTAGTGTCACCCTTAGCCTCCAATAAATGCCGACATTTAAATGTTGATTATTAAGGCAATGTTAATGTTTTGCAGACAACATTTTAACAATGTCGACATGCTGAATGCCGACATCATGACTGAGGCCTGATTCAGCACGGATCGCTATTCTGCTTATAGGCACTCAACGTAGTTGCTAATATCAGCGGTGATATGTAAATGTTTGCATTCGCATTGTAATCGCAGCCTGACCTAAGGACGGCCACTTCCCCTAACTCACATCTGTATACTTGGCCAACATAGGGAAACAATCGGTAACATCGAGTAACATCGGACTCATACGCACAGTTAAGGCAGGTCAGACCTCACTCAGGAATTGCTAACTTTAGCGCACGCTAAGAGGCCTCAGGAGGCGTCTGGTATCGCAGTGGATAATTTATGCACGCCCATGCAACGCCGTCCCAATGCACTGGCACGCCTGCGCTCGGCCCGACCATCCCCCCTCCGTCACCACCCACGAACGGCACTTCCCGTCAATCACTGTGCCATGGGTCTGCGTATCCTCTGCGATCGCAGTCCCAATTGCAGCGGCCGGTTCGCGCACACGCACTGCGATGGATACGCATGCGCAGTACGCAACAATCGGCCGCTTGCGTGCGTGTAAGCAACTGCGATCCTTGCTGAATCAGGCCCTGCGCACCTTTTTATTTGCGCAGATGTATTGGCATCACAGTAGCCAGATGAGGGTGCTCAGCAGCATTTGTTGCCGCAGGCACAGCACAAATGTGAACAACTAATAAGGCACTTGTGCCGATATGACACGAGCGGAAAGGAAGGAGCTGATTGGAAGAGTTTTGCAATCTGTTGTGAGCGAGGTTTAAATAGCAAAAACTGAGTATTTTTCGTATTCGGCCTGGAAGGTCCCTGCAGTTGTAATTTAAGTAGAAAGCTGATCACGTCATGCCCGTGTGCATTCCCAGAGCCGCGTACAGTCACAGATTACACATTCACGTGACTAAATGGAACATTTCTCGCCATACAACATCTTTACAATTGTAATAGTGATAAAGGGGGACTGCAGGCGCTATGTGATTTTAAACTATGCCCCCTCTGATTTACTTGCGGAACTGCAGGGGTCCTGTATTCCTGACCTGAGCTATTTTGACTGTTGCTCAGTGCTGCCACCTAGGGTCGTCATCTCTCAGACAACCCTGAAGAGTGCAAATGATATTCTGAATTCTCTCACGCTAGGAGAGCCATGTGCATGATGTGTACCGGCGGGGACTAGCCCTAGAACTCATAAGAGTTATGGACATGGTTGTGTGTATACATTTACCAATCATTAGATGGGTCGGCCGGTCGGCCTAGTGTGTACCTAGCTTTAGAAGCTGGTTAGTTGCTATGGGTAACTTCTGCTTTTTGTCTCTTTAGAACAGGGGTGGGGAACCTCTTTTCTGCCGAGGGCAATTTTGATATATATGATATTACTGGCAGGCCTGGTGCAGGCTACGCCCCCTCCGTGTGATGTCACATATAGGTGGGGCCACAATTGCAGGTGATTACAGCAATACCCGGAGCATCCTGAAGATGTTTCAGGGAACTGTAAGGGCAGCAGTATGACCGTCTGAAGCGTCCAAAGGACGCTCCAGGCGACACTGCTGCATAGATTCTGTTTGCAGGGTGCCATTCTAGGCAGTGCTAGCCAGATGAGGCTAGCAGAAAAAAGCTCCAAGGGCCAGACCAAATGATTCCTGGGGCCTTATACGGCCCCCGGGCCTGAGGTTCCCCATCCCTGATATAGAAGGTTTTCTACATTTTCCCCCTACGGATTCTACAAATACATACTGAAAGTGTTTGCTTGTGGCAAAGGGGTGGCATCAGATGTAAATTTAATATATGCATTTCAGTACGCCATCTACCAGTCATAATTGACCTACACCAATACTAGAGTGTAGGTTTAATCACAGGCACAGCAGGGCTGAAACATACCAATATACACTGCGCCATTCCGTTGTCAATGAAGCACAATGTGCACTATAGGTTTAGTACTGTACACATAAGCTATTTAGGAAAGGGACCAGTTGGCTAATTACACTCATTCTACGTGTCATTGCTGCTAATTGTGTACTTGGTGCAGGAATTCACATCACTGTAGCAATATTAGTAATAGTTTATGTGCAGGAGCTCAGCTTCCTTACTGTAAGTCACACATTACTAGTCTGATCTGTTACGTGAGCTACATACTGTCGTCAGCATTGTGACATCACAGGTGGACACGTAATCACATGAAGGCTGCTGATCCCCCAGCATTTCCCATACAGACCACCTCCATTTCAAGGCTACACTGGAGTCCTGTTGTCAGTTTTGAAGAAGTTTATTACCTAATTCTAATCCCATTCCAAGATGTATACTTCAGATTCATTGATGATCAGAATATTTTTCTCAAGTAATGAAGTGGTTATTCTCACCGGTGAGCTTTCCTTCAATACAGGAGTTATTATTCTAATCTGAGAAGCGGCGTATTAGTAGCTGCGTGACGAGCACGCGGAGCTCACACGAGTTAGATAATAGCATCAAGAATCTTAATATGTTCTATGGGTTCTATAAGGTTTGGTGCAGTGTCGGAGGTCAGGTAGCATGCACTAACCATAGTAATACATTATCAGTGTTTTATCAGTAAATGCTGAGAATTCCCATTGACTCTTGAACATAAATGATTAGCAGCCTGCAGTGCACATGGCATAAGCATGAACCTCCTAAGATTGATAGTTTGTATATGACATGTAAGAAGGGTGATCTCCTGTCTGGCGATTCCCTGCCGGTGAAACCTGGTGTCTGTAACATTACAAGTCTTTCTTTTCCTATTTTCCTTGTGTTGGTGCCACCAGGGGGGGACTCCCAACAGACTCCAAGTGCTCTTCGGCAGTCAAGGGACAGAGTTACGGTGAGTAGAGGCACTGTGCTTAAGTTTTAAGGTGAAGGGACCTATACCCATAATTCCAGCAAGATTGATTTTGACATTGTCGGGATCACACAGGAACAGAAAGACCAAGCTAATTGAGAAAAAAAAAAAAAAATATATATATATATATATATATATATATACTGTGTATATATATATATATATATATATATATATATATATATATTAGTAAATGGTCTCGGGAATATGCCACCCGTTGTTTACGACCGGCGGTTCAAATCTCGACAGCGGCAGCCCGACAAGGATGACAATCCTGATCGTCCCAAGGTAAGTATTCATTAACCCAATTCTCCCTCTAACCCTAACCCTCCCTCTAGATATGAGATAGTTAGATATACATTAGATAGATAGATAGATAGATAGATAGATAGATAGATAGATAGATAGATAGATAGATATGAGATAGATATATATGAGTTAGATAGATAGACAGATAGATAGATAGATAGATAGATAGATAGATAGATAGATATGAGATAGATAGAATAGATTGATAGATAGACAGATAGACAGATATATATGATATAGTTTTGAGATAGATATATATGAGATAGATAGATAGATATGAGATAGATAGAAAGATATGAGATAGATAGTTAGATATGAGATAGATAGAAAGATATGAGATAGATATGAGATAGATAGTTAGATATGAGATAGATAGAAAGATATGAGATAGATATGAGATAGATAGTTAGATATGAGATAGATAGATAGATAGATAGATATGAGATAGATAGATATGAGATAGATAGAAAGATATGAGATAGATATGAGATAGATAGATATGAGATAGATAGATAGATATGAGATAGATAGATAGATAGATAGATATGAGATAGATAGAAAGATATGAGAGAGATAGATAGATATATATGAGATAGATAGAAAGATATGAGATAGATAGATAGATAGATAGATAGATAGATAGATAGATAGATAGATAGATAGATAGATATGAGATAGATATATATGAGATAGATAGATAGATATGAGATAGATAGATAGATAGATAGATAGATAGATAGATAGATATGAGATAGATAGGTAGATATGAGACATAGATATGAGATAGTTTTGACATAGATTATATGAGTTAGATAGATAGATAGATAGATAGATAGATAGATAGATAGATAGATAGATAGATAGATAGATAGATATACAGATATTAGATATATAGATATGAGATAGATAGATAGACATGAGATAGATAGGTATGAGATTGATAGATTGATAGATAAATATGAGATAGATAGATAGATAGATAGATAGATATGAGATAGATAGAAAGATATGAGATAGATAGATAGATAGATAGATATGAGATAGATAGATAGATAGATAGATATGAGATAGATAGATATGAGATAGATAGATAGATAGATAGATAGATATGAGACATAGATAGATAGATATGAGATAGTTATGCTGCCCATCCACTAAACGACATAGAAGCGACAGCACGATTACAACATCTTAATCGTGCAGTAGTTTCTACGTCTGTGATGTGCCCACGCTGAACGTTCAGTCGTTCAGTATAAGCACATCCATCATCCCTGTACATGCTGAACCTGACGTGATCGTCAGGTTAACCAGCATGTACTGGTGATGACAGATTGCAAAAACGACCTGCGGGCACGCGCATCGCTGGTCGTTTTTAACATTAAACTACCCGATTTGCGGGAAATTACCAAGCGATTGAGCGATAACGATGGTCGTTATCGCTCAATCGCTAGGTTTAATGGCCTAGTGGATGGGCAGCATTAGATAGACATGAGATAGGTAGATAGATAGATAGATATGAGATAGATAGATAGGTATGAGATAGATAGATTGATAGATAGATATATAGATATGACATAGATAGATAGATATGAGGTAGATAGATAGATAGATAGATAGATAGATAGATAGATATGAGATAGATAGATAGATTGATATGACATAGATATGAGATAGATAGATAGATAGATAGATAGATAGATAGATAGATAGATAGATAGATAGATATGAGATAGATATAGACAGATATTAGATAGATATGAGATAGATAGATAGATAGAGCGATAGATAGATAATCAGATAGATAGATAATCAGATGTAATGTTTTGGCTTTTATGTGTTGTTTCATTTCAGATGTCAAATTGTAAATGATGTAGTTTTGCACCTCCTTCATGTCATGTATCTTGTCTAGGACGGTGTGGGCCAAGTGATCAAGAGCCCGGAGAAGCGCTCATCCCTGCCTAGACCTTCATCCATCCACCCCACCAGGAAAATCATCCCTCTAGACAAGGAAGACCTCTCCTTTTCCGTCAGCTCTTCGGTGTCTTCCTCAGTGAGACGCACCACAAGTATGTTCCCTGGAGATTGTATGTACTGACACAAACAGGAATGTGGGGGGGGGGGGGGGTGTTATCAAACCTTCCAAAGAGGACAAGTGAAGGTGTTGCCCCATTGCAACCAATTAGATTCTGGCTATCATTGTAAACAATGTACTAGATAAATGAAAGCTGGAATCTGATTGGTTGTTAGTGGTAACACCTGTGATTAATCTTCCCCTATGTGTTAACAGTGTATAGGATTTGTTTGTTGTGAGAAGAACAGAATAAAAATAATATACTGTCAATACACTGCTGGCCTCCTGGGTACTATTAGCACAAGGGCGATTTAATGACCAAGTACTCAGTGGTTGAGGAGCTACAAGCATTTCTATTCTAGTGCCCATTACCAGAGCCGTTACTAGGGGCCATTACCAGAGCCGTTACTAGGGGCCCATTACCAGAACGCAGGGGGTGGCTCCGTAGCTCCCAACGTGGAAACAGCATTTGGCTTACAGGTTGCCTGAAACTGCACCTGCTGCCCGGGGCGTCCTTAGGGTGCTCGGGTCACTGCAGTAGAGCCTCCCAGAATGTCCATAGGTCGCTCCAGGTGCTCGACAATCCTGATTCCAGCAGCCCTTCATTGTGCCGTCACAAGTATGGTGGCAAAAAGAACACTTTGATATTGATAAAACTTGTTGTAACCTGGATGGTTCTAGCCTAGGAATAATCTGTGTGTGAATTCACTCTGTGATTTTTATATGCTAGCTACAGCAGCTCCCCGTTATGTACACAACATTACCCACACTTGCCTGTTGTTAGCGGATAGAACTGCTGACACTCGTTAGTAACATTTAACAGGGGCACTATGTCAGCTACCTACCTGCTGTAACCCCAAATGGCTCCGTACCTCCCTGTAACATCACTAAACCTTAGCGGAAGGGAGTCAGGATCACAGTGCCTGCGAGTACACAAGGCACCTCTGCTAGTCACCAGTTCTGCATTGATAATCTGGGGCCCTAGACAGGCGCCTGTTTTGCCTCACCGGTAATATGGCTCTTTATTAGTGTTGATGTTTCATTCCAATGATTATTAAGAAGAGTCTCTAAAAGTCTCCCTGACCGTAGTCTTTATCTTATTGGGGTAGTAGCTGCCAATGTTGGCTCATAGTCTCTTGCTTCTGTGTTTAGTAGGCGTTTGTCCAATTGTTACCCACAACATTGTCCCATTCGTTACTCAGGATCTGAGCCAATATGGAGTCGGACAGGAAAGAGTGGAACATCGACGCCAACCACTCCTGGATCAACGGCCATCACTCCGGGAACACCCCCAAGCTACGCTTCTCGAACTCCAGGCACACCAGGGACCCCAAGTTACGCCCGCACACCACGCACTCCGGGAACACCAAAATCTCTGATTCTGAGCTCCGATAAGAGAGTGGCCATCCTCCGCACACCCCCCAAGTCCCCGGCCACCCTAAAACAAATGCGTGTCATGAACCAGCCCTTGCCAGACCTGAAAAACATTAAGTCCAAGGTCGGATCCACAGAGAATATTAGGTACCAGCCTAAAGGTGGACAGGTGAGAACCAGGAGAGATCATCCAAAAACTGTGCAGCCACCATGAGAGGGTGGGAGATTGCAATATCATGCAGTGTGTGTGCGTGTGTGTGCGTGTATATATATATATATATATATATACATATATATATATATATATATATATATATATATAACAGGTTGAGCCTCCCATATCCAAATATTCAGAAATAACTGAATATTGCGAAATACAAACTTTTATTAGAGATAATGAAACCTTTGATTTTTGATGGTTAAATGTACACAAACTTTTTTTAAGGCACAACTTTATTAAAAATATTGTATAAAATTACCTGCAGGCTGTGTATAAGATGTATATGAAACATAAATGCATTCTGTGTTTACATTGGGGTCCATTCCCAAGATATCTCATTATGGTATGCAAATATTCCAAAATACCCCTGGTCCCAAGCATTTTGGATATGGGAGACCCAAGCTGTGTGTATATATTTATATGCATATCATTTACAATAAAATAAAAACTCTTAATCAAAAATATATAGAACTTAATGTGAGTATCATTGTTCTGCTGAAGCCGATGTACTATGATGAAAGTCAGCCAAGGGCAGTGATTTATTTTTTATATGTAGTGTAACTAGGGCTATGTTACTAGGTTGCTTACCACTTCAGCAACAGTAGGTATATATATAGATATTGATATAATAAAGGCATGATGGAAATGTGCATAGGAAAACCACAATTCATGATTTAGTATGTGCATCATGGCTTCATGTTACGGTACTTTCCATGGCATAGATTGTTGATGATAGAAAGTAGTGTTCTATGGTATAGAATGTGGATGATAGAAAGCAGTGCTCTATGGTATAGATTGTTGATGATAGAAAGCAGTGCTCTATGGTATAGATTGTTGATGATAGAAAGCAGTGCTCTATGGCACAGAATGTTGATGATAGAAAGCAGTGCTCTATGGTATAGAATGTGGATGATAGAAAGCAGTGCTCTATGGCATAGAATGTTGATGATAGAAAGCAGTGCTCTATGGCATAGAATGTTGATGATAGAAAGCAGTGCTCTATGGCATAGATTGTTGATGATAGAAAGTAGTGTTCTATGGTATAGAATGTGGATGATAGAAAGCAGTGCTCTATGGTATAGAATGTTGATGATAGAAAGCAGTGCTCTATGGCATAGAATGTTGATGATAGAAAGCAGTGCTCTATGGCATAGAATGTTGATGATAGAAAGCAGTGCTCTATGGCATAGAATGGTGATGATGGAAAGCAGTGCTCTATGGTATAGAATGTGGATGATAGAAAGCAGTGCTCTATGGCATAGATTGTTGATGATAGAAAGCAGTGCTCTATGGCATAGATTGTTGATGATAGAAAGCAGTGCTCTATGGTATAGAATGTGGATGATAGAAAGCAGTGCTCTATGGTATAGAATGTTGATGATAGAAAGCAGTGCTCTATGGCATAGATTGTTGATGATAGAAAGTAGTGTTCTATGGTATAGAATGGTGATGGTAGAAAGCAGTGCTCTATGGTATAGAATGTTGATGATAGAAAGCAGTGCTCTATGGCATAGAATGTTGATGATAGAAAGCAGTGCTCTATGGTATAGAATGTTGATGATAGAAATCAGTGCTCTATGGCATAGAATGTGGATGATAGAAAGCAGTGCTCTATGGCATAGAATGTGGATGATAGAAAGCAGTGCTCTATGGCATAGAATGTGGATGATAGAATGCAGTGCTCTATGGCATAGAATGTGGATGATAGAAAGCAGTGCTCTATGGCATAGAATGTGGATGATAGAAAGCAGTGCTCTATGGTATAGAATGTTGATGATAGAAAGCAGTGCTCTATGGCATAGAATGTTGATGATAGAAAGCAGTGCTCTATGGCATAGAATGTTGATGATAGAAAGCAGTGCTCTATGGTATAGAATGTTGATGACAGAAAGCAGTGCTCTATGGTATAGAATGTTGATGATAGAAAGCAGTGCTCTATGGTATAGAATGTTGATGATAGAAAGCAGTGCTCTATGGCATAGAATGTTGATGATAGAAAGCAGTGCTCTATGGCATAGAATGTTGATGATAGAAAGCAGTGCTCTATGGCATAGAATGTTGATGATAGAAAGCAGTGTTCTATGGCATAGAATGGTGATGATAGAAAGCAGTGCTCTATGGCATAGAATGTTGATGATAGAAAGCAGTGCTCTATGGCATAGAATGTTGATGATAGAAAGCAGTGCTCTATGGCATAGAATGTTCATGATAGAAAGCAGTGCTCTATGGCATAGAATGTTGATGATAGAAAGCAGTGCTCTATGGCATAGAATGGTGATGATGGAAAGCAGTGTTCTATGGCATAGAATGTTGATGATAGAAAGCAGTGCTCTATGGCATAGAATGGTGATGATGGAAAGCAGTGCTCTATGGTATAGAATGTTGATGATAGAAAGCAGTGCTCTATGGCATAGAATGTTGATGATGGAAAGCAGTGCTCTATGGTATAGAATGTTGATGGTGGAAAGCAGTGCTCTATGGTATAGAATGTTGATGATAGAAAGCAGTGCTCTATGGTATAGAATGTTGATGATAGAAAGCAGTGCTCTATGGCATAGAATGTTGATGATAGAAAGCAGTGCTCTATGGCATAGAATGTTGATGATAGAAAGCAGTGCTCTATGGCATAGAATGGTGATGATGGAAAGCAGTGCTCTATGGTATAGAATGTTGATGATAGAAAGCAGTGCTCTATGGCATAGAATGTTGATGATAGAAAGCAGTGCTCTATGGCATAGAATGGTGATGATGGAAAGCAGTGCTCTATGGTATAGAATGTTGATGATAGAAAGCAGTGCTCTATGGCATAGAATGTTGATGATAGAAAGCAGTGCTCTATGGCATAGAATGGTGATGATGGAAAGCAGTGCTCTATGGTATAGAATGTTGATGATAGAAAGCAGTGCTCTATGGCATAGAATGTTGATGATGGAAAGCAGTGCTCTATGGTATAGAATGTTGATGGTAGAAAGCAGTGCTCTATGGCATAGAATGTTGATGATAGAAAGCAGTGCTCTATGGCATAGAATGGTGATGATGGAAAGCAGTGCTCTATGGTATAGAATGGTGATGATAGAAAGCAGTGCTCTATGGCATAGAATGTTGATGATAGAAAGCAGTGCTCTATGGCATAGAATGGTGATGATGGAAAGCAGTGCTCTATGGCATAGAATGTTGATGATAGAAAGCAGTGTTCTATGGCATAGAATGTTGATGATAGAAAGCCGTGCTCTATGGCATAGAATGTTGATGATAGAAAGCAGTGCTCTATGGCATAGAATGTTGATGATAGAAAGCAGTGCTCTATGGTATAGAATGTTGATGATAGAAAGCCGTGCTCTATGGCATAGAATGTTGATGATAGAAAGCAGTGCTCTATGGTATAGAATGTTGATGATAGAAAGCCGTGCTCTATGGCATAGAATGTTGATGATAGAAAGCCGTGCTCTATGGCATAGAATGTTGATGATAGAAAGCAGTGCTCTATGGCATAGAATGTTGATGATAGAAAGCAGTGCTCTATGGTATAGAATGTTGATGATAGAAAGCAGTGCTCTATGGCATAGAATGTTGATGATAGAAAGCAGTGCTCTATGGTATAGAATGTTGATGATAGAAAGCAGTGCTCTATGGCATAGAATGTTGATGATAGAAAGCAGTGCTCTATGGCATAGAATGTTGATGATAGAAAGCAGTGCTCTATGGTATAGAATGTTGATGATAGAAAGCAGTGCTCTATGGCATAGAATGTTGATGGTTGAAAGCAGTGCTCTATGGCATAGAATGTTGATGATAGAAAGCAGTGTTCTATGGCATAGAATGGTGATGATAGAAAGCAGTGCTCTATGGCATAGAATGTTGATGATAGAAAGCAGTGCTCTATGGAATAGAATGTTGATGATAGAAAGCAGTGCTCTATGGCATAGAATGTTGATGATAGAAAGCAGTGCTCTATGGCATAGAATGTTGATGATAGAAAGCAGTGCTCTATGGCATAGAATGTTGATGATAGAAAGCAGTGCTCTATGGCATAGAATGTTGATGATAGAAAGCAGTGCTCTATGGCATAGAATGTTGATGATAGAAAGCAGTGCTCTATGGTATAGAATGTTGATGGTAGAAAGCAGTGCTCTATGGCATAGAATGTTGATGATAGAAAGCAGTGTTCTATGGCATAGAATGGTGATGATAGAAAGCAGTGCTCTATGGCATAGAATGTTGATGATAGAAAGTAGTGTTCTATGGTATAGAATGTTGATGATAGAAAGCAGTGCTCTATGGCATAGATTGTTGATGATAGAAAGCAGTGCTCTATGGCATAGAATGTTGATGATAGAAAGCAGTGCTCTATGGTATAGAATGTTGATGATAGAAAGCAGTGCTCTATGGCATAGATTGTTGATGATAGAAAGCAGTGCTCTATGGCATAGAATGTTGATGATAGAAAGCAGTGCTCTATGGTATAGAATGTTGATGATAGAAAGCAGTGCTCTATGGTATAGAATGTTGATGATAGAAAGCAGTGCTCTATGGCATAGAATGTTGATGATAGAAAGCAGTGCTCTATGGTATAGAATGTTGATGATAGAAAGCAGTGCTCTATGGTATAGAATGTTGATGATAGAAAGCAGTGCTCTATGGCATAGATTGTTGATGATAGAAAGCAGTGCTCTATGGCATAGAATGTTGATGATAGAAAGCAGTGTTCTATGGCATAGATTGTTGATGATAGAAAGCAGTGCTCTATGGTATAGAATGTTGATGATAGAAAGCAGTGCTCTATGGCATAGAATGTTGATGATAGAAGGCAGTGCTCTATGGTATAGAATGTTGATGATAGAAAGCAGTGCTCTATGGTATAGAATGTTGATGGTAGAAAGCAGTGCTCTATGGCATAGAATGTTGATGGTAGAAAGCAGTGTTCTATGGCATAGAATGGTGATGATAGAAAGCAGTGCTCTATGGCATAGAATGTTGATGATAGAAAGCAGCGCTCTATGGTATAGAATGTTGATGATAGAAAGCAGTGCCCTATGGCATAGATTGTTGATGATAGAAAGCAGTGCTCTATGGCATAGAATGTTGCTGATAGAAAGCAGTGCTCTATGGCATAGATTGTTGATGATAGAAAGCAGTGCTCTATGGTATAGAATGTTGATGATAGAAAGCAGTGCTCTATGGCATAGAATGTTGATGATAGAAAGCAGTGCTCTATGGTATAGAATGTTGATGATAGAAAGCAGTGCTCTATGGCATAGATTGTTGATGATAGAAAGCAGTGCTCTATGGCATAGATTGTTGATGATAGAAAGCAGTGCTCTATGGCATAAAATGTTGATGATAGAAAGCAGTGTTCTATGGCATAGATTGTTGATGATAGAAAGCAGTGCTCTATGGTATAGAATGTTGATGATAGAAAGCAGTGCTCTATGGCATAGAATGTTGATGATAGAAAGCAGTGCTCTATGGTATAGAATGTTGATGATAGAAAGCAGTGCTCTATGGTATAGAATGTTGATGGTAGAAAGCAGTGCTCTATGGCATAGAATGTTGATGGTAGAAAGCAGTGTTCTATGGCATAGAATGGTGATGATAGAAAGCAGTGCTCTATGGCATAGAATGTTGATGATAGAAAGCAGTGCTCTATGGTATCGAATGTTGATGATAGAAAGCAGTGCTCTATGGCATAGATTGTTGATGATAGAAAGCAGTGCTCTATGGCATAGAATGTTGATGATAGAAAGCAGTGCTCTATGGTATAGAATGTTGATGATAGAAAGCAGTGCTCTATGGCATAGAATGCTGATTACATTAAGCAGCGCGTCTCCGGTCCGCTCCGAGGTCGTACTGCGGATTTTGGCGCTCACCTCTCATTGGGCACGCTTACTCTGCCTCATGTTCCTTTTAGGTTAAGATCTTAAATGAGAAGAATGATTATAGTGCTGTTCAGCCTCGTTGTGGCTCCAAGGATAACATCACTCATAATGCTGGGGGAGGTCAAGTAAGTGGCGCACTTTCCCATGGGATCTCCTCAGCTTCTTCCTTGGTGCTCCTTACTCACGACCCCCACAGGTTCTTCCCTCTCCTGCCACACCTTTCCAGTACCTGTTCTGTCCCTTTTGTCTGTCTTTTCAAGCCGAATCCCGCTCCTGGTGAGTTTCCAAAGCTTCAACTGGCGCCTTGGGCAGCTTGTCTGGTGATGCAAAGTTTGAGACCAAGCACTGGGCAGAGACTATTACTAGCCAAAGAGTTTTCCACACACAGTTATTGCCCATTTTTCCCCAGTGGAAACTGAGAATGAGTAGAAGAGCAGCAGAGACATTAAGAACACAGAGATCAGCCCTGATAGATTTGCTATGGGGGGAAGTGGGCAGAGCCGCCGAGACTACAAGCCGGCACGGTTGCTGAGAGGGGGTGTGCTCACTGGAGAGGAGGTGGCTAGGCCCTCTTACTTTCTACTCCCCTATAGGGGGGGGGGTATTAGTTGGAGAAGGCATGGTGACGACCCCCATGCACTCAATGAGTACCCGTTCCCTTTCTTCTTGGTGCCCCTGGTAGTAGGTGAGAAAGAAGCAATTAAAAATAAACAGAAATATGGATATATGAGGGGTGGACAGAAGAACCCCTCTGTTATATGGATATAACAAGAGCGTATAGTAGGTATTACCACCCGACGCATGGCCGGCGGTTCAAATCCCGACAGCGGTAGCCCAGCAAGGGTGAAAATCCTGATTGTCCCTAAGGTATCGCTAACCTAATTCTGCCCCCTAACCCTCGCTTAGGGGTGCCTAACCCTAACCTCCCTCCCAAGTGCCTAACCATAATCCCCCCTCGAAGTGCCTAAACTTAAGCCCCACTTCCCGGCAGCCTAAACCTAAGTCCCCCGGGGGGGTGCCTAACCCTAACCTTCCCCCGGGTGTGCCTAACCCTAACCCCCCCTTCCCCTAACCTAAACCGAACCCTCCAGGGGGGGTGCCTAACCCTAAGTCCCTCCGGGAGCCCTAAACCTAACCCTCCCCTCCCGTGGCTGCCGGCGCCCGGCTTACAGTATGCCGGGCGCCGGTCTTCTGGCGTCTGGTTAATGACAGGCGTCGAGTTTTCGGTGCCTGTCATTACTACCACGGCGGGATTAGAAAGTCTGGAAGCCGGCGGTCGGCATTTAGACCGTCGGCTTATCAAACTACCTCCCATAACATGAAACAGGTGCTGCAGAATCGGTCGCAAAATCGGTCCCTATGATCCATATCTAAATTTCACTAGTGTCTTCAAAATGGGAAAACATTGCTCAAGGTCGAATGACTCGTGACCTTGGGGGAATATTTATTAAAAGTCGATTTTGGTTCCATTTAAAATCGACCAAAATAACATCCCCACAAAATCGACCACAGTGTTTCTATTCAAAATAGATAATTTACTAAGGGGTAGATTTACTAAAATGAGAGTTTTTAGAAATAGAAATGTTGCCCATAGCAACCTATCAGATTCTACTTAACATTTAACTAGCACCTAGAAGATAATAGACAGAATCTGACTGATTGCTATGGGCAACATCTCCACTTCTAAAAACTGTCAATTAAGTAAAAATACTCCAAACAGTCGGTTTTGGGTTCCATGTTCCTTTCGATGGTGCATTTCTGTTCAAAATTCTAAATGTGTTCTATTCACCCTCAATAGAACCCAAAATCGACCAAAAATAGACACAAAATTGTATATCCACAATTTTTAATAAGTCATTGTTATGCCTTTAAATGCCTTATTTATACAGCCAGATTTCCCCATATGCTTCTCTCCCATGTATTTTCCATGATAGTGAGTTTTCAGACAATTCTACATGATTTAAAATCAAATATAACTGTTTCTGATTGTTCTATTGAAAATGGTGATTTTTGGTCTATTTTTGTTCTATTTTCAAATGGACTGTTAGTAAATAAGCTTTTTCTACTGATGGCGGTGGGGAAGTACAGATGGTCTATTTGAAGTTCTGGGGATTTCGAGTCGGTTTTGCCTTTAGTAAATACCTGATTGTCAATTTCACCACCAATGCACCTCAAAATCACCTCTTGTGTGTTAACCTTTCTATTCACATCCTCTAACTACCCGGGGAAGTGTTCTTTGGCTTGCCTGCACCACTGACATGTATTTTCTCTATAGCTGTATCTTCGTTAATCACTATCGTTTCAGCTTCTCCAGCAACTTTTTGCTTTTTCCTGTCCTGGGGTTAGAATTGCTTTCTTCTAGATCTAACGTCATTTCCGCGTTCTCCTCTACAGGTGCAGATTGTAAGTAAGAAGATCGACCTTAGTCACATCACATCCAAGTGCGGATCTCTGAAGAACATTCGCCACAGGCCAGGTAGACATATCTCTTAAACTCACGAGCCACCGCTGAGTATATACGGTTTCATTTTGAGAAAGATGATTTGACTTTGTACAAAAATAATTTCTAGTGGTATGGGCGAGATGATTGGACATGGGGCTATTCTCATTGGACCGTGTGATCTCGGGCCTGCCCCCTCATCACTGACCCGCGATTTGTGTTATTATGAAGGGAGAGGGTGGGGCCTAATGTCAATCACTCCCCCCCACACACACACAATGCTCAACTGCGTCTCTCTCCCAGGAGAGGGGAACACTATAAAGTTAGCAAGTGTGACGTGTGCATGCGTGCGTGTGTGCGTGTGCATGTACACACATTATACCTCAGGCCCACTACAACTGGGACAAGAGTTTTCATTTCAAAACTTTTCTGTGGCATGTAAATCATATTGAGTCATTTAATGCGGGTCTAGTCATCTGGGTTTCAACATTTTATTTTTGGGCAGGTGGAGGACACGTGAGGATTGAAAGGGTTAAACTGGACTTCAAGGAGAAAGCTCAGGCAAAGATTGGTTCTCTAGACAATGCCCACCATATCCCTGGAGGTGGCCATATCAAGGTAAGGAGTTAAATAGGATAGCCTCGTGGCACCCCTCTACTGATTACAGCCAGCGGGGCCTTTCATCGCCTGTCTGGCGCTGTGGTCGCTAGGGAAACACATTTCTGTGGTCCCTTTGTAGAAGATATGTCCTTACAAAAGCACAGGCTTCCTGCTCAGCAGCACCTGGCATAGCCCGTCAGGACTGGCTACCATAATTTAGGAGTGGCCAATGACATTAGGTTACTAAACCAATCAAAATACACAAACATTGGGATGCCCATTTCTAAGAAGCTTAATTTTAGTGGATTTGGGGGCCAAACACAAGAGTGTGCCCCCTACTGATCACAACCGGCCACTGCTCTTCCAATGCTGTGGTAACTGGCTTGTCAGTTACCACAGACAAACACAAGAGTGTGCCCCCTACTGATCACAACCGGCCACTGCTCTTCCAATGCTGTGGTAACTGGCTTGTCAGTTACCACAGACAAACACAAGAGTGTGCCCCCTACTGATCACAACCGGCCACTGCTCTTCCAATGCTGTGGTAACTGGCTTGTCAGTTACCACAGACAAACACAAGAGTGTGCCCCCTACTGATCACAACCGGCCACTGCTCTTCCAATGCTATGGTAACTGGCTTGTCGGTTATCAAAAATATTTATATTTTGCTCTGGCCATTGGTGCCGTTTGCTATTTAAGTGGCTGATACTGATACTAAGGTGCTTTCGCACAGCGCATGCGTCAAGACTGAGCGTACACAAGTGTTCAGTGCGGAGTCGTACGCATTTCAATGGCATCTACACCTATGACCGATGAGGCGGAACCGGGTTCTAACGGTGGGCTAGGAAGGCCCGGTATAAGCGTAGATGCACCTGTTTCCAGGCGTATCTGTTGAACCTATGATAGAATAGGTGTGAGACCACACTGATAACGGTGGTTAGTAGCAAACCAAGCGTACACATACGGACAGGCGCACCACAAGAGGCAAAGTACTATTGCTGCTGCGATCACGCACGCAGGTCTGTTGCGAAAATATGCTAATGTATGCAATCGCACAACCAACATAGAGACGGCCACTACCGCTATCTCATATCCGTAATACCTCGCAGCCCTGCGTACACCTGAGTAACATGGGCCCCTCACTCGAACTTTTGACCCTGTCGATCTTTTGTACCTGTCGAACTTTTTACATGTCTAACTTTAGTGTGTCTGACTTTTGTCTGTGTCGAACTTTTATCCTTGTCTAACTATTAACTGTCTAACATCTGGAGTCTATCTAGACATTGTCTAACTAATTACTGTCTGTCTATAGTCCGGAACCCGTCACTCACTCTGCTGGGCTGTCTATGCGCAGCGCGTGATCGCTTCCCGAGCGTTCGCACGCACGTGCATTGCGATGCATACGCATGTGTTTATTGCAAATATCGGCCAGCTACGAGCGATCGCATCCTAGCGAACGGGTCTGAATCAGCTCCACAGTCTTTAGTTTTACGTGGCCAAATTCCAAATGTTCTGGAGAAAAATCCCCTCTCATTTTTAACCGGATAAAACCTCAAAGCGAAGTAGATTGTCCTGGAAATGTCTAAAGGGAAATTCACTTTGCCATTGGCTCTCTGCATGTCAGTATTCCTGCGGATTGGTCATACCAGGGCCGCAACTAGGGTGGGGGGCTGGAGGTGCACGTGCATCGGGTGCGCCGCTGCACACGATGCCAGTGACCTCCAGCCCGGCGCTGCAGAGAGGCTCCAAGCCGGACGTCCGCTGGTAATATTTATTACCAGCGGGCGACCGGCTCCTTCTCTGCAGCGACGCGGTGGAGCTGGAGGCTGGAGTTCTCTCCCGAACTGCAGCTTCCGGCTCTCCCCACGGGCACTATGGGAGAGACGTAATGACGTCTCCCCCATAGTTCCGAGAAGCAGCCGGCGGACCGGACGCGACGCTGGATGCAGGAGCAGGGTTCAAGGTAAGTATTTTTTTTTTATCAGCTGCACTACAGGGGCATTATTATGGGGGCATGGGCATTACCACAGGGGCATTACTATTGGGGGAATGGGCAATAAGGGGCATTACTAATGGTGCATGAGCACTACAGGGGCATTACTATTGGGGCATGGGCACTACAGAGGCATTACCACAGGGGGCATGAGCACTACAGGGGCATTACTGTATGGGCACTACAGGGATATTACTATGGGGGCATGGGCACTACAGAGGCATTACTATGAGAGCATGGGCACTACAGGGGCATTACTATGAAAGCATGGGCACTACTGAGGCATTACCACAAGGGCATTAATATGGGAGCATGGGCACTACAGGGGCATTACTGTATGGTGGGCACTATAGGGGCATTACTATGGGGGTAGTAACATATGGGCATTACTATGGGGGCATTACAATATGGGCACTACTACATGGGTATTGCTATGGGGGCATTATCATATGGGCACTACTACATGGGCACTACTACAGGGGCATTACTATAGGGGCACTGCTGCAGGGGGAATTACCAGGGGTGGCGCAAAATTACTGTTTCTACTTCAGGGTCCATAGGGTATCCACAGGATACCTTGGGGTATAGGTGTGACGTCAGTCGCAGGGCACCAAAGAGTTAAGCTTTCAGCCTCCCAGGATGCACTAGGTCTCCCTCCTATACCCCGCCCCCAGGCCAAGGCACCTCAGTTTAGTTTGGTGCCCGGCCGGAGTCGGGTGCACCTGTTGGAGTGGGGGCTAGAAGAGCCCCTGAAGCTTATTCTTCATGCAGCTGTGGCTGCACAACTGGATGAACAGCATGGACAGTCAGTCCTGACGTCCATGCTGTCTTCCCTACACCCCGCCGGTACCAGAACGCCGGTACTGATCCGGGGATGCTGGTGGGCGTCTGGGGTCACAGCTAGCGGTGACCCCAGATGCTCCGGACCATGGCCGGATTCAAGGGGGACAGAGGTAAGCAGCGGGGTCCCGCGGTGGGTCCCCGCTGATCACATGGTCCTAAGTCCCCAGGCAGGGGGCTCCCTGGGGACTGGCTGCAGCGTGGAGCCAGGCGACCAACCTGCGCTTCCACTATCCCCTGGGACAGCGGACCGCAGCAGAGCGGTAGCGCTGCGGCGTCCCAGGGGTTAAATGCATGCCAGGGGAGCGCGCCTTCCCTGTCTCACAGCCGGCGCCTCCCCCGCTGCACACAGCCCTCTCTGCACTGTGCTGACTGGTCCTGTGTCAGCGCTCCTCCCCCAGGCCAGCTTCTCTCTGCTCCTCGGCGGCCATCTTCTCTGCAACGCATGGTGAACGCTGCTGGAAGTCTGGAAGGAAGCATCGTGGTCTGGGTCCCCCCGCATACCTCTCCTCCGCTGTGGCTCAGGTCTGTGTATGCAGCGCTGTGTCCTACCAGGCCCTGTGTCTGTGTAGTTGAGTGATCAGCGCTGTTAGTGCAGGAATTGTTATTTCTCTGCATTGTATGTGACTGTGCTAGCGCTGCCTGTAACTATTCTTCACTAAACTGTCAGCTTTATTACTGTCCCTGTTCTTTCTGCTAAAGCCCTTGCGGTGCGTTGCTGCAGGGTGGTCTCTCGCCTATTTAATACTTAATTGGTGAGAGAGGTCACATACGTGGTGCCATCATGTCTGAAAGTGATTTTCCCCTCCGGCTACAGTGTACCACGTGCAAAGTACCGTTAGCGGAGGGGGAGGGTAGCGCGGAGGGCCTTTGCCGGCAGTGTTGTCCATGGCGCGGCCTATTACAGTTACAGCACCGGTACAGGAGCCGCCCTGGGCTTGTTTCGCTCAGGCGTTAACAGCTTTAGTGGGCCAGTTAGCTCCGCAGCCCGCGTTTACTCCGATGGGTTTGTCCCAGCAGTCTGTGGTGTCGTCACCCATGCAGGGGTTCCCACGACAATTGGTGGTACCCCACAGTCTCCCTATTTCCCCGCTCCCGGGTTCTCAGGAGCCAGCGTGGGTTAACTCCCTGACGAGTTCTTTACAGCACTTGTCGGATGTATTGCAAGGGGAGTCTGTGATGCGGCCTCATAAAAGGCCGGTGGCGTCTCTGTCCGCTCCTTATGAGGATGACGAAGGGACGTCTGATGATGGGGAGATTCTGGATCCTTACGATCAGGAACCTTTCCATACTAAGGACGCTGATGCTAAGTCCAAAGTATATATTCCTGGACTTATTCGGGCGGTCCGCACAGCCTTGGTGATTGAGGACGAAGTTCCCCCAGCGGCTAAATCTAAGTATGCCTTTTTCAAAGATGTGAAGGGCGATGCCACAGTCTTTCCTCTTTCGGGTCAGTTGGTGGACCATTTAGAGGAGGCGTGGAAACAACCTGGCAAAAGATACCAGCCGCAGAGACGCCTGGCGGTGGCTTATCCGTTCGCGGATAATTATTTTGCTAAGTGTGAATCCCCTCCACAGGTGGATTCTCACGTGACCCGTCTTGTCCGTAGTGCCACATTGCCGATGCCATCCATGTCCTCCCTTAAGGATGCTACGGACCGCAAGGTAGAAATCTGCCTGAAGTCCGCTTATTCCCTTGCAGGGGGGGCAGCACGGCCGGCTATGGCCATTTGCTGGGTTGCCAGAGCGATGGAGCGCTGGGCGGATTCATTAGAGGCTTCTTTTGAATCCGACTGTCCGGCCGAACAAGCGGAGTTGATTGGCAATCTCCGTGATTCGGCCACCTACATCAACGAGGCGGCTCTAGACATTAGTACTCTGGTGTCTAGAATTTCTTCAGCAGCGGTAGCTGCTCGTCGCACCTTGTGGCTGCGATCCTGGAAGGCGGACGCAGATCCAAGAAAGGTCTGGAAGCGTTGCCGTTTACCGGAGAAGTTCTCTTCGGTCCGGATCTGGATAAGATTGTGGCCACGCTGGCGGCAGCCAAATCTGCTTGTCTCCCGTCGGCCGCTGCTCCTTCTGGTTCTGGACCATCGTCCTTTCGGTCATCTAGGGCCCAGGGCAGGCCCAAACCACAGTCGTTTCCTCGACAGGCTGGCCCTAAGAAATCGAGCAAGCCCCGGAAACAGGCATGGAGTACCAGACGTCCGGCCCCCATGCCAGATGACAAGCCTGCGGCCTGACGGTCCGGGTCTCCCCTTGGGGGATCCCAGGGTGGGAGGCCGCCTGCTGCAGTTCTCCCGGTGTTGGTCGTTCACTACGACAGACACTTGGGTTCTGGAGGTGGTCTCTCACGGGTACGCCCTCTCCTTCCGGCACAGACCCCCGGCTCGATTCTTCACCACGGGTCTACCATCAGACCGGAACAAGGCTACGGAGCTGCGGAAGGTATTGCACACTATGCTCCAGGCTGGAGTTATAGTGCCTGTTCCATTCTCCCAGAGGGGCCAGGGTTTCTATTCAAATCTATTTTTGGTACAGAAACCCAATGGGTCATATCGTCCGATTCTCAACCTCAAAGCACTCAACAAGTCTTTGCGGGTCCCGAAGTTTCGGATGGAGACCCTACGGTCCATCATTCTGGCGCTGGAACCTGGGGACTACATGGTGTCATTGGACATACAGGACGCTATGGCGGTCATGGCGGCTTCTCTGCGGCTGCAAGGAGTCCGCATGTTGCCGTACTTGGACGACCTGTTATTGGTGGCAGGATCTCCAGAGCTCCTGTTACACCACTTGGACCTGACCATTGCACTGCTGCAACGGCACGGCTGGCTAATTAACTGGCAGAAGTCCACTCTAATCCCGTCTCGGAGGATTCTGCATCTTGGAGCCTTATTGGACTCGGGACAGCAAAGGATCTTCGTGACGGAGGACAAGATCTCTGCTTTACAGTCAAGGGTGCGCAGTTGTCTGCACAGCCGCCGGGTGTCCTTACACTCGGCGATGAGGTTACTGGGCTCCATGGTGTCGGTGTTCGACATGGTGGAATACGCCCAGTTTCACTCCAGACCTCTACAGCACCTGATCCTGTCCAAGTGGAACGGGCTGCCTCAGTCTCTGAAGTTCCAGACGATTGTGCTCACCCCGGAGGTTCGCCTGTCCCTTGCGTGGTGGTTAAAGACGACCCACCTCAACAAGGGACGTCCGTTCTGGGTTACAAATTGGGTCCTGTTGACAACGGACGCCAGTCTTCGGGGCTGGGGAGCAGTTTCGGGTCCACACTTGTTCCAGGGCAGGTGGACGCCGACAGAAGCGGAGCTTCCAATAAATATCTTGGAACTCCGTGCGGTCTTCAATGCTCTCCTGCAGGCAGAGCGGTTTCTCCGGGGTCACCCGGTGCAGGTCCAGTCGGACAATGCTACCACCGTGGCCTACATAAACAGGCAAGGAGGAACTCGCAGTCGGGCGGCTCTCGTAGAGGTCTCTCGGATCCTGGTTTGGGCGGAGCGCAATCTTCCGGCCATATCAGCGGTCTTCATCCCGGGAGTGCTAAATTGGGAGGCGGACTTTCTAAGTCGCCAGGACGTTCATCCAGGGGAATGGTCCCTGCACCCGGACGTTTTTCAACTACTGGTGGACAGGTGGGGTCTTCCAGAAATCGACCTCATGGCGTCCCGGCACAACAACAAGTTGCCGGTGTACGGGTCTCGCACAAGAGACGAAGGGGCGTCTCTGGTGGATGCTCTGTCCGTCCGGTGGACGTTCAGGTTCGCATACCTGTTCCCTCCGGTCTCCCTTCTTCCACGGGTAATCCGGAAATTCAAACAGGAAGGAGGGACGCTCCTGTTGATAGCTCCCGCGTGGCCCAGACGGCACTGGTTCTCAGACCTTCAGGGTCTGTCCGTGGACAGTCCTCTGCGGTTGCCGCTACGACCGGACCTTCTGTCTCAGGGTCCTTGTCTTCACCCGGACCTGACTCGGCTGTCTTTGGCGGCGTGGCTGTTGAGACGGCCATGCTGAGGTCCTGGGGGTTTGCCAGCTCTATGCTGTGTACCATGTTACGAGCTCGGAAACCGTCTTCCGCGAGGATATACCATCGCGTGTGGCATACGTTCTTCCAGTGGTGTCGACCGAGAGGTTATGCACCGCGGGAGTTTCGTCTGTCTCGGATTCTCGCCTTCCTGCAAGCGGGACTAGATCATGGGCTTCGCCTTGCTTCTTTGAAGGTACAGGTTTCGGCCCTATCTGTCTGGTTTCACCGTAGGATTGCTACAATCCCGGATGTGCGCACCTTTATGCAAGGTGTTCTCCGTATTCAGCCGCCCTTTGTTCCACCTGTGGCGCCTTGGGATTTGGCTGTGGTCCTGAGGACTCTCCAAGGACCGCCGTTTAAACCACTGGGCTCAGTGGATATTAAATGGCTAACAGCTAAGACTGTTTTCCTTCTGGCCGTTGCTTCAGCCAGACGTGTTTCTGAGTTAGGGGCTCTTTCTTGTAGACCCCCTTTCTTGGTTTTTTTCATGGGAACAGGGCAGTGCTCCGCACTCGGCCCGAGTTTCTCCCCAAAGTTGTTTCCCAGTTTCAGGTTAACGAGGAAATAGTTGTTCCGGCCTTTAACTCACCGGGTCTTTCCGTGGGTGAGGCCTCTTTGGATGTTGTGCGGGCCTTAAGGACTTATGTGGACCGCACTTCTTTGTTTAGGAAGTCGGACGCTTTGTTGTCCTCTATGGCTTCTGTAAAAAGGGTTGGCCTGCTTCAAAGCAAACTTTGGCAGCCTGGATCCGTATGGCTATTTCTGAAGCTTATCTTCATGAAGGCCTACCGGTCCCTCCTTCTCTGAAGGCTCATTCCACTAGGTCTGTGGGTCCTTCGTGGGCAGCTTGACGTGGTGCCTCGGCAGTTCAGATCTGCAAGGCTGCTACGTGGTCTTCTGTCCATACCTTCGTGAGGTATTACAGGTTTGACACCTTCGCCTCTCAGGATGCTTCCTTCGGGCGGCGGATTCTCCTTTCTGCACAGGAGCGTCCCCACCCTTAAAGGATACTGCTTTGGGACATCCCCAAGGTATCCTGTGGATACCCTATGGACCCTGAAGTAGAAAATATGAGATATGGTAAGAACTTACCCTTGTTATCTCTATTTCTACGAAGTCCATAGGGTTCCACAGGACTCCCGCCCTGTCGCACCTGTGCTGCAGATGGGCTTTGCTCTGGTCACCGGTTTTCCGTCTCCCTCTGGTGAGAATGTGATTCTTGTATGTGTCCAGATCTTTGTTCTCTCTCTTCCTTCTCCTCCTCCGGCCTATGGCTTGGTAACTAACTGAGGTGCCTTGGCCTGGGGGCGGGGTATAGGAGGTAGACCTAGTGCATCCTGGGAGGCTGAAAGCTTAACTCTTTGGTGCCCTGCGACTGACGTCACACCTATACCCCAAGGTATCCTGTGGAACCCTATGGACTTCGTAGAAATAGAGATAACAAGGGTAAGTTCTTACCATATCTCATATTTTTGCCCCTGGTGACAAAAATCCTAGTTTCGGCCCTGGTCATACTGTTCACAGGATATAATCTGAAATGATGGGCTTCACACTACAACCAATAACCCACTGATAGAATTGTAGAAGTTCCAGGTATTTAATTTCATTCTGGGCCTCAAGAACCCATAGACCACCTTGCAGCTCTGGCCATAAATTCCCCTATTGTTGTGATGCTGGATGACTATTGATCGGGCAGATGCTGCCCCCATGCAATCTTATGCATAGGGTTTGTGGGGAGCCCCAGTGTAACTTGTGGGGGGGCCTACCAATAAAATTGTCAAAATGTTATTGAAAAAGTTTCAATAAAACGTATGTGCAAATACTCCCAGCGACCACACGTGTTTTACACACAGCTGTGCCCCCAGTTCACATTGTTCCAGTGTCCCCCACGCTGGTGATGGGGGCTCCTTGGCGACCGACGCCACCCTGTTGTTAATCCCATACTGGACTTTATCCAGTCTTCAGACTCGTATTTGTATATATCACGCAAAACCTGGCTTTGCTTTTCTAATGTCCATTTAAGGCAGATATGCCAGCTTTTTCCCACAGCATCAAGTGGAAATTAGTTGCCTGTGGTCCACGTGTAAAATACCCTATCGTGTACAGAACTGTGGAGATAGTTAGCCATGATGACTCAGTATATCCTTCAGTATTCTCATAGTTATACCCACTTTGCCTAACTCCTGCAGTGAAATGTACTATATACAGTGCATCCGGAAAGTATTCACTACGCTTAACTTTTTCCACATTTTGTTATGTTACAGCCTTATTCCAAAATGGAATTAAGTAATTTTTGTCCTCAAAATTCTACACACAATACCCCATAATGACAACGTGTAAAAAGTTTTTTGAGATTTTTGCAAATTTAATAAAAAAAAAAAAAAAAACACTAAGAAATCACATATACATAAGTATTCACAGCCTTTGCCATGAAGCTCAAAATTGAGCTCAGGTGCATCCTGTTTCCACTGATCATCCTTGAGATGTTCCTACAGCTTAATTGGAGTCGACCTGTGGTAAATTAAGTTGATTGGACATGATTTTGAAAGGCATACACCTGTCTATATAAGGTCCCACACTTGACAGTGCATGTCAGGGCACAAACCAAGCATGAAGTCCAAGGAATTGTCTGTAGACCTCTGATATAGGATTGTCTCGAGGCACAAATCTGGGGAAGGGTACAGAAAAATATTTACTGCTTTGAAGGTCCCAATGAGCACAGTGGCCTCCATCATCCGTAAAAGGAAGAAGTTCGGAACCATCAAGACTCTTTATAGAGTTGACCGGCCGTCTAAACTGAGCGATTGGGGGAGAAGTGCCCTAGTCAGGGAGGTGACCAAGAACCCGATGGTCACTCTGTCAGAGCTACAGCATTCCTCTGTGGAAATAGGAGAACCTTCCAGAAGGACAACCATCTCTGCAGCAATCCACCAATCAGGTCTGTATGGTAGAGTGGCCAGACAGAAGACACTCCTTAGTAAAAAGCACATGGCAGCCTGCCTGGAGTTTGCCAGACTGCACCTGAAGGACTCTCAGACCATTGTTGAGACAAAGATTGAACTCTTTAGCGTGAATCCTAGGCGTTATGTTTGGAGGAAACCAAGCACCGCTCATCACCAGGCCAATACCATCCCTACCATGAAGCATGGTGGTGGCAGCATCATGCTATGGGGATGTTTTTAGCGGCACGAACTGGGAGACTAGTCAGGATAGAGGGAAAGATGAATGCAGCAATGTACAGAGACATCCTGGATGAAAACCTGCTCCAGAGCGCTCTTCACCTCAGACTGGGGCGACGGTTCATCTTTCAGCAGGACAACGACCTTAAGCACACAGCCAAGATATCAAAGGAGTGGCTTCAGGATAACTCTGTGAAAGTCCTTGAGTGGCCCAGCCAGAGCCCAGACTTGAATCCGATTGAACATCTCTGGAGAGATCTGAAAATGGCTGTGCACCGACGCTTCCCGTCCAGCCTGATGGAGCTTGAGAGGTGCTGCAAAGAGGAATGGGCGAAACTGCCCAAAGCTAGGTGTGCCAAGCTTGTGGCATCATATTCAAAAAGACTTGAGGCTGTAATTGCTGCCAAAGGTGCATCAACAAAGTATTGAGCAAAAGTTGTGAATACTTATGTACGTGTGATTTCTTAGTTTTTTTTTTTATTATTAAATTTGCAAAAATCGCAAAAAAACTTTTTACACATTGTCATTATAGGATATTGTGTGTAGAATTTTGAGGACAAAAATGAATTTATTCCATTTTGGAATAAGGATGTAACATAACAAAATTTGGAAAAAGTTAAGCGTAGTGAATACTTTCCAGATGCACTGTAATATATAGTGGATACAATCCTGAAGGAAAATAGCCCCATCATTTTCATGTTACTATCTTTGGGGCTTAATGGCAGTAGCCCTACCACCCTACCCCCCAACCAAGCCCTCCCCAGTGTCTATAGTCTTAAATGGTGAGTATTTGATTGCTGCTCTGCAGTAATGGATTCCACTAGATGTTCCCCTGAAGCAGCACAGGCTAAAATGCCAAATATATATCCCACAGCAGACAAGCTCTGTAATAGCCGTACATGATACATCTAAGACTCAGACAACAAAGATTCCTGCGATTCATGAACTGTGCAGTTCTATGAAGTTGCTGTACAGAATCTTTGTGAAGATTGTAGACTGGCGCTCTATAGGAACACGCAGATCTCCGCACACTGCTGACCGAACTGCTGGCGTACTAATCAATTCATATCGGTATCTTTCTCTCTCTCCTGCAGATAGACAGCCAGAAACTGCACTTCCGAGAGCAAGCCAAGGCCCGCGTAGATCACGGTGCTGATATCGTATCACAGTCTCCAGGTCGCTCCAGCATCGCCTCGCCACGGCGTCTAAGCAATGTCTCCTCTTCCGGAAGCATCAATCTGTTAGAATCCCCGCAGCTTGCTACCCTAGCGGAAGACGTCACTGCGGCCCTGGCCAAACAGGGCTTATGAATGTGTTCTACCATTAGCAGTGTATGAAGTTAATCTTAATAATAATAATAATAATAATATTACTAATGAAAATATTTACGCATGAGCTCTTGGCAGGATTCGGGCTCAAAGCAGGTGTCATAGTCATTACCTATCAAACCCTTTTACTCAACAAGAAAATATCACATATTGCCAAACCTATACACATGTAGGTTATTTCATTGTATATCCATTATTTCCTCCGTGACGATCTCAATTCTATCCATTCTGCTGCTGGCAGAGAGTAATGATCCTGGAAGAACGGTAGGCAGATAGGTCTGGTTAATGAGCCATCACATTCCATGGGGATTAGAAGACCAAACTTCATCTATTACAATATTTCCAAAGCATCACCCAAGTTGTTGTCACTGCTCTCGACTAGTTCTTGCATGGAGCCCTAAATACTTGGTGTAATTTCAACATGTGCCTGCCAGCCACCAGAACAAAGTTTGCATAGACGCCATGTCCAGTCTCCGTGGCTGCTCATCTTCGTGTTCGGCCCAGATAGGGGCCAAGCTCTTTGCTCCATCCAATCCCTAATCTCCATAGGCTAACAAACCCATTGAAGCTTTCTGCTGTGCCAGAGGCCGAGCCGCAACCTGTTTAATGAAGACAAACACTTACCACTATCCGACATTAGAGGCAGATCTTGTTAGCGTAACGTTGGTCGTGCCATTACGATGGGAGAGATGCAACCAGTTTGCAGAGAGAGAGAGCTCTTCAATGAATAATGTGGGAGCAGTTTTGTAGGTTAGCAGCGACCAACATAAAGCACTTGTTTTATGACTAGTACCTGTATATTTTGATGGTCTTGTAGCCACTAGGTCGCCTGCCCTGCTTTGTAAAATGGTGCATTGCGGGCCTTCCAAGCAGCCGAGACCGTACTTAGAAAACAAAAAATTTAGCTTTGTGCATAGGCAGACATTTCCAACACCCTTTTTTTCCACCTGTTTGATACAGTATTATTAATCTAGATGTATATATATATTTCTCTGTGGCCATGTTTTCATTCACTCTCCCAAAACCTTTTCATATACTTGAAAATTCCATTTCTTACTCACAGTATCTGTGTCTATTGCACCATTTGGTAAAGCAGTTTTAGGTAGGCATAATTTAATGTTAGGAAAAGCTTCTCTTTTTTTTTTTTTCCTACGTAAAAGAAAAAAAAAGCAAAACGAAACAAACAAAAAAAAGACGACGTATATTTAAGAAAAAGATGAAACACTGCAAAGCTCTTTCGCATGAAATTGCTCTTTTTAGGGATCTGACGAAGCATTGGCTGTTTCGGGTTTTCCTTTCTACGCTGGATTGCTTCACAAAAACAAAAACAAAAAAAAAATGAGCTGTTTTTTGTCGATGACTTTGTTTTTCTCTCGCTTCTCATTTTGAAAAAGGGCTGACGTGCGAATTGGTTTTTAAACCCCAGAGGATTTCCTGTTATTCTTTTCAATGTAAAAACGATCCAGTAACAAAGTATTGTGTGGGGCTTTTTGTTTTGTTTTCCACTTGCTAAAGTTGAACGTGCTATTCTGCTTCTGCTACGGAGCGGAGCGTTTCCTAGTGAAGGGTGGCAGTTTCACAAGAGTAAGTTTCGTCACATTTTTATATGGTTAGTTTTTACCCCTTCCCAGCTGATACTGGGTTCCGATACACTGCTCAAACCTGCAGCAGAGGGCTTGCAAGGCTTTGCACAAATAAATGCTAGAACCGAACCCACACCTAAATCTTTCTAAACTGTTTTATAACCCCTTTAGGTTTTATATCAGCAAAATAATTTCAAAATATAATTAAACACTAAATCAAAAAATTAAGACTAATATTAAAATTTCTTTAGAGTGACAGCTGTCCACAAAGGCTAATACACACTCATGACCTACGTACGTCCATTAGTATGATAGTTTTGGGGATTACCCATTTGGAGATGCCATGAGGACCTCCTAGAAGGTGGGATACAAAGTGCTGTGTATGCTGCAAAAACTCTTTCAATAATTGTCAAAATGATCTGGGTAAAATTGCCGGTGGGACAGTAGGAGGAAGCAACCAAGAGTTGGCCCGTTTCTACGCTCAATAGGATATGCAGTAGGGTAATATAGTATCTTGATGGAGAAATGGAAAACCAAGAAGGAGCTGGTGTTACTGTTTATTGCCCCTTGGAAAATAATTAAGTTTTCTAATATGTTCATATTTCACTTTTTCATTAATTATCATTCAAGACATCTAAGAGACAAATCACCATGATGTGTTGGTTAGAATCTAATAAGAAAATAACCATTCTATTATATACGTATTTTGTGAGTCTACCAAACCCCAACTTAGTCATCCGACACCTAGAACTGTAGTGGGATGTAGTCTTAGTTCACAAAATCAAACACATTAACAGCTGCCTAGTCATAATTCTGCAAAGCAACTCTGCTTTTAGTAAAGTTATTTGTGGAATAGTCTAATTAATATCTTTCTCCACTTGAGATATTGTTTAGTGATTGTTTTATACATGTTGGATGTATGAGCTTCATTTCAAATAGAGGGCCTGCTTCAGAGCCGCTCGTAAGCGGCCGCTCGTTCGCTCCGAGCGATGTTCGCACATCTGCGCATGCGTATGGGTCGTAATGCGCATGCGCCAACCAGTCATTGCGGTCGGAAATCGAGCGCTCGCAAAATAGCGAGTGCCTGCTATTTTGAGTGACAGGATGAGGCGTTTGTGGGTGGTAACAGGGGAAGGTGCTTGAAAACGGGGAGTGGTGATCCGAACGCAGGCATGCCAAAAGGTCAAAACGGGCGTTTTAAGGGTGTGCATAATTAACAAAGCAGCGTCATCGACCACGTCACTTGGTTGTCTCTTAGCCTGAACTGTTCGCATGATTGCGGTAGGAAAATCCAACCACAAGCACTGCGAGCAGTTCAGACGCCTTTCGATGTACTCGATTAATCTAATAAATAGCGGAGATGACGTAGGATGCAAGCGGCCAGGGGGCGTCTTTACAAAATAGCGAGCGCATGTTTCGTTCGCTCGCTCAGACATAGAGGCGTCAACAGACCGCAAAGAGCGAGCGCTCAATTTAAATAGCCGGTCCCTTTTTCTGAACGAGCGAGCGCAAATAGCGTCCGGCTCTGAATCAGGCCCAGAGTTGCACAAAATCCCGGCATTGGCATGATCGAAACCGAACATAGCTACACTGGAGGACCATGCCCATTCCCCCAGCATTATGACACTGCGCCAATCACATACCGCCCTGTCATGCAGCCACATAAGTGGGTGTGTCACTGCCTCCCATAAGAAGAGCAGCACATGGACAATTCTCATAATGTGATTGGCTACAGTTCTATCCCCGTCTACATGAAGACTTTGGACACCCAGGACTAGTACAATATAACGAATAACTTTGATAAGATACTTAAATCCTAGTCATATGCACCTTGAAAATGAATCTACTATTTATTAAGTTGTTTATATAGTGCACACATATTCCGCAGCACTTTACAGGGAATATTTCAGTCATTCACATCAGTATTCCCTATCACATGGAGCCACACGGGTTCAATTATACCCTTTGTGGGGGTTGTTTGGCATTTGGGAGGAAACCAAACCAGAGGAAACGCAAACATACAAACTCCACAGACATTAGCCATGATCTCAGTGTTGTGTGGCACTAATGCTAGCCACTGCACCAACCGTGCTGCCCAGTGAATTATATCGCTGTAATAAAGAGATTATTAGTTATAGTAATAGTCCAAACGGAATGGGTATGAAACACCTGACAGGAGGAGCCCGACAGGACAAGATGCCGACTAGCGCTGGTAACTCTCCCACCCCAACCCTAGCCCTCCTTTAGTGGTGCCTAACCCTAAAACTCCTGGGGTGGTGCCTAACCCCCACTTCCTGCAACCTAAACCTAACTCTCCTGGGGGGGGGGGGGGTGCGAGGGCGCCCTAATCCTAACCTCCCCCCAGTGGCGTCTAACCCCCCCTTCCCCTAACCTGACCCTCCCCGGGGGTTGCCTAACCCTATGTCCCCCCGGGAGTACCTAAACCTAACCCGCGACTGAGTGCTAAGACGCCTGGACCTACCTCGTTCTGTCCGGCGTCTGTCTGTCTTCCGGTGTCGGGATTAAGATAGGCGTCGGTATTTCTACGCCTATGTTAAGTCGCCCATCGGCTTTAGCAGTCAGGATATAGACCAGCGGCATTTAGTCCGTCGGTCTACTAACTACATCCCGGCCAAACATCCAGCAGCAACATCATTTCCATTGTATGTGCAGTATGCAATACTAGAAAAGCCATTAAGTCAACGAGGCCAGGAAACCTTGTGGAACTTAATTAATTTAGCTGTGTACCTACTACAGTATGAGGTCACCTTGGTGACTGCAGGACTTTTTATATTGGCACAACTGACTTAGCCAGTAAAAAGTAAAAGAAAGGTAACCATATTAGGCAGCACAGACGGTGTAATGGTTAGCGTTACTGCTACTGAGGTCGTGGGTTCGATTCACACTACGGCCCTAACTGTGTGGAGTTTGTATATTCTCCCTGTGCTTGCGTGGGTTTTTTCCGGGTGCTCCGGTTTCCTCCCACACTCCAAAAATATACTGGTAGGTTAATTGGCTCCCAACAAAAATTAATCCTAGTGTGTATGTGTGTGTGCATGTGACAGGGAACATAGATTGTGAGTTCAACTGGGGCAGGGACTGATGTGAATGGCCAAATATTCTATGTAAAGCGCTGCGGAATATTTGTGCACTATATAAATTACTGGTAATAAATAAATTAGATAAATGTCATACTATTGTCCAAGGCTTGTGATGAGACATTATTTGCGCTCAGTGCCTGATTCAGACCCGCCTCGCAAGCGCATTGCGCTCACAAGCGGGTCGATGGTGGCCCAGTGCGCAAGCCCCATAGCGGCTGTCTATGTTGATCGACAGCTCACCCCTTTTTGTAGTGGGGGGGGTGGCTGAACAAACAGAGCTTTCCTGAAGGAACGCCTGCCATTTGTGTGCGGCCCTACTGACATCACTCGTGATGTCAGTAGTGGACTTCCTGCTATTAGAGCAAGAAGTCCACTCGGGCTTGCGAGACCTGAGACCCTACCACAGGGTCTCCTCGCAAGCCCGATGGTTGCGATTATCGCGACCATCTCCTGCCCGCTCTCACTAGCTGTGGGTGGGCACCACGCTTTGTGAGCTGACAGGAAAAAAAAAAAAAAAATTCCTCCCCGCCCTGATTCAGAGCGTGCACTCGCAAATAGCGAGCGCCTCTGAATCAGGCCCTCAGTCTCTCTCACACTAGACACGCTGCGCTGCTCCAGCTCTGTCCCTCACAGAGGAGGCCTCTTTGGCGCCCTAGACCAAACTGGAGAACTCTGGTGCAGCCTGCATATCCAGCAAAGCCTGGGCCTCTGGTGAGTGCGCCCTGCCACAGCTAGGCCTGCCCACAGTTGGATAACATTGTTAAGCCTGTCCATCTCCAGACCACATTTCAGTGATGAAATGTACTTTTGTAAATGTTTTTTGATACTGTATGTTGTAATGGTGGTGGTGGTGGCTTGTAACGTTGAACGTCTGACACCCTAAGAGGAAAATGTTTCCTGCATCTGGTTTAGTGGAAATTGTACTTGACAGACAGAATAATAAGTATTATGTAGAGAGAGGGGAGTCACACTTGGACTTGCAACCTGCAGCAGAGGCGTAGCCAGAACTTTGGGGACCCAATAACAACATTTTGCTCTCCCACGGAAGCTACTAGAGAGAGAGAAAGAGGCCTCTCTCCACGGTGATTGTTAATTTTTTGCTTCATCATATTACCCTAGTTTATTTTATGCACCATACAGTAATAGTACCCTAGTTCATTTCAATCCTCATAGTAGTGCCCTAGTTTATTTTATGCCACATAGAAGTGCCCTACTTCGTTCCATGTCCCATAGAAATGCCCTAGTTCACAATATGTGCCACCAGTTCACAATATGCCACATTGCATTGCTCCCAGTACACATTATGGGGTCTATTTACTAAGCAGTGTTACAAGACAAGAGTGAAAAGTGATAAGAAAGTGACAAGGTGCCAGCCAATCAGCTGCCAACTGTCATCTCACAGGCTGTGTTTGAAAAATGACAGTTGGGAGCTGATTGGCTGGCACCTTATCACTTTTCACTCTGTCTCCTATCACTGCTTAGTAAATAGACCCCTATGTCCCACAGGGGCAGGGACCAACCTGCTCCTACCTGACTGGGAACTTCCTTATGCAGGAAATTCCACTTTGAGCGTTAATCTTATTAATTTAGGCACACTGTACCTTTCTGGGACAGAGCTCAATTCCCACCGCCCAGCTTCACAAAGGCTGTAAACAAGGAGAAGCCTAGTCTCTGGCAGCGCTGGGCTTACTGACTAGCTCACCTGTGTCTGTGAGCATGAGACAGGAGTGTAAGAGATGGATCATATCAGTGTGGGGCTTTACTGAGAGTGAGAGTCAAAGATCACCACTGAAAAGTCCCCCTTTTCAGGCCAGGGCAATTTCCCCGGCCCAATTTCTTAGCAGGCAATTTTGGGAACTTGGTGGACAACTATATGGACTGGGTCTGGGGTCCCCTAAGCCTCTGGGCTCTATAGCAATGGCAGCACTTGCACCCACTATAAAGATACCCTTTGCCTGCATTATATATGCCCCCTCACTGATTCTCCTGAAATAGTAGAATTGCTGTATTTAATGTCTCCTGTTGTCACTTCTTAGTTTTTGGAATATTTTATCCATGACAAATCGGGGAATTATATAAAGGATTTGGGGCTGTTTATTTTCCATTTTTGGTATAAAAAAAACCAAAACGATTTCTGAAAACTGACTGCATCCCTATTTTTGGGGGGCGACATATAATCACTCCCATGCAGACATTAGAATATGATATCGTTCCTCTTAACGTTCTGTATCGATGAAGAGGCCAATAACCATGTTAAGGGGGTATATAGAATAGGAAAAGTGTTTATTTTACCCTCTTAGAATTTTGTTTCATAAGTTACTGACTAGTATAAAACAGTGTTAAATCTACATACACACAGGAGTAGGTATGCCCCGCACGTATGTTCTACAGAAGACATGCTATCATGCTGTGCAGCCAGGGTATACTTTACATAATCCAGATCCAGATAATGTGGGAGGGGGGGGGAGCACGGTGCCCCAGGCCCCCTTCTCTCAGGGGTACCCCTTGCCGGAGCACTGTGCAGTCCCATGCATTTTCTAAGGGCCGGACGAAGAGTGGGGTAAGGACGAATAATGATGTGGGGGCCAGATGGATGACAAAGTGAGGGCGATGCTAATAAGAGGGGGAGGAGTGGGGGCAGGTCCCCCTGTCTTGAGTACCCCGGGCGCCCCCAAAGACTTAATCCAGCCCTGACATTATTTGTGTCCATTTTCCATTTTAACACAATAATTGGGCACCAAACTGCTCTTGGCTTTGTTAATTACACAAATTAAACCTGCTAATCTAGGTTTAGATAAGATAATAAGCATATCACTTTTTAACCAACTAACACTTTAAGTGGTTACAGCGCAATGGTTAGGATAATGAAACAAATTTTAGAAGTGACTTATTTAAAGTTTGTTCTAATCAATTGCAAATCATTAACATTGGAATAGCTCAATTTTAGTTTCAATATTTAAGTTGTTTTAGGCAAATGAAGCAGGGCTTTACTCATTTATATGTTGTGGTGCAGTAGAGGAGCCATTTGTACTTACTTTTTCTAGTATAATTTATAGTAGAACGTGTATTTGTAAAATGCCTGCTGACATTGACGCCAGGGCTCCGGGATGTCTGCTGTATTTTGTATGCTGGACATGTCATACAATTATGTACAAAGATTTGTTGCACTAAACAGAGGGGTTGCAGTATAGGCAGCAGAATACCAATATTGACGTAGCCTCATGTGATTTAATAAATAATCGGTTATAATCTCTTTACTTGTTTTTAGAAACTTTAAAGGATGCCAGGTCAGCTGGACAGCGCAGTCTGCAAAAACCGCTTAATCCAGCACATAAAATATAGGGTCTCTCATCTTTATCTACTGTAGCTAGTACATGTTCAAAGTATTTAACCCAGCATGGTGTCAAAGCCTTTCCAAACCACTGAATCCATCCGTCCGTTACATGATAGTAATTCCGCTCTTCAGCATATTTGTGCTTATTAATGAAAAGTAGAAAAAAATATCAACTATTCAACAAAAACGAAAAAAGTTCAACTTTAGCAATGGAATATAAAATGCAGCGCATTACTTCTGTGCTGGTCGGCGAGGCGTGCGAACCGAAGCCTGTAAACATAGGGAGGTGTTTATTGAATGGATGGTGGTAGTTAGTTCATGTTTTTCAATCCAATTTGCAATTGTATTTGTTGCTGTATAGTGATTGTTTTGCAAAATAAAACCGCTTGTCATGGTCTTTGTTCTGCTCCTTTCTGCGCAACACACTATGAACGTTTGGATCATTTATCAATTATTACATAGCAAAAAGGTAGCGATATAACACAAAATTATATAATATGTTTTGCTAAAGTGTTTTTTTCTCCTTGAAACAGAGGGCCTGATTCAGACCCGGTCGCAAGCGCTGATCGCTCGCAACCGGGTCGATGGTGGCCCAGAGCGCATGCGCGAGACCCGGTTAGCGACGGGCAATCCGTTGCTTCGGGTCTCGTATCAAAGGGGGCGTGCTGTCGATGTTGAGTGACAGCACGCCCCCTTTGGTGGGCGGGCCAGGGGAGTGGCTGCCCAAACGGAGGCATTCCCATGTGAACGCCTCCGTTTGGGGGCGGCCCCACTGACATCACGAGTAATGTCAGTGGGAGAGATTTCGGCTCTGTTAGAGCCGCCATCTCTCTGGGGCTTGCGGCAACGAGACCCTACCACAAGGGTCTCGTCGCAAGCGCGATGGTCTTGACCATCGCGACCATCTTCCTGGCCGCTCGCTATAGCTGTGAGTGGTCACCCACAGCTATGTGAGCAGCCAGGAGACCATTCTAAAAAAAAAATAGCCCGGCCCTGATTCAGAGCGAGCGCTCTGTCAGAGCGTCCGGCTCTGAATCAGGGCCAGAGTTATTTTCAATTTGATCCTAAGTTTAGTCTGGAATCTATACACTGCAGCAGAGCAACGGACAGGAACTAAGGATGAGGAGCAGACTGCATGATAGATGCTATGTACTTTTACTTATCTATTGTATGTAATGTTGATCTTAATAAATAAGCCAGGACAGTTAGATGTCTAAATTCAGGACCGTAACTAGGGGCGTGCGAGCGGTGAAGTCTCACAGTGCCCTGGGGGCAGCACCGTCCCTGCCACATGGCTCCAGTTTCTGGCTAGCAGGGTGCCAGGGGCACTGGCCAGAGTGTCCTTTGGGCGTTCCAGGTAAGCACCCTGCAGTCTGTACAGCTGCTTGGAGAGTCCTGAGGACGCTTCGGGCGGTGCAGAGCTTTCCTGGTGATGGCGATCTCATCCTCCCCCATTGACATGACTCTTGACGACACGTGCACGGGGTGCGGCGGCAGCACAGTTTGCAGTGCCGCCCAATTACGGTCCTGTTTTCAAATATTTTTATTTAAAGTTATTAGTTAACTTTGAATTATTATCCTGTTTTAAAATGAGTGCCTGCACTATACACCTAACAGATCATGTTTTCTTGTTTTTATCAATAATCATATGCAGATACAGGGGTCTATTTACTAAGCAGTGTTAGGAGACAGAGTGAAAAGTGATAAAGTGCCAGCCAATCAGCTCCTAACTGTCATCTCACAGGCTGTGTTTGCAAAATGACAGTTGGGAGCTGATTGGCTGGCACCTTATCACTTTCTTATCACTTTTCACTCTGTCTCCTAACACTGCTTAGTAACTAGACCCCTAAGTCATTTAATAGACTTGGCCAGGAATGATTCCACAAACTGTCATACAGGGATTCCCAGAATGCATGACCCATTGTTGACCCAGAGCCGTAACTAGTTTTTTTTGTCCCCCAGAAAGAGCATTGACCCCCCCCGCCCCCCATATTCAAATAAGGGCATAAGATACGTGACCAAAAAAAGGGTGTGGCCTCATGGGGAAGGGGCATGGCAAATCTGACTTGTCCCGTACGATAATGAAGTGGTACCGAAACCCTTTGTACCGCTGTTATCCAGGTTTCACTGCTAAATACAGTGTGAATCCAATGGCTGCAGTGATGATACACAATAATTATGCAGTATAACTCACCAGCTCTAGATGTGGGAGAGCGCTGGTGAAGCTGCAGCAGGATTTATCCACCAAGCCTGGAGCCAGCAGTGTAGAACCCCGACTGAAGTTATAGAAAGAGCGCTACTTGTAGTGTATATGCAGCCAATATCAGCGGCAGGGAGGTCAGTGCATGTACCCTGCGCCGGCAACTGAACTCAGCGGCAAGGGTACTCGAGGTGTGCTGGTAGCACCTGGGTCTGGAATCGGTGGCTGTGTTCAGGGCTGCCATCAGAAATTGTGGGGCAGATAGCCCCATGTGTAAGGTGTCTGACTGCCAAGTGAGAGGTGATAGGTTTGAGTCATGGGTATGACAGTATTTTGAAATGTGTGTTAAATAAATGAGGATGTGACTAAAGGTGCTTGGGGAGGTGGCCAGATGGAGGGGGAGTTGGCTAGGGAGGAGATAGGGGCGCCCAGGAGATTCCGGGGATAAAGGATAAGGAAGCTACTAGTGAGAGTGATTATAAACAGAAAATTGACAGACCCGAGCAGCGTCCCCTGCCCAGCGTTGCCCTGTACCATGGCACATGTCACACACTCTAGTTACGGCCCTGCCCATTATATAGCTAGGGATCAAGGTTGTGAAAACGACAGTAGCTAAAATAGCCAGGAACTGAAGTACTTTAAGTCAAACTGGTCACGTAAACCCAAATTAACAGATGGGAAACAAACAAACAAATAAAACCACATGAAATGGATAAATTAAGCCAAACTCACCATACAGTGTGTTAACTTATAACAGTATCATTACAATATTTGAAATGTGTAAAAGGAAATATATAAGGTATCATTACAATGAATTTAATTATGAAGCATGCTTGATTTTCATTATATTTAACTTCTTTTATTAGTATATTAGTATATTGCTTTATCAGGAAAACCCACGTCATTGACAACAATAGCAACTTGCAACCACCCTAATATGTTCCTCAAAGTCATTCATTTTCCAAGCAACATACAGCATGCCAACACCATGTAATAGACAGATGGGAGAGCAGTGGCCGGTGGAACCATTGCCTAAGGAGAATTATGAGAGTCTATATGTGCTCTGACCTGAGGATCTACAGTATATGTGTTCTGACCTGAGGATCTACATATACAGTCAGGTCCATAAATATTGGGACATTGACAGAATTTTCATATTTTGGCCTCTATTCGCCACCACAATGGCTTTGTAATGAAACAAACAAGATGTGCTTTAACTGCAGACTTTCAGATTTAATTTGAGGGTAATTACATCCAAATCAGGTGAACGGTGTAGGAATTACAACGGTTTCTATATGTGCTTACCACTTTTTAAGGGGCCAAAAGTAATGGGACTATCAACTCAAAAGCTATTTCATGGACAGGTGTGGGCTATTCCCTAGTTATTTAATTATTTGTTTGTTTCATTTCAAAGCCATTGTGGTGGTGAATAGAGGCCAAAATATGAAAATTCTGTCAATGTCCCAATATTTATGGACCTGACTGTATGTGTTATAACTTGAGAATCTATACAGTATGTGTTCTGTCCTGAGGGTCAATATTTGTTCTAACCTGAGGCTCAATATTTGTTCTGTCCTGAGCATCTATATGTGCTCTAACCTGAGGATCTATATGTGTTCTGACCTGAGGATCTATATGTGGTCTGTCCTGAGGATCTATATGTGCTCTGACCTGAGGATCTATATGTGCTCTGACCTGAGGATCTATATGTGCTCTGACCTGAGGATCTATGGACCTCATTCAGAGTCGGTCGTAAGCGGCCGCTCGGTCGTACGCATCCGACGTTTCCAAACCACGCATGCGTACGGTTAGTTGTGCGCATGTGCGTACGAGACCTTGCGATCCAAAATGCTGTCGATCGTACGGCTTACGAGCAGGAAGTGGCTTCCGAGAGTTGATTGACATGAAAGGCCGTTTGTGGGTGGTGACAGGGGTGGTGGTCTAAAAACGCAGGCGTTCCTCACCGTTTTCAGGGCGTTTCAGGGGCCTGCTACGACCGACATAGAAGGCCGGAAGTAGTAATACGTCACTCTGCGAGCAGGTTAGAGGCCTGGCTGATCGTACAGCTTGAGGTTGGGTATGTGCTTTCTCAAGCCCCAGAGTACAATCGATACAATCAAATGTGACTGATGTTATGTTTGATGTTTCTATTTTGTGCCACACAATGCAAGCAGCTAATTATCGTTTGTTGTTGCTAATAACACTGCTAATTGGCTTGTAATTGATTCAGTTGCATTTGCATTAGCGAATAATAAGAATAAATAAATTTGATGGGGATGGCTTATTCTATGCGTTTTTTTGGTAATTTTTGGTGTAATTTGCACACAACACAAGCGGCCGCAACCATCAGAAGAAAATTAACATACAGCGACTGACAACGATTGACTCGATCGCTAACTGCTATCACTCGTTAGCTAGAGGAGGTGCTTTGTTCATGTATGAGCGTCACTTTGGTTGCGATCGCCCGGCCGTGCGATTGTTTTTTTTCGGATTCTCGATCGTTAGGTGTACGACCAAGCGGCCGCTTACGACCGACTCTGAATGAGGTCCAATATGTGCTCTGACCTGAGGATCTATATGTGCTCTGACCTGAGGATCTATATGTATGTGGTCTGACCTGAGGCTCTATATGTGGTCTGACCTGAGTACCTATATGTGCTCTGACCTGAGGATCTGTATGTGCTCTGACCAGAGGATCTATATGTGCTCTGACCTGAGGATCTATATGTATGTGGTCTGACCTGAGGCTCTATATGTGGTCTGACCTGAGTACCTATATGTGGTCTGACCTGAGGACCTATATGTGCTCTGACCTGAGGATCTGTATGTGCTCTGACCTGAGGATCTATATGTGCTCTGACCTGAGGATCTATATGTATGTGGTCTGACCTGAGGCTCTATATGTGGTCTGACCTGAGTACCTATATGTGGTCTGACCTGAGGACCTATATGTGCTCTGACCTGAGGATCTGTATGTGCTCTGACCTGAGGATCTATATGTGCTCTGACCTGAGGATCTATATGTGCTCTGACCGGAGGATCTATATGTGCTCTGACCGGAGGCTCTATATGTGGTCTGACCTGAGGCTCTATATGTGGTCTGACCTGAGTACCTATATGTGCTCTGACCTGAGGATCTGTATGTGCTCTGACCTGAGGATCTATATGTGCTCTGACCTGAGGATCTATATGTGCTCTGACCGGAGGCTCTATATGTGCTCTGACCTGAGGATCTATATGTGTTTTGATCTGTGCAGTTGTCATTAGAGAGCTGTTGATTTCAGACATTGGGCCTGATTCAGAGTCATGCGCTAATACAAACGCATTTGTGCATTTTGCCGATTAGCAATTGCTAAAATATGCAAATGCATCAGCCGGCGGAATTTGTACTGAGACGCCCACTGGAGCCCTCGCAGCTGCCCGCAACTGCGCACACAAACGCAGCATTGGACGCAGATCCTGAAAACATCGACTCCTCGACTGAGTCTGTGGTTACTCAGAATGGCCGCGTTAACCTAGACGCTGGAGCTTTGTTCTCTGCATGCGCGATCTCAGGTGCTGGCTAGTACACGCCCAGGAAACGGCCCGCCTCTTGTCCGTAAAATCCCAGTAGCCGCCCACAAAACTGTCTCTCCCCGTCAATCAATTGGGAGTGAATCGTCACAGCAAGCTCAATCGCAGTTCATTCGCTGGGCGTGCGCAATGCGGCTGTGAGGCATGTGCAGACCACCGATTATCACTTAACTGCGTGCAAATCGACATACCGTTCAGCTGTGAATCAGGCACAGAGCTTTTGGCATGGGACCGCGGCTGTTAAATGCCAATCTCCAATCCATCTAATAGTTCCTTGATGAAAAAATAAAAATAAAACAAATACAGAGTTTGAAAGTTATCATATTAATTATCAGTCAGCCTATGGGGCAAATTCACTAAAGCATCTAAAAAGGAAAAATGTCCATTACAACCAATCTGGGCTGTCATGTTATAGGATGTACTAGATAAAATGATAGCTAGCGTCTGATTGGTTGTTACCGTACACGCCTCCACTTTTCCTTCTTAGAAGGTTTATTGAACCTACCCCCGTCTGGCCTGTAATCATAAAATGGTAAAATCTCTGCTGTATTCTCCAATAACAGAACAGTGGTTAAACATGATACTGTGGTCACAGACAACACAAATTGGATTACATGTATCATGGTTTCACGTTAAGTGGCAGTAACATAACACTGACATCATCAATAAATAATTCTGTGCCACAATGTATTATTTATAAGCTATAATCAGATGTAACCAAACATCAGCTGTCTCCTGAGGTTTTGTTTCACACACAGTAATATATCATCAGATCAGTTAGGAACCTGTACATGGCAATCTGAGTACTTATCTGTACAGCTGCCCCATGCAGACTATTGCATCTTTCTTTAAAAAAAAACAAAAAAAACAAACACTTCTAACTATATACCTATATAACGCAGCCTAATGCGGGAGGCTCCCGATTTTTCGGCTAACCTCCCGCAGCTACAGAAGAGCAGGCAGATCTCCTGCATCCTGCGCACTTCTTAGTGTAGTCAGCAGGAGAGAAAGAATTTACTGGGAATTTGCAGTCCATAGGGACCCGCGAATCGCTGCCTTTTCCTGCCCTCTACTGCCACCTGTACCAATAGTGAGCAACATCTAGTACAAGGTTGGCAAACCCCCTGACCCTCTCTACCCGCCTTCCTGCCCGGAGATCCCACCAGTCAGCACCTCCAGCAAACCCCCCCCCCCCCACACACACACACACACACACAAACATTGCACTGGTGGTCCTGGGAATCATACTGCACAGGTCCTCTCCCCCCCCCCGCCCGCATCCGTCGCTGGAGCCCCTGCAAATTGGAACTTCCAAAGGTTGCCCTGGAGGAACAGCAAATTGGCATTTATTTCCGCTATGTCTGAGACTCTGTAGACTGATGGCCGCCTGATCTGTGTACGATGTTTTCGGTTTTGTGCGTGAGCGGCGGATGTGAGATGTTTTCAGTGGTCCGTCTCTAAGCACTGGGCGGCGGGTGGCTCCTTAAGATATTTTCGTAATTACAAATCCGTGAGAGATCGCAGTTGCGATGGCATTCACGTCCACGTCTGTATCAGGCCCATTGTTTGTAATGTGAGCAGGTAAAAGTACACAATTCCTGATGTGGAACAATAAACAAAACGCTTCATGTACATCTTTAGCCTGATAGTGGAATGTAGAATATATTTAGAGGCCCGATCGGGGTTCTGCTTCACATATACAGTAGGGGCTGATTCTGAGCTGGAAGCAAAGCAAAAAACAAAAGTACAAAGACGGACCATCGGTCGCACATCGTGCCCGCGTTTGACTAGCCACTCCCCGTTACCTCCCATTAACGCACACTGTATCTGGAACAAACCATGTTGCAATGCAAGGGGTGCAAATAAATTTTTTGTTTTTGCATGCAGGGTAAATAACGGCTGCCTTTGCATGTAGCCCACAACTGCTGCACAGCATTATTCTTACACTGCAATTTATGTTTCAGTTTGGGCACACCCCTCTTATATATAAATCTCTCTGCATGTGTTACATTTGCCCCACCTGCCCTGCAACGTGGTTTTACCCAGTTGCAAAGTGACCTGCTCTTTCCTGCTTTCTGTGTGACTTAAATATATTTTTTAAATGATAATTTGTGTATAGTACTAACAGGGATGACTAGGAAATTACCTGTATATTAAGGTTGATGAGACAAGGGTCATTTTGTTGCCTCATATAGACCACACAAGGCCTAGACATACACAGCCGTTCTACAGGCTGGTTGGGTTGGGGGTAGGAGAAGTTTAGGCTCTGGCAGGGGCTAAACTACCCGCCGGGGCACCTCCTCCATTGCCCACAATATAGTCACCCCACTTAGGGCTATAAATATGTACCCGGAGTGTAACGTCATGGCCACCCAATACATGGCACCTCTTCCCGGCACCTGAGAACCTGCCATAACATATACTAGTGGAGAGCTCCATGTCAGCCCATCAGCTGCTGCTTCCATCTATCTATAGCCTGTCCCCGCTCATTGATGTCGCTGCTCCTCAGCAGCTTCTCATGCCAGTGTGACTCTGGTGCCCCCCCCTAACCCACAACTCAACGTCCCAATCCTCCCTGGTGGCAGCTCTAGCCACGGACCTGTGCGGCGGACCTGAGCATAAGCCTGGCTGCAGATCTTCCAGGAGCTGGAAGTCAACAAGGATGAACCAGACGGAGCTGCGGGTAAGAGGGCATGGGAGGCGGGGGCCTGGGGCACCTGTAACTGAGTCTGGGGGCAGATCTTTGGTGGAGCAACTTTCGGGCATGTGAAGCAGTCAACAGTAGACTGGGTATTGTGTGATTTGTAGTTCCACCACAGTAGCAGTCTTACAGTATCTTGACTCAAACTCATTCCCCACATCAGGTGGTTTTTCCCTCCATCAGGGGTATCAGGAGGGCTCCCCACCCCACATTGGGTGGCTTTCATCCCCATCAGGAGGACTCTGAGCCTCATGCTAATTGGACTATACAGGTCACTATCTTATCTGTGACTAACGCATAGCTGTATATACCCGAAAAACGGGGGGAGATATCCTGCACATTTAATTTAGTGAATAGACCTAATAGAAACAAATTCACACATTCTATATTAGTATTTTTGTGTGTATGGATAGATAGATAGACAGAGAGATAGTAGATAGATCAATAGATAGATAGATAGACAGACATGAGATAGATAGATAGATAGATAGATAGATAGATAGATAGATAGATAGATAGATAGATAGATAGATAGATAGATAGACAGACCAGTGGCGTAACTTCATCCCAGGTGCCCGGAGGCAAGATAAATGTTGGTGCCCCCCCAAACTAAAATGTACCACACCCCAGCACCTATGCCAGCCCCAGCTGCCGCTGCCCCCCTTATGCAGTTCCTTTTATATAATGCCCCCAGTAGTGGTCCGCCTATGTAGTGCTCCCCAGTAATGGTCCCCCTATGCAGTACATCCAGTAGTGAGCCCCCAGTAGTTGCCCCCAGTAGTGAGACCCCTGTAGTTGCCCCCAGTAGTGAGGCCCCTGTAGTTGCCCCCTGTAGTTGCCCCCAGTAGTGAGACCCCTGTAGTTGCCACCTGTAGTGAGACCCCTGTAGTTGCCCCCAGTAGTGAGCACCCTGTAGTTGCCCCCTGTAGTGAGGCCCCTGTAGTTACCCCCAGTAGTGAGCCCCTGTAGTTGCCCCCAGTGGTGAGGCCCCTGTAGTTGCCCCCAGTGATGGCCCCCACCGCCTCCGCGCGCGCGCACAAAAAAAAACCAAAAACACTTACCTTTATCCCCGCTCCTGTGCTGCTGCCATCCATCCCCGGCGTCCGCTGCTTACGTCACTCCCATAGTGCTCTGCGGGACCCGGAAGACGGAGCTCACTCGTGAGCTCCGTCCCCGGCGTCCGCTCCTCGGCACTATGGGAGTGACGTTATGATGTCACTCCCATAGTACACTGCGGGACCCGGAAGACGGAGGGAGCTCCGTCCTCCGGCTACCGCCGGGGGTTTGAATAGGAGCCGGGCGCCCACTGGTAACACACTCAGCCGGCGCCCGGCAAATGGAGGGTGCAGGGGGTCCTGCACCCTCCATAGTTACGCCAATGGAGGTGGAGCGGCGATCAGCGGCGCTCCTTCTCCATGCAGCTCCCGGGGACAGTGGAGCCAGGTGCCCCCTTCAGGGCTGACGCCCGGCGGCAAATGACTCCATTGTCTCCGGGACTTCCACCACTGAGACAGACAGATATAAGATTGATAGATAGATAGATAGACAGACATTAGATAGATAGATAGATAGATAGATAGATAGATAGATAGATAGACAGACAGACAGACAGACAGACAGACATGAGATAGATAGACAGACAGACAGACAGACATGAGATAGATAGACAGACAGACAGACAGACATGAGATAGATAGATATGAGATAGATAGATAGATAGATAGATAGATAGATAGATAGATAGATAGATAGATAGATAGATAGATATGCACCATATTTAATTTCCCCTTTTTTTTAGGGGGGGGGGCACCAAATTATAACTTACCTCCGGGCGTCTGATATGAACTTACGCCACTGGGCTCTGGGTTAGGTTTGCTCTGCCCAAGTTGTCAAAAGAATGTGATTGACTGACCCATTACTGGTACTAGAGAATGATTTCCAGGAGCACCTGCGAGTCCACCCCCATTCTACATGTTATTGCTTCCTGGCTCTTTCGATTATCTCCATCACCATAACACAGTGACCTCAGGCACCAAAGGATTGGCAAGTAAGTAAAACAAATCTGAGGGACTATAACTGACTTCTGGTGGCAAAAATGCGTCTGAAATTTTTTTTTCTTTTTGCAACCTATTCAGAGTTGGTTTGTAGCTGCGGCTCCCTTCCCCTCACGTACCTGGGTCAGATTCGGCTGGAATGTGGCTGGGGACGTAGCTTCTCTGTGAATTGTGAAAAAAAATTGCTGTTTATAATGAAAAAAAAATATATTTTTTTAAATGACAACACTTAAAAACTTATGTGCAGGCCTCCCCTTCCACAAGTGCGTAGGAATCATTCTCTATTTGTGTAAAACGCGTGTGCTCTGCAGGGTAAGGTCACTTTTAATACACAGTTGAAGCAGTTTTAGTGTTTTTGCATAAATGGGTGTGTTTTCAATTTCTGCGACCAATCAGATGCAGGCATTATCATTAGTGTGCAACCTGCACGAGAATTATAGCATCCAAAAGTTGGCACATCCAGACGTCTATGTTTGTGACATTCTAGTCGCAATTTGCAACTACACACTAACATCATGCGCAGATGCACACAGTCACACAGAAATGATGCACATATTTAAAATACGCACATGTGCACTAAAGAGACGTACAAATTGCGGCTGAACTAAATGTGACTGAATAAGCACCAAGTTAAAGATTACAATTATGTTTTTTTGGCATATCACGGGGCCTATTAACCCCTAAAAGACATATATGCAACTAGACAAAAAGTTACCAGTATTTGATAAATATACAGTAAGCACTGTAGCTGTTGCATGAGAGCCCCTGTGATGGCCACTGCCAGTGATACCCGATGAGTGCCATCACAGGCTGTCGGGATTAATAAATAAGGTGAATTCTTAGAGCCGGTAAAAAAAAAAAAAAAAAAGCCGTTTTTACCAGATATTTTTATTTTCTTTTATTGAGGCATTACAGATCAACAAAATAAATTACAATTACATAGTATCGTTGCAGTCTTTTGAAAAATACAGAGAACATACAGTATATGAGTAACATAGTTGTGTACTCTACTGAGAAAAGATATATTAACTTCAAATAAACAATAGTTGTTATCACACTTATAATAACTGCTGTCACTTAAAAAACTCTACATTCCAATATAGGATAATTCCTGATATATTTGGTTGCATAACATTGAACATGGTTCTACGAGCTCTGGATGGGGGACTCCAAACAAAGTAGAATGAATCGAATAAGGAGACCGATGGGTCTTGAACATCCAATCTAGTGAGAGACACAGTAGTATTTTTAAGACTATAGTGTGTCTGTTGTCTAAGGTGCCTACACACTCGGCGATGGGCTCACAATCCGACATTGTGTCCGATTTCTCCGATTTGGTGTTAAAAACTGTCCAATGTGACAAATGATCTATCGTGCCTCCTAACTATTCCAGTGCATCGTAACTGAGATTGTCAGATCTGCCCTGGTATTGCCTAGACAAAGCAGCTATCGGCGAAATGCGCGTCGGCAACCACGCTGCCGCCGGTCTATAGCACTATTATATGCTAAAACACGTCAGCAATAATATATATATGTGAAACCGGGCTTATGGGGACTGTCTGTTTTGGGAGAAATGTATGATGCCGCTCTGTGATTGTAACAGATGGGCTATGATATTATAACAGAAGATCTGTGTGCATATGGGACGCTGATGGGGCTTTGAGACACGAGTCTATGCACGATAGCATAGACCAGATATGCCTTATAAGAAACATCACAGCACTATAGAAAAGCAGCTAAACAATATTATATGAAGGCTATCGATTGGTTTGAGACTAACAGCTGTACATATAACATATGAGCTGTGAGGAAGTCCATAATTGAAACATACCTGTAAATGTACAAATATGTTGCAGTTTTGTTGCAAGTATTAAAGGCAACAAACACCAGCAATTTAAGAATACTGATATTAAGGATAGATACTATATATATATTCAGTAACATATAATCTGACTGCTGCTTTTAAGCAACATTATATTGAAATTATTCTCTATATTAATATAACATCGCAGGAGTCAATAGGACATATATCACAAGTGATAATAGAAGTTGTCTCTTCCCCTTACTCCTCACAAAAACTCAAGTATTAAAAACTAAAGTACTATAAAAACAGTAAGGTATGAAAATAAGTACTAAATAATAATATATTGGGACTATATTGGAAGTATCCAATATCACACATACTCTCCACTTTATAATTATTGTCCAGGTGTAGCAATTTGTGATATTTACACGGTGTAGTAATACTGACACTGTGAACGCATATAATAAAGCTGAACCATATAAGCTTTGGGTACTATAAAATATGTTGAACAGACCGGCGCCAAGCGGCATTTTAAATCACTTCAATACTATTTTCAACATATGTATACACTCTTTACTTACTTTTTTTCTATTTTAATCATATTTCGCCCATATTTTGGACTTAGCTACTATAATTTTAGGAACATAAAAAATAAAAGTTATATTTTAACATTGTTCTAGAGAACCATTGAATACTAGGATATTTTGACCTTATAAGTGCACCAGATAAAATCTTGTCTTTTCTTTGTTTTTTCCAAAGTAGGTATAGTTAAAGTAGTAAAGTAAGTTAGCATTTAGACATGCTGTACCTCCATTCATTTTGGAGTGATCCAAGATGTCCCTTCAAAATTTTTTTTATTTTTTAATTTTTGAATGTATGGATTGGCCTTGTAATTTGGTGCTGGTTGCATCAAAAGTTTATCTAATGAATTTTTCCAATCCCCTTCTGAAAAGTGCCCAAAAAATATGAGTAATATAGAAGCGGGCCTGTAAGAACGCCAAGGGATATGAACTTAGGGCCTGATTCAGAGCCGCTCATAAGCGGACGCTCGTTCGCTCTGAGCCATGTTCGCACATTTGCACATGCGTATGGGTCGTAATGTGCATGCGCAAACCAGTCATTGTGGTCGGAAATCGTGCGCTCGTAAATCAACGAGGGGCTGCTAATTTGAGTGACAGAATGTGCCGTTTGTGGGTGGTAACGGGAAGGTGCTTGAAAACGGGGGAGTGGAGATCCGAACGCAGGCGTGCCTAACGGTCAAAAGGGCGTTTAATGGGAGTGCATAATTAGAAAAGGAGCGTCATCGACCACGTCACTTGGTTGTCTTTTAGCCTGAACTGCTCGCAGTGATTGCGGGAAGTAAATCCTACCACAAGCACTGCGAGCAGTTCAGATGCCTTTCGATGTTCCCGATTAATCTAATAAATACCAGAGATGACGTGTGATGCGAACGGCAAAGGGGCGTCTTTACAAAATAGCGAGCACATTTTTCAGACGCTCACTCAGACATAGAGGCGTCAACAGACCGCAAAGAGCGAGCACTCAATTTAAATATCCGGCCCCTTTTTAAGAACGAGCGTCCACAAATAGCGTCTGGGTCTGAATCAGGCCCTTAGTACAGCATATTTTGAAGACAGTTCCGTGTTAAAGGATGTTTGTTGTCAACGGATACTAGAGAACTAATATCATTAATCCCAGCCAGTCTCCATATAGTGAAGGGATGAACATCCACGCCATCCAAGAAGTTGGGATTCTGAATAAGCAGGAGGTGGAGAGTGTGGTATGGATTAAAGCTAGCCTTATTGCGTACGATGTGCCAAATTTTCCTAAATGTCCATATATTTTTAGAGAATCTGCTATCTCCTGGTCATGTTGGTGGAGGAAGCGAATCAGGTCCATTTTTTGCCAGATTGAAGGTTTTTCTCCCTTTGGTAAATAGACGCCTGTGGGTAAAGCTCATTACATGTTTGCGTTAAAAAAAAAGTTCTATTTAATTTGGGTTTTATCATCTCATCTGGTATCACCTCGAGGGCAGCAATGGTCCAGGGACGCTCTCTTATCTCCTGCTAAGACAGAGGAAGTTCACAGGGACAACAAGGCATACATGCCTACTCTCCCAATTTGGTAGGGAACCTCCCGAAAATTGGTTGTCGCTGCCAGCCCCCCGGAAAAATAGATATGCCCCCCGGCCCCTCAAGTCCCCGCCGCAATGCAGGCACAAATTCCTGCAGTGATGGGGCCGATGACCCGATTTGCGCTGACTCGCGTCATCATGACCCCGCCCCCTGCTTCACAATGCAGCAAATCTCAGCATTGTGTAGCGGGGACGAGGCCAAAATGACGCGATCGTGTGACCACTCCCCCAGCTCGGGCCTTAAATGCCTTGACATGTGCCTGGTCGCGCCCCTCTTTGCTGGCCCCGCCCCCCTGCTAAGACGCCATGGCTGCTCTCTTCCAGAGGGGGCAGCCAAGCTATGTAACAAGGCAACGGTCTGTATGAAACAGGTCAGTGGGGGGTAGGAGAAAATAATAATGAGCATTTGGAGAGGCGATGCTCTCTCTGTTTTTGCAATTTCCAGTGATCTCTGCAGCAGCAGCCATTGCTTAGCAACTGCAGAACCCTGTAGGGAGACATTATGCATAGTAATAAGGATGCCTTTTGATAAGACGTCTTCTGTCCGTAGACAGTGAAATGCCAATAAATGCCATTTACAATACTTGAAATGTGCAGTATACGTAATGTTTTGTGACATCACAAACCTATCTTAGCGCAAACACCTATTTTATGTGAAAGCTCATGGTATTGAGGGCTCGATTCAGAGCCGCTCGCTAGATGCGTACGCTCGCTGGATGCGTATCCAAACTCGGCAAAGTGACAGCAAGGCAGGCGATCGCACGGCAAGGCTAAGCACGCCCACTTGTCTTAGCGTGCGATCGCTCTGTGTATGCAGATACCCACCAGCCTGTTTTAAGACGTCCACTTGCGCACATCATCTCCATGAAGTTAATGCAACCATCGGTACATCGGGTACCATTGGATGCGATCGCAGTGCTTGTGGCAGACCATACCCTACAAAAAGCACTGCGACCTCTTCAGTGTAAAAACCAGCCAGGTGACGCGTACTAAGACGCTGGCTCTAAGTTATGCACACCTCTGAAACAGCGTTGAGACACTCAGGCACGCCTGTGTTCGCACCTCCAGTCCCCCGTTTTTAATGTCCAGCCCCTGTCACCACCCACAGACGGCTTCTCCTGTCACTCACTCTGCTGGGCAGTCTATGCGCAGCGAGCGAACGCTTCCTGATCTCTCACACTGGTTCGCGCACACGCACTGCGATGCGTACGCATGCGCACAATGCAAAAAACGTCCGGCTACGAGCGAACGCATCCTAGCGAGCGGGTCTGAATCAGGTCCTGAGAGAAAAGAGGTCAGCATTTGGGGGTGAAAAATATAGTGGTATATTTACTAAAGGTCGATTTTAATAGCTTTTAATCCATTTTAAATCCGATCTAAATCATTCAACATCGATGTTGTGTTTCTGGGGCTAAATCGTACATTTACAGGGAGTTTGGAAAGTCTCTCCGCAGTGACAGTGTGCTACAGTAAGTGTGTGACAGTCCATAATCCAAACAGGAGAGCCGCAGCGACTGTCTGTGAGTGACGAGTGCTGTGAGCGGGGACGAGGCCAGCACCCCACCCAGCTGCCTCCTTCTCTCCCGGGCTCAGACAAGTGTGCTCGGGTGGTTCTCCCGGACTCCTGGAAAGGTAGACAATCCTTCCAGAGGCCTCCCTACTGTTGCCCAGTGCCACCCACTTCCTGAGCAAGGTGGGCAGCCCAGGCGGCTTAATGACGTCATTTGTGCAGAATCGCATCCTTATACCCCACTGCACAAGACCAGGCATCGCAGCTTTGGATAGCAAGCGGGCCACCCACCTGACCCACTTGGCACCAACACCTCCCATCCCGCTCCTCCCACCTCCTGAGGGGGCAGCCAAAAAGTTGGCACGTATGATTTGCACCGCTTGCATTTCAATGTGGTATGTTAGGTGCAAAGTTACTGCCTTGTTTTTTGCTCAACTCAAAATCAGCCCCAGTGCGCGGAATTCCCTTCTTCCTGCAAAAAAACTTTCCTCTATGTTTCCAAGTGTCGGTCTCTAAAAGCTCGGCTCTTTAGGCAAGGTGATCACATGTTTTACTGCCCCCACTCTATGTACATCACTTACATTTACTCTGCTTCTAGACTCAAACAACCTTATTACCATAAAGTAACATAACTGTTTGATTGGGATCATACAGTACAGTTCAACTCACGGCCAGATAAACAACGGGGCGTATGGAGCTATAGCCCCAGGCCTCCACATAAAAATAGGCCCATTATCATCATGGCAGTATGATGATGACCAGATGCCCAACAGATCATAAGTATTAAAATTGCATTTCTAGTTTTTACAAGAAAAAAAATCTGCATTTTGTTTCTTTTTTGGGGGCTGATAGTATAGGGGGTGTACACACCCACATGGTCCTGGCCACATCCACACGGCACTGGTCACACCTCCCCTGCTTCCAGTATTGGTCCTTGAACATTTTCAGGGAGGAGACATTTCCCCGCTCCTTCCCTGTGATGGGACAGGGGAAATGTCTGTCAGCAGGCCGGGGCTGGGCATACCGTACACTGCCCAACGCAGCCGACATTTAACCTACAAAATATTGCATTGGATGACTGATCGATATTTTACCCTTTGTGGCCCCCCCCCACACTACAATTATTGGGGCGATCCACGGATATCGGGCAGATCGCCCTGATAATTGTATAGTGTATGCCCAGCATTTAAAGTAACCAGGACCCTCTGCCATAGGAATGGAAAGTAGACTGACCAGGGGCCAATCAAGAGACATGGAGGGGAGATAAAGTACCAACCAATCAGCTTCTGTCATTTTACAAACACAGGGCCTGATTCAGAGCCGGACGCTATTTGCGCTCGCTCGTTCAGAAAATGGGGCTGGCTATTTAAATGGAGCGCTCGCTCTTTGCGGTCTGTTGACGCCTCTATGTCTGAGCGAGCGAACGAAACATGCGCTCGCTATTTTGTAAAGACGCCCCTTGGCTGCTCGCATCATACGTCATCTCCACTATTTATTAGATTAATCGAGTACATCGAAAGGCGTATGAACTGCTCGCTATTCTTGTGGTAGCATTTTCCTACCGCAATCATGCGAGCAGTTCAGGCTAAAAGACAACCAAGTGACGTGGTCGATGACGCTGCTTTGTTAATTATGCACACCCTTAAAACGCCCGTTTTGACCGCTTGGCACGCCTGCGTTCGGATCTCCACTCCCCGTTTTCAAGCACCTTCCCCTGTTACCACCCACAAACGCCTCATCCTGTCACTCAAATTAGCAGACATTCGCTATTTTGCGAGCACACAATTTCCGACCGCACTGACTGGTTGGCGCATGCGCATTACAACCCATACACATGCGCAGATGTGCGAACATCGCTCGGGGCGAACGAGCGGCCGCTTACGAGCGGCTCTGAATCAGGCCCACAGCCTGTAAAATGACAGTTAGGAGCTGATTGGTTGGTACTTTATCTCTCTCCACTTTATCTCTCTCCAAGCTTTGATACATCTACCCCATGGAAAGAAGGAATGGTTTGGTGTTATGGTCAGGCCTGCCAAAGGGGTAAAAGGGGGCGTGACCTAATCGCAGGAGGCATGGCCACGCCCCCTTTGAGGTAAAAAATGCACGCTGGCGAGGGGGGCGTTCTGAGCCCCCTCAGCCCGGTGCATAACCAGTGGGGGGCGCGATCAGCTAGATCGCTCCCCCCACAGGCATAGGAGACTGCTGTGGCTGCTTCTTAGCAGCCGTGAGTAGTCTCCCAGTGCAGCCCAGCACACAGCAGTGTGTGCTGGGCTGCTGTGATGTAAGAGGAGGGGGGGGGGCGGTGCCAGACCCGGGCCCCCGCCAGGCCCCTCCAGCAAGCCCGGGCCCGGGTAATTAGTACCCGCTCCCCCCCCTCTCAGCGCCCCTAGTTATGGTTGCCAATGGATTATCAAGAGTCAGAGTACTAGAGAGAAGATTGGGAGGATTGAGAAGTATTCTCCAATTCCTATTCTCTATTAGTATTTTCAGCAGTGTGTCCACGGCAAGCGGGATGGTGATTGGGCTGGACCACGACCTTGTCAGCAGTAAGAGAAACAGCAGCCACCTATCCACCAAAGTGCACCCATCTAGGATACCTAGTAATATTTGTTATCTTTTATTACCTTACATGAGGCATTAAGGGCTGGTGCTGGGGTGTCTGGTGCCCCGCTGCAAAATATAAATTTGCACCATTCTCTTTCACAATATAATATTTACTCAAGACCAGACACATGAATTACAGACAATTCAGAGTGAGCATTAAAACACAGACAGCATGGTCAGGGCCCTCACCTCACCAGTCAGTGACTTGGCTGATCGTTCTGTTGTCCGGGACTAGGGACCCCAAACCCGGACTTCGGTCAAAGATAAATGACAGAATTAAGATCCCTGAGACAGTCCTCCTGGGTTACTTTGTCCATCAGCTCAGCAGTGGCCAGTGGCATATGTTGTCTGCCTTGCCCCCCCAGCCTCACCCCACACTGACTTGTCTCGTCACATGAGGCATTGGAGGAGGGGCAGGAGGAAGACAGGCTTAGCAAGGACTATGTAACAGAATGCCCAGATGGTAGGTGGGCTTAGGGCGTCCAGGAGACATGTTGCAGGTTGTAGAGGGTGTGCCACGAGTGGAGCTGAATGGATGGCTGGGAATTCCAGACACCACCTGTCCGGGATGAGCAGGCTGATATCCAGACTGTCCGGAGGAATCCCTGATGGGTGGTAATCCTAAATGGTGGACGATGCACCTGAAAAAGCATGGTGCCCTCATGCCTCTGCTGACCCAGTGATATTCCTGTCCTGTGTGTTACGATTGTATAGTTTGATTGCGTACTTGTTTGTAAAAGAGTTATTCTTGCTGGTGAAATTTAAAATAAACTTCATATTCTTTATACAAATATTCCCCTGGGTATGAAAATACTTACCCTCACAATTAGTACTGTCGCTAGGGAATAAGGCTGACACACACCAATGGGTGAGTCATTCCCATTAATCCCCATATGAACTCTCCACCAGTCTTTAGTGGTAAGTAGCCCAAGGGTAATCCACATATTCGGACAAACTTACCTGCTCCACACTTTGATATATTTCACTTACCACCAGGTATTTTCTAGTTTCTAAAGTGCTTTAAAATATATAAATACCAAATAAACGTCACCCTGTATATATCTGCACCTTTGTTATAATAACCCCAGTTTTGGCCTGTGCAGTAAGATGGCATTATAAAGAGTATTCATTTATTTTGTAAACAGTAACTTCACCATGGAAGAACCACGATGACAGAACTCAACTGAGGGTTTTCTTTGGCACGGTGTTATTTTACCAGTACTAACCAGCCTGATATAACCCTTTGCTGGAAAACTGACATGTACAAGCATTGCTGATTTTTTTTTTTATGGTATTGCAATTTGCAGGGTAAAGTAGTCATGGAAATGAAGGTCTCTTGTTACTATAGCAACAGTTGGAACCAATCACAGACGCCCTTACAGTTACACCAGTCTGGTGCTCTGCAGGATCCCTGCATGTGATGTTACACAGAAAATAAAGCATTGGGCCACATACCAAAATATAGAACCTTATAGGGGTCTATGGGCCTGATTCAGACCCGCTTGCGAGCGCCTGTTGATCAACAGCTCGCCCCGTTTTGTAGGCGGGTCGGGGGGGGATGGCTGCACAAATGGAGGTGTTCCCGAATTGACTTCTCAATTGATTTGTTTGTTGTAGTATGTATGTACTAGATCCATTAAAACCACCTATTATCCCTGTGTGCAAAGTATTATTAGATCTACATACACATATTGGTTGTCACAGTAGGCACCTACAGAATTACGCAAACTAGCGCAGGCACTATAACTATATATATTATCGTTGCCGAAGGAACACCTGCCGTTTGTGGGCAGCCCTACTGACATCACACGTGATGTCAGTAGTGAACTTCCTGCTCTATTAGAGTAGGAAGCTCACTGGGGCTTGCGGTGGACGAGACCCTATCACAAGGGTCTCGTTGCAAGTCTGATGGTCGCGATAATCGCGACCATCGCCAGGCCACCCGCTAAAGCTCTGGGTGGTCACCCACAGCTTAGCGAGCGGCCTGGAGGCCGGGGTAAAAAAAAAACGTCCCGCCCTGATTCAGAGCGAGCACTCGCAAATAGCGAGCGCATCTGAATCAGGGCCTATGTACTAAGCCTTGGAGAGAGATAAAGTGGATGGACTTAAAGTACCAACCACTCCTAACTGTCACTTTACAGGCTGTAGGGTCTATTTACTAAGCCTTGAATGGAAATAAAGTGGACAGAGATAAAGTACCAGTCAACCAGCTCCTAACTGTCATTCTTCAAACACAGCCTGTGGCATGTCAGTTAGGAGCTGATTGGCTGGTGCTTTATCTCCATTCACTTTATTTCCATCCAAGGCTTAGTAAAAATAACAGGAGCTGATTGGTTAGTACTTTATGTCCGTCCACTTTATCTCCCTACAAGGCTTAGTACATAGACCCCATAGAGCATTAAGAGAAATCCATTTCAAATGGGAGCAATTATAACACAGGGACATCTCCCTATGTACTGTATATGTACATTTATATTTAAAATAGAAAGTACCTAATGTATGTTGTTCGTCAGTTTAAATAAAACATACAATTGCCCGGGGGGACTCTACTTTGTACAGCTTTATATAGACAGGAAACCACAGGATAACTGGACTTGTGTTGTTTTAAAGCATTAAGGGACAGATTTATTAATTATCGGGTTCCCCTGTACATCTACATACATTTGTACTCTGGGCCTGATTCAGACTCGCTCGCGAGCGCACAGCACTCGCAAGCTTGACGATGGTCCCCCACTGCGCATGCGCACTCCTGAGCCGGCTCCGGCATTGTGCATTCGGGAGACCCAGCCAGCGATGGGCGCTCCGTCGCTACGGGTCTCGCACCAGAGTGAATGTTAGTTACAGCGAGTGTATACAGAGTGAGTGTTAGTTACGGCGAGTGTATACAGAGTGAGTGTTAGTTACGGCTAGTGTATACAGAGTGAATGTTAGTTACGGCGACTGTATACAGAGTGAGTGTTAGTTACAGTGAGTGTTTACAGAGTGAGTGTTAGTTACGGCGAGTGTATACAGAGTGAGTGTTAGGTATGGCGAGTGTATACAGAGTGAGTGTTAGTTACGGCGAGTGTATACAGAGTGAGTGTTAGTTACGGCGAGTGTATACAGAGTGAGTGTTAGTTACGGCGAGTGTATACAGAGTGAGTGTTAGTTACGGCGAGTGTATTCAGAGTGAATGTTAGTTACGGCGACTGTATACAGAGTGAGTGTTAGTTACGGCGAGTGTATTAGAGTGAGTGTTAGTTACGGTGAATGTGTACAGAGTGAGTGTTAGTTACGGCGAGTGTATACAGAGTGAATGTCAGTTACGGCGAGTGTATACAGAGTGAATGTTAGTTACGGCGAGTGTATACAGAGTGAATGTTAGTTACGGCGACTGTATACAGAGTGAGTGTTAGTTACGGCGAGTGTATTAGAGTGAGTGTTAGTTACGGTGAATGTGTACAGAGTGAGTGTTAGTTACGGCGAGTGTATACAGAGTGAGTGTTAGTTACGGCGAATGTGTACAGAGTGAGTGTTAGTTACAGTGAGTGTTTACAGAGTGAGTGTTAGTTACGGCGAGTGTTAGTTACGGCGAGTGTATACAGAGTGAGTGTTAGGTATGGCGAGTGTATACAGAGTGAGTGTTAGTTACGGTGAGTGTATACAGAGTGAGTGTTAGTTACGGCGAATGTGTACAGAGTGAGTGTTAGTTACAGTGAGTGTTTACAGAGTGAGTGTTAGTTACGGCGAGTGTTAGTTACGGCGAGTGTATACAGAGTGAGTGTTAGGTATGGCGAGTGTATACAGAGTGAGTGTTAGTTACGGTGAGTGTTTACAGAGTGAGTGTTAGTTACAGCAAGTGTTTACAGAGTGAGTGTTAGTTACGGCGAGTGTATACAGAGTGAGTGTTAGTTACGGCGAGTGTATACAGAGTGAGTGTTAGTTACGGCGAGTGTTTACAGAGTGAGTGTTAGTTACGGCGAGTGTATACAGAGTGAGTGTTAGTTACAGCGAGTGTTTACAGAGTGAGTGTTAGTTACGGCGAGTGTATACAGAGTGAGTGTTAGTTACAATGAGTGTGTTACAGAGTGAGTGTTAGTTACAGTGAGTGTGTTAGAGTGAGTGTTAGTTACAGTGAGCGTAAACAGAGTGTTAGTTACAGTGAGAGTGTTTACAGAGTGAGTGTTAGTTACGGCGAGTGTATACAGAGTGAGTGTTAGTTACAATGAGTGTGTTACAGAGTGAGTGTTAGTTACAGTGAGTGTATAGTATACAGAATGAGTGTTAGTTACAGTGAATGTATAGTATACAGAATGAGTGTTAGTTACAGTGAATGTATAGTATACAGAATGAGTGTTAGTTACAGTGAATGTATAGTATACAGAGTGAGTGTTAGTTACAGTGAATGTATAGTATACAGAGTGAGTGTTAGTTACAGTGAGTATATTAGTGAGTGTGAGCCGCAGTTCCCCCCTGCACCGCCGTCACTGTCAGGGCGCTGTCCGCACGGGGAGGTGCTGAAAGCAGAAATCACAGGAGCGGACATTTTACAGAGCCGGAGTCCGGCAGCGGGAGCGGCGGGGGAGCAGCGGGGAGAGGCCTGGAAGGGAGCACCCGGGGGTGAGGGAGCAGCAGCAGGGAGATAGGGGAGAGAAGCCGGGACAGAGGCTGCCCACAGCCGCCGCCGCAATGGTGAAGAGGAAGTGCTCGGACGGACAGGAGCAGGAGAGGCTGCGGGGGATCCCGCTTCCCATCCAGATATTCCTGTGGAGACAGACCAGGTACAGAGACTCCCCTCCCGGCTCTCACCCTCATCATCACCCCGCTCTCACACCCTCACCCACATCATCACCCTGCTCTCACACCCTCACCCTGCTCTCACATCCTCACCCTGCTCTCACATCCTCACCCTCACCCTGCTCTCACATTCTCACCCTGCTCTCACACCCTCACCCTCATCATCACCCTGCTCTCACACCCTCACCCACATCATCACCCTGCTCTCACATCCTCACCCTGCTCTCACACCCTCACCCTCACCCTGCTCTCACACCCTCACCCTCATCATCACCCTCATCATCACCCTGCTCTCACACCCTCACCCTCATCATCACCCTCATCATCACCCTGCTCTCACACCCTCATCCTCACCCAGCTCTCACACACCCTCATCCTCACCCAGCTCTCACACCCTCATCCTCACCCTGCTCTCACACCCTCACGCTCACCCTGCTCTCACACCCTCACCCTCATCATCACCCTCATCATCACCCTGCTCTCACACCCTCATCCTCACCATGCTCTCACACCCTGATCCTCACCCAGCTCTCACACCCTCATCCTCACCCAGCTCTCACACCCTCACCCTGCTCTCACACCCTCATCCTCACCCAGCTCTCACACCCTCATCCTCACCCCACTCTAACACCCTCATTATCACCCAGCTCTCACACCCTCACTCTCATCCTCACCCCGCTCTCACACCCTCATCATCACCCAGCTCTCACACCCTCACCCTCATCCTCACCCAGCTCTCACACCCTCATCCTCACCCTCTCACAGCTCTCACACCCTCACCCTCATCCTCACCCAGCTCTCACACCCTCATCCTCACCCTGCTCTCACACCCTCACGCTCACCCTGCTCTCACACCCTCACCCTCATCATCACCCTCATCATCACCCTGCTCTCACACCCTCATCCTCACCATGCTCTCACACCCTGATCCTCACCCAGCTCTCACACCCTCATCCTCACCCAGCTCTCACACCCTCACCCTGCTCTCACACCCTCATCCTCACCCAGCTCTCACACCCTCATCCTCACCCCACTCTAACACCCTCATTATCACCCAGCTCTCACACCCTCACCCTCATCCTCACCCCGCTCTCACACCCTCATCATCACCCAGCTCTCACACCCTGATCCTCACCCAGCTCTCACACCCTCATCCTCACCCAGCTCTCACACCCTCACCCTGCTCTCACACCCTCATCCTCACCCAGCTCTCACACCCTCATCCTCACCCCACTCTAACACCCTCATTATCACCCAGCTCTCACACCCTCACCCTCATCCTCACCCCGCTCTCACACCCTCATCATCACCCAGCTCTCACACCCTCACCCTCATCCTCACCCAGCTCTCACACCCTCATCCTCACCCTCTCACAGCTCTCACACCCTCACCCTCATCCTCACCCAGCTCTCACACCCTCATCCTCACCCTGCTCTCACACCCTCACGCTCACCCTGCTCTCACACCCTCACCCTCATCATCACCCTCATCATCACCCTGCTCTCACACCCTCATCCTCACCATGCTCTCACACCCTGATCCTCACCCAGCTCTCACACCCTCATCCTCACCCAGCTCTCACACCCTCACCCTGCTCTCACACCCTCATCCTCACCCAGCTCTCACACCCTCATCCTCACCCCACTCTAACACCCTCATTATCACCCAGCTCTCACACCCTCACCCTCATCCTCACCCCGCTCTCACACCCTCATCATCACCCAGCTCTCACACCCTCACCCTCATCCTCACCCAGCTCTCACACCCTCACCCTCATCATCACCCAGCTCTCACACCCTCACCCTCATCCTCACCCAGCTCTCACACCCTCACCCTCATCATCACCCAGCTCTCACACCCTCACCCTCATCATCACCCAGCTCTCACACCCTCATCCTCACCCAGCTCTCACACCCTCATCCTCACCCCGCTCTCACACCCTCATCATCACCCAGCTCTCACACCCTCACCCTCATCATCACCCAGCTCTCACACCCTCATCCTCACCCTCTCACAGCTCTCACACCCTCACCCTCTCACAGCTCTCACACCCTCACCCTCTCACAGCTCTCACACCCTCATCCTCACCCTCACCCTGCTCTCACACCCTCATCCTCACCCCGCTCTCACACCCTCACCCTCATCATCATCACCCCGCTCACACCCTCACCCTCATCCTCACTCTGTTCTCACAGCCTCACCCTTATCCTCACCTCGCTCTCACACCCTCACCCTCATCCTCACCCTGCTCTCACACCCTCATCATCACCCCTCTCACACCCTCATCCTCACCCTCCTCCACACCCTGCTCTCACACCCCCAGCCTCACTCTCATTCTCACCCTCATACCGCTCTCACCCCCGCGCCCTCATGCTCACTCCGCTCTCACACCCTCACCCTGCTCTCACATCCTCACCCTGCTCTCACATCCTCACCCTCACCCTGCTCTCACATTCTCACCCTGCTCTCACACCCTCACCCTCATCATCACCCTGCTCTCACACCCTCACCCACATCATCACCCTGCTCTCACATCCTCACCCTGCTCTCACACCCTCACCCTCACCCTGCTCTCACACCCTCACCCTCATCATCACCCTCATCATCACCCTGCTCTCACACCCTCACCCTCATCATCACCCTCATCATCACCCTGCTCTCACACCCTCATCCTCACCCAGCTCTCACACACCCTCATCCTCACCCAGCTCTCACACCCTCATCCTCACCCTGCTCTCACACCCTCACGCTCACCCTGCTCTCACACCCTCACCCTCATCATCACCCTCATCATCACCCTGCTCTCACACCCTCATCCTCACCATGCTCTCACACCCTGATCCTCACCCAGCTCTCACACCCTCATCCTCACCCAGCTCTCACACCCTCACCCTGCTCTCACACCCTCATCCTCACCCAGCTCTCACACCCTCATCCTCACCCCACTCTAACACCCTCATTATCACCCAGCTCTCACACCCTCACCCTCATCCTCACCCCGCTCTCACACCCTCATCATCACCCAGCTCTCACACCCTCACCCTCATCCTCACCCAGCTCTCACACCCTCATCCTCACCCTCTCACAGCTCTCACACCCTCACCCTCATCCTCACCCAGCTCTCACACCCTCATCCTCACCCTGCTCTCACACCCTCACGCTCACCCTGCTCTCACACCCTCACCCTCATCATCACCCTCATCATCACCCTGCTCTCACACCCTCATCCTCACCATGCTCTCACACCCTGATCCTCACCCAGCTCTCACACCCTCATCCTCACCCAGCTCTCACACCCTCACCCTGCTCTCACACCCTCATCCTCACCCAGCTCTCACACCCTCATCCTCACCCCACTCTAACACCCTCATTATCACCCAGCTCTCACACCCTCACCCTCATCCTCACCCCGCTCTCACACCCTCATCATCACCCAGCTCTCACACCCTCACCCTCATCCTCACCCAGCTCTCACACCCTCACCCTCATCATCACCCAGCTCTCACACCCTCACCCTCATCCTCACCCAGCTCTCACACCCTCACCCTCATCATCACCCAGCTCTCACACCCTCACCCTCATCATCACCCAGCTCTCACACCCTCATCCTCACCCAGCTCTCACACCCTCATCCTCACCCCGCTCTCACACCCTCATCATCACCCAGCTCTCACACCCTCACCCTCATCATCACCCAGCTCTCACACCCTCATCCTCACCCTCTCACAGCTCTCACACCCTCACCCTCTCACAGCTCTCACACCCTCACCCTCTCACAGCTCTCACACCCTCATCCTCACCCTCACCCTGCTCTCACACCCTCATCCTCACCCCGCTCTCACACCCTCACCCTCATCATCATCACCCCGCTCACACCCTCACCCTCATCCTCACTCTGTTCTCACAGCCTCACCCTTATCCTCACCTCGCTCTCACACCCTCACCCTCATCCTCACCCTGCTCTCACACCCTCATCATCACCCCTCTCACACCCTCATCCTCACCCTCCTCCACACCCTGCTCTCACACCCCCAGCCTCACTCTCATTCTCACCCTCATACCGCTCTCACCCCCGCGCCCTCATGCTCACTCCGCTCTCACATCCTCACCCTCATGCTCACTCCGCTCTCACACATCAGGTCCCGAAAAAAATATCCTCGATAAGTGCCAGCGTCCGGTGGCAATTCGGGGCTAATAGGATAGCCCCACTGCAATCAATTAACAGAGCTACATTAGCGCTAATTGGATCTGCCCCTCAGTCATTTCACTCTCAACCATTACTTCACTTTCTTCTTTCCCAAATGCACATACTTCACGCTTATTGCATCATGTAATATGCTAATGCAGCCATCATAGACATAGACCATTACTAACCCACAGTAACTCTCATAGCTAAGGGACTGGCCAGCAGTGGGTGCGTAGAATTACAGCAGTGATGTCAGAGTCTTTCAGCAGGAACAGTCCCGGTCAGCAGTAGATGACGCTTTATTTAGAACCGGCCACAATGTAATAACAATTGTCTACTGGAAATATTTAAGAGTTTAGTTATACTTTAATTTCTCCAGAATACCCTCTTTAATTACTGTGGTAAAATGTGTATAAAAACATTGATTTCTACTTCAGGGTCCATAGGGTATCCACAGGATACCTTGGGTATAGGTGTGACGTCAGTCGCAGGGCACCAAAGAGTTAAGCTTTCAGCCTCCCAGGATGCACTAGGTCCCCCTCCTATACCCCGCCCCCGGGCCAAGGCACCTCAGTTTAGTTTGGTGCCCGGCCGGAGTCGGGTGCACCTGTTGGAGTGGGGTCTAGAAGAGCCCCTGAAGCTTATTTTTCATGCAGCTGTGGCTGCACATCTGGATGAACAGCATGGACAGTCAGTCCTGACGTCCATGCTGTCTTCCCTACACCCCGCCGGTACCAGAACGCCGGTACTGATCCGGGGATGCTGGTGGGCGTCTGGGGTCACAGCTAGCGGTGACCCCAGATGCTCCGGACCATGGCCGGATTCAAGGGGGACAGAGGTAAGCAGCGGGGTCCCGCGGTGGGTCCCCGCTGATCACATGGTCCTAAGTCCCCAGGCAGGGGGCTCCCTGGGGACTGGCTGCAGCGTGGAGCCAGGCGACCAACCTGCGCTTCCACTACCCCCTGGGACAGCGGACCGCAGCAGAGCGGTAGCGCTGCGGCGTCCCAGGGGTTAAATGCATGCCAGGGGAGCGCGCCTTCCCTGTCTCACAGCCGGCGCCTCCCCCGCTGCACACAGCCCTCTCTGCATGCTGCCGACTGGTCCTGTGGCAGCGCTCCTCCCCCAGGCCAGCCTCCTCTCTGCTCCTCGGCGGCCATCTTCTCCAGAACGCATGGTGAACGCTGCTGGAAGCGCTGGACGGAAGCATCGTGGTCTGGGTCCCCCCCGCATACCTCTCCTCCGCTGTGGTCAGGTCTGTGTATGCAGCGCTGTGTCCTACCAGGCCCTGTGTCTGTGTAGTTGAGTGATCAGCGCTGTTAGTGCAGGAATTGTTATTTCTCTGCATTGTATGTGACTGTGCTAGCGCTGCTGCCTGTAATCTTTTCTTCATCTAAACTGTCAGCTTTATTACTGTCCCTGTTCTTTCTGCTAAAGCCCTTGCGGTGCGGTGCTGCAGGGTGGTCTCTCGCCTATTTAATACTTAATTGGTGAGAGAGGTCACATACGTGGTGCCATCATGTCTGAAAGTGATTTTCCCCTCCGGCTACAGTGTACCACGTGCAAAGTACCGTTAGCGGAGGGGGAGGGTAGCGCGGAGGGCCTTTGCCGGCAGTGTTTGTCCATGGCGCGGCCTATTACGGTTACAGCACCGGTACAGGAGCCGCCCTGGGCTTGTTTCGCTCAGGCGTTAACAGCTTTAGTGGGCCAGTTAGCTCCGCAGCCCGCGTTTACTCCGATGGGTTTGTCCCAGCAGTCTGTGGTGTCGTCACCCATGCAGGGGTTCCCACGACAATTGGTGGTACCCCACAGTCTCCCTATTTCCCCGCTCCCGGGTTCTCAGGAGCCAGCGTGGGTTAACTCCCTGACGAGTTCTGTACAGCACTTGTCGGATGTGTTGCAAGGGGAGTCTGTGATGCGGTCTCATAAAAGGCCGGTGGCGTCTCTGTCCGCTCCTTATGAGGATGACGAAGGGACGTCTGATGATGGGGAGATTCTAGATCCTTACGATCAGGAACCTCTCCATACTAAGGACGCTGATGCTAAGTCCAAAGTATATATTCCTGGACTTATTCGGGCGGTCCGCACAGCCTTGGTGATTGAGGACGAAGTTCCCCCAGCGGCTAAATCTAAGTATGCCTTTTTCAAAGATGTGAAGGGCGATGCCACAGTCTTTCCTCTTTCGGGTCAGTTGGTGGACCATTTAGAGGAGGCGTGGAAACAACCTGGCAAAAGATACCAGCCGCAGAGACGCCTGGCGGTGGCTTATCCGTTCGCGGATAATTATTTTGCGAAGTGGGAATCCCCTCCACAGGTGGATTCTCACGTGACCCGTCTTGTCCATAGTGCCACATTGCCGATGCCATCCATGTCCTCCCTTAAGGATGCTACGGACCGCAAGGTAGAAATCTGCCTGAAGTCCGCTTATTCCCTTGCAGGGGGGGCAGCACGGCCGGCTATGGCCATTTGCTGGGTTGCCAGAGCGATGGAGCGCTGGGCGGATTCATTAGAGGCTTCTTTTGAATCCGACTGTCCGGCCGATCAGGCGGAGTTGATTGGCAATCTCCGTGATTCGGCCACCTACATCAACGAGGCGGCTCTAGACATTAGTACTCTGGTGTCTAGAATTTCTTCAGCAGCGGTAGCTGCTCGTCGCACCTTGTGGCTGCGATCCTGGAAGGCGGACGCAGATTCCAAGAAAGGTCTGGAAGCGTTGCCGTTTACCGGAGAAGTTCTCTTCGGTCCGGATCTGGATAAGATTGTGGCCACGCTGGCGGCAGCCAAATCTGCCTGTCTCCCGTCGGCCGCTGCTCCTTCTGGTTCGGGACCATCGTCCTTTCGGTCATCTAGGGCCCAGGGCAGGCCCAAACCACAGTCGTTTCCTCGACAGGCTGGCCCTAAGAAATCGGTCAAGCCCCGGAAGCAGGCATGGAGTACCAGACGTCCGGCCCCCAAGCCAGATGGCAAGCCTGCGGCCTGACGGTCCGGGCCTCCCTTTGGGGGATCCCAGGGTGGGAGGCCGCCTGCTACAGTTCGCCCAGTGTTGGTCGACTACTACGACAGACACTTGGGTTCTGGAGGTGGTTTCCCACGGATACGCCCTCTCCTTCCGGCACAGACCCCCGGCTCGCTTCTTCACCACGGGTCTCCCATCAGACCGGAACAAGGCTACGGAGCTGCGGAAGGTATTGCACACTATGCTCCAGGCTGGAGTTATAGTGGCGGTTCCATTCTCCCAGAGGGGCCAGGGTTTCTATTCAAATCTATTTTTGGTACAGAAACCCAATGGGTCATATCGTCCGATTCTCAACCTCAAAGCACTCAACAAGTCTTTGCGGGTCCCGAAGTTTCGGATGGAGACCCTACGGTCCATCATTCTGGCGCTGGAACCTGGGGACTACTTGGTGTCATTGGACATACAGGACGCTTACCTGCATGTCCCTATTCTTTGGCGCCATCAACAGTTCCTCAGGTTTGCAATCAGCAGCGACCACTTCCAGTTTCGGGCGTTACCTTTTGGCCTGGCAACAGCACCACGTGTTTTCACCAAGGTGATGGCGGTCATGGCGGCTTCTCTGCGGCTGCAGGGAGTCCGCATGTTGCCGTATTTGGACGACCTGTTATTGGTGGCAGGATCTCCAGAGCTCCTGTTACGCCACTTGGACCTGACCATTGCACTGCTGCAACGGCACGGCTGGCTAATCAACTGGCAGAAGTCCACTCTAATCCCGTCTCGGAGGATTCTGCATCTTGGAGCCTTATTGGACTCGGGACAGCAAAGGATCTTCGTGACGGAGGACAAGATCTCTGCTTTACAGTCAAGGGTGCGCAGTTGTCTGCACAGCCGCCGGGTGTCCTTACACTCGGCGATGAGGTTACTGGGCTCCATGGTGTCGGTGTTCGACATGGTGGAATACGCCCAGTTTCACTCCAGACCTCTGCAGCACCTGATCCTGTCCAAGTGGAACGGGCTGACTCAGTCTCTGAAGTCCCAGACGATTGTGCTCACCCAGGAGGTTCGCCTGTCCCTTACGTGGTGGTTACAGACGACCCACCTCAACAAGGGACGTCCGTTCTGGGTTCCAAATTGGGTCCTGTTGACAACGGACGCCAGTCTTCGGGGCTGGGGAGCAGTTTCGGGTCCACACTTGTTCCAGGGCAGGTGGACGCCGACAGAAGCGGAGCTTCCAATAAATATCTTGGAACTCCGTGCGGTCTTCAATGCTCTCCAGCAGGCACAGCGGTTTCTCCAGGGTCGCCCGGTGCAGGTCCAGTCGGACAACGCTACCACCGTGGCCTACATAAACAGGCAAGGAGGAACTCGCAGTCGGGCGGCTCTCGTAGAGGTCTCTCGGATCCTGGTTTGGGCGGAGCGCAATCTTCCGGCCATATCAGCGGTCTTCATCCCGGGAGTGCTCAATTGGGAGGCGGACTTTCTAAGTCGCCAGGACGTTCATCCGGGGGAATGGTCCCTGCACCCGGACGTTTTTCAACTACTGGTGGACAGGTGGGGTCTTCCAGAAATCGACCTCATGGCGTCCCGGCACAACAACAAGTTGCCGGTGTACGGGTCTCGCACAAGAGACGAAGGGGCGTCTCTGGTGGATGCTCTGTCCGTCCGGTGGACGTTCCGGTTCGCATACCTGTTCCCTCCGGTCTCCCTTCTTCCACGGGTAATCCGGAAATTCAAACAGGAAGGAGGGACGCTCCTGTTGATAGCTCCCGCGTGGCCCAGACGGCACTGGTTCTCAGACCTTCAGGGTCTGTCCGTGGACATTCCTCTGCGGTTGCCGCTACGACCGGACCTTCTGTCTCAGGGTCCTTGCCTTCACCCGGACCTGACTCGGCTGTCTTTGACGGCGTGGCTGTTGAGACGGCCATGCTGAGGTCCCGGGGGTTTTCCAGCTCTGTGGTGCGTACCATGTTACGAGCTCGGAAACCGTCTTCCGCGAGGATATACCATCGCGTGTGGCATACGTTCTTCCAGTGGTGTCGACCGAGAGGTTATGCACCGCGGGAGTTTCGTCTGTCTCGGATTCTCGCCTTCCTGCAAGCGGGACTAGATCATGGGCTTCGCCTTGCTTCTTTGAAGGTACAGGTTTCGGCCCTATCTGTCTGGTTTCACCGTAGGATTGCTACAATCCCGGATGTGCGCACCTTTATGCAGGGTGTTCTCCGCATTCAGCCGCCCTTTGTTCCACCTGTGGCGCCTTGGGATTTGGCTGTGGTCCTGAGGGCTCTCCAAGGACCACCGTTTGAACCACTGGGCTCAGTGGATCTTAAATGGCTAACAGCTAAGACTGTTTTCCTTCTGGCCATTGCTTCGGCCAGACGTGTTTCTGAGTTAGGGGCTCTTTCTTGTAGACCCCCTTTCTTGGTTTTTTATGGGAACAGGGCAGTGCTCCGCACTCGGCCCGAGTTTCTTCCCAAAGTTATTTCCCAGTTTCATATTAACGAGGAAATAGTTGTTCCGGCCTTTAACTCACCGGGTCTTTCCGTGGGTGAGGCCTCTTTGGATGTTGTGCGGGCCTTAAGGACTTATGTTGACCGCACTTCTTCGTTTAGGAAGTCGGACGCTTTGTTTGTCCTCTTTGGCTTCCGTAAAAAGGGTTGGCCTGCTTCAAAGCAAACTTTGGCAGCCTGGATCCGTATGGCTATTTCTGAAGCTTATCTTCATGAAGGCCTACCGGTCCCTCCTTCTCTGAAGGCTCATTCCACTAGGTCTGTGGGTCCTTCGTGGGCAGCTCGACGTGGTGCCTCGGCAGTTCAGATCTGCAAGGCTGCTACGTGGTCTTCTGTCCATACCTTCGTGAGGTATTACAGGTTTGACACCTTTGCCTCTCAGGATGCTTCCTTCGGGCGGCGGATTCTCCTTTCTGCACAGGAGCGTCCCCACCCTTAAAGGATACTGCTTTGGGACATCCCCAAGGTATCCTGTGGATACCCTATGGACCCTGAAGTAGAAAATATGAGATATGGTAAGAACTTACCCTTGTTATCTCTATTTCTACGAAGTCCATAGGGTTCCACAGGACTCCCGCCCTGTCGCACCTGTGCTGCAGATGGGCTTTGCTCTGGTCACCGGTTTTCCGTCTCCCTCTGGTGAGAATGTGATTCTTGTATGTGTCCAGATCTTTGTTCTCTCTCTTCCTTCTCCTCCTCCGGCCTATGGCTTGGTAACTAACTGAGGTGCCTTGGCCCGGGGGCGGGGTATAGGAGGGGGACCTAGTGCATCCTGGGAGGCTGAAAGCTTAACTCTTTGGTGCCCTGCGACTGACGTCACACCTATACCCAAGGTATCCTGTGGAACCCTATGGACTTCGTAGAAATAGAGATAACAAGGGTAAGTTCTTACCATATCTCATATTATTGCCCATTTATTCTTTGCAGTGCATTCCTGAGGCCGAAGCTTGGAAAGCAGTATGAGGCATCTTGTGTGGTATGTGTCATGCTGGTTACTTCCTCTTCTGTCATGTATCATATATGTCTTTGTTTATATGTTGCTCTTTGAGTAGTACTGCATGTAACACTTAAGGCGGATTCAGTTAGTCCCAGTAACGGAATGGGTACTAATTGATCGTCGGCCCGTATTCAATTAGCCCCTCTTATTGGGAGATAACTGCCAGTTAATGCACAGGTCCGTGAACTTATCACAGGGGGTGATACAGCAGTGGATGGAATTGCAGAGATGCATGCAGGCATATACTGTAGTGTGTAGTGCAGGCATATACTGTAGTGTGTAGTGCAGGCATATACTGTAGTGTGTAGTGCACGCAGGCATATACTGTAGTGTGTAGTGCAGGCATATACTGTAGTGTGTAGTGCAGGCATATACTGTAGTGTGTAGTGCAGGCATATACTGTAGTGTGTAGTGCAGGCATATACTGTAGTGTGTAGTGCAGGAATATACTGTAGTGTGTAGTGCAGGCATATACTGTAGTGTGTAGTGCACGCAGGCATATACTGTAGTGTGTAGTGCAGGCATATACTGTAGTGTGTAGTGCACGCAGGCATATACTGTAGTGTGTAGTGCAGGCATATACTGTAGTGTGTAGTGCAGGCATATACTGTAGTGTGTAGTGCAGGCATATACTGTAGTGTGTAGTGCACGCAGGCATATACTGTAGTGTGTAGTGCAGGCATATACTGTAGTGTGTAGGGGACGCAGGCATATACTGTAGTGTGTAGGGCACGCAGGCATATACTGTAGTGTATAGTGCAGGCATATACTGTAGTGTGTAGGGGACGCAGGCATATACTGTAGTGTGTAGGGCATGCAGGCAGCGTTGCAATTCCATACTTGCAAATATGCAAATACAGCAGGAGGTGTATGACACCCACTGTATGACACCCACTGTATGACACCCCCTGCTGCATTTGCAATCCCAGCACGGTCACAATGGTGGACAACGCCAGGCCGCCAGCCAGCTGAGTACGCCTCAGCTTACTCAGGCTGGCCGGCTTGGGAGGCCAGGAAACTGTATCCGTCGACGCAGTCCCTGGCCTTGCCACTCCCGGAAAACGGGGCGGTCATGTCCCCGTTTCTAGGAACGTTGGCCGCCCCCGGTCCCACACACCCCTTAAATGCCACTGCCTGTCAATCAAGCAGAAGCATCGAAGGGGCTGCATGTGATTACGAAGGATCGACTCTACCCACTCGCAGCATGGGTCCTGCGCACGCGCGGATTCCCGATAACTTGCGTGCAATGCTGGATCAGCCCCCTGTGCATTAACGCCCAATAACCCCTGTTAACGGACATGTTTAACGTGCTTTAACAAGGCTATCAGGGGAATGCGGGAGGCTAATTAATAGCCCCGGGCTTTGACTCTTATTCCCCGCGGTAATTTACAGCAGGTAATAGAATTCCATCCTTAGTGTTGCTGTGTAATATTAATATTCTATAATTTTTCACACCAATCTGTTATTCTTTTTTTTATTTTGTAAAAGTGACCGTTTGCTTACAATACCTTTGTAGTACTTGTACAATTAAAAAGCAAAGCAATCACTTTATAAAAAAACCTTTATCATTTAGTGATCTAAGGGGTATATTTACTAAAGTGAGAGTTTTTAGAAGTGGAGATGTTGCACATAACAACCAATCAGATTCTAGCTATTATCTTCTAGAAGGTGCTAGTTAAATGTTAAGTAGAATGCGATTGGTTGCTATGGGCAACATCCCCACTTCTAAAAACTCTCACTTTAGTTAAATATACCCCCTAGTGTTTCAGAGTGTCTACAAAGGCTAGGCAGGTGAATAAAAACTAAATCAAAGTTTGCAAATGCATTACTGTCATGTGGAATTGTATGTGTGAGCTGCAAGTGGATTAACCTAATTGCGGGTGTGATTCAGAGATGGATGCAATGGCGGTATTTAACGCAGATCGAGCAATAGTTTGCCATTCATGTAAGCCGCAATGCGCACGCACACCGATTGGTTTGCGATTACGCCCGCACAGAGGATCCATTTGCAAAGTGAGTGACAGGAAGTCACCGTTTGGGGGAAGAAATGGAGGGTAGGGTTAGAAAGACGCAGATGTGTCTTACCGTTTAAACGCCGTTACATGGGCGTGCATAAATTATCCATTGCGATCTCCTACGCAGCATGAGAGCCCTCTAGGGGTAAGGAGAGCCGCTGAATTTGAGACAGGTCGGGTTTGCCGCAAAGGGCAGCTTGGCTGGTCGATGTTACCGATTTTACAGCTGCTACGCGACGTAGGACATAGATGAGAAGGCAGCGGTGGGCGTCCTTATGCTGTAGTAAGCTTTGGAATAATTAGCATATTTTTGCAACTGCGATCCGTGTGAAAATGCAGCTGCAATCGCGTTACCATCCGTCCCTGAATCAGGCCCTGAGTGTACTAACTCTTGTAACTAGATTGAAGCCATTGAGGATAGTAAAGTTGGAGATAATTGGGAAAGGTGTGATTATAGAATCACAGCAGCAAAGCGGTTCCAATACTACATCAGACAAAAGTAAAACATAAAAGTAATACCGAAATGTCAATACTCAAAATTCTTTTTCTTAGCTTTGCCTAATTAATCAACTCTGACTCCAGCCTAAAATACTTCTCCCATCTGGCTACCCACCTACAACGCCCTACAGTGGCCGGTCAGACTCTTCTCCAGCTTTTAAACATCTCTGGAAACCCCCTGTTTATTAGAGCGTCTCTACTCCCACCTATTCCACCCGCAATACTGCACCCTCTCTGCTCTCCCAAGGGGAGATGTATCAAGCCTTGGAGAGAGATACAGTGGCGTAATTGCTCAAAGCCACCAATCAGCTTCTAAATTGTCATTTCAAATACTGTGTTAGATAATTGACAGCTAGAAGCTGATTGGTTGTTTTGGGCAACTTTTCCACTATCTCAATCTCCAAATCTTGATAAATCCCCCCCCCCAATCTGCACTCTGAGTCATACCCCTTTCAGACATACCGAGATTCCCAGGAATTTGGCCTGCCTCGGCCAGATTCCCGGGATGTCGCGTATGTCTGAAAAGTACCTATCCGGGAACATGTTCCCGGGTAGCCGACTCTCCAATCGACCAGGGAATTTCCCAGGACTTAAGTCCCGGGAAATTACCCTGCTCATGTCTGAATGGTGCTACCTGGGAATTTACTCCCGGGCTTCACCAAAAAGCTCCTGATTGGCCGGCCACGGCTGCCTGCTGCATGGTGATGACATCATCAGCAGCAGCCGGAGAGAGACAGGAGAGACGCCGGACATAGGGCCTGATTCAGAGCCGCTCGTAAGCGGCAGTACGCTCGTTCCGAGCGATGTTCGCCCATCTACGCATGCGTACGGTTTTTAGTACGCATGCGCAAACCAGTCAGTGCGGCCGAAAATCGTTTGTTCGCTATATAGCGAATGCCTGCTACTTTGAGTGACAGAATGAGGCGTATGTGAGTGGTAACAGGGGAAGGTGCTTGAAAACGGGGAGTGGAGATCAGAACGCAGGCGTGCTTAAAGGTCAAAGCGGGCGTTTTATGGGTGTGCATAATTAAAACGGGCGTCATTGACCACGTCACTTGGTTGTTTTATAGTCAGAACTGCTCACAATATAGTGGTAGGAAAAACCAGCCACAAGAATAGCGAGCAGTTCATACGCTGGTCGATGTACTCGTTTAATCTAATAAATAGCGGACATGACGTAGGATGCGAGCGGCCAGGGGGTGTTTTTATCAAATAAACGTCCGCATGTTTTGTTCGCTCGTTCAGACATGGAGGCGTCAACAGACCGCAAGGAGCGAACGGTTCATTTGAATAGCCACCCCCTTTTTCTGAACGAGCGAGCGCTAATTGCAATCAGCTCTGAATCAGGCCCATAGTGCACATATTGCAACAAAACCACGATCTGGAATTGGTGAGGAGAGGGGACAGGAGAGGAGACGAGTGGCAATAAAGGCCTTTATTAAATAAAACTTTGTTTTGAAAACACAAATGTTGTGCCATCAATTTTTTTTAAGTTACACCGTTGAATTAATGTTGCATGACCTCATTAATGTGTGCCAGAAAGCGTCCACTTTCAATGACAAAACTGTGATTTTCTGTGTAGAAAACTGAAAAACCCTGCTTATGTCTGAAAGGGGTCTACCCAGGAATTTCCCGGGTAGATGCTGTAGTGTGAAAGGGGAGTCTCTACCAAATACCCGGTAATTTGCACAGGAGAAATTCCTATGTCTGAGCAGTAAATTTCCCATGTCGTATGTCTGAAAGGGGTATTACTGAGACATCTCTTGCCTCAGCTGTGCCAGTTTCCATTGTAAACTTTCATGAGCAGGGATCTCCTTACCATCTCTTATTATGTCTGCCCTTTGTTTTTCTACCATGTGTGTCCCTATTTTATGTGTGTTCTGAGTACCCCACTGCGTATCACTGTGGAGATTTACAAATCAACCAAAAAAATATAGATAATCTGACCAGAGATAAGAGATTATGGATAATATAGTGTTACAGTTATAGCGCATAATAGAAAAGAAACTCAGGTCCACAGGTCCCAACCATTCAGCCTTTTTTGAAGGACAAATTTGAGGAAGTGGAAGTTAATACTGCATCAAGTGTTGTTATTGCCAGTGAGATCTAGATTTAAGAGAATTGCTAGATGAACACTGGAAAAAAACATTAGAGATAAGCGTATAAATGTAATACTGGTGTTTTGGGCCCATCATTCGCCCGGTCACTCACTATTGTGCAGAGATTTTTTTTTCCTTTCTCCTCTCCTACTCCCTACCCCTGGCCTTCTCCGGTTCCTCTTGTTTCATCCTCCTTTTCCTCTGCTTCTCTCTTTTCACCCTGTCCTTCCCCCTTTTCACCCCATTTCCGCCTTTCCTGCCGTCTCACCCTGTCCTATGCCCTTTTCTCCCCATTTCCCCCTTTCCTGCCGTCTCACCCTGTCCTATTCCCTTTTCTCCCCTTCTCCACATGTTCTGCCCCTTTCATCCCATCTCCCCCTATTCTTCCCAATTCCTCCCATCTCCCCTGTCATTCCACCTTTCCTCCCATCTCCCCTGTCCTTCCACCTTTCCTCCCATCTCCCCTGTCCTTCCACCTTTCCTCCCATCTCCCCTGTCCTTCCACCTTTCCTCCAATCTCCACCCAATCTTTTCACCTTTCGCCCCATTTCCTCTGTCCTATCCCCTTTTCTCCCATCTCCCCGTGTTCTTTTCCCTTTTCTCCCATTTCATCCTGGTTTCCTCTGCTCCTCCCTTCTCCCCTCTTTTGCTCCCATCTCCTCCTGTCCTTCCCCTTTTCCTCCCACCACCCCATGTTCTGTCCACTTTCCTCCATCTCTCCCTGTTCTTCTTCCTTTCCTCCTTTCTCCCCATATCTCCCCCCTTTCCATCCTGTCCTTCCCCTTTCCTCACATGTCCCCCTAATCTTCCCCCTTTCCTCCCATCTCCCCCTGTCCTTCACCCTTTCCTCCCATCTCCCTCTGTTTTTCCCACTTCCCATCTCCCTCTGTCCTTCCCTCTTTCCTCCCATCTCCCTCTGTCCTTCCCTCTTTCCTCCCATCTCCCTCTGTCCTTCTTTCTTTCCTCCCATCTCCCCCTGTCATTCCCTCTTTCCTCCCATCTCCCTCTGTCCTTCTTTCTTTCCTCCCATCTCCCCCTGTCATTCCCTCTTTCCTCCCATCTCCCTCTGTCCTACCCTCTTTCCTCCCATCTCCCCCTGTCATTCCCTCTTTCCTCCCATCTCCCTCTGTCCTACCCTCTTTCCTCCCATCTCCCTCTGTCATTCCCTCTTTCCTCCCATCTCCTTCTGTCCTTTCTTTCCTCCCATCTCCCTCTGTCCTTCTTTCTTTCCTCCCATCTCCCCCTGTCATTCCCACTTTCTTCCCATCTCCCTCTGTCCTACCTTCTTTCCTCCCATCTCCCTCTGTCCTTCCCTCTTTCCTCCCATCTCCCTCTGTCCTTCCCTCTTTCCTCCCATCTCCCTCTGTCCTTCCCTCTTTCCTCCCATCTCCCTCTGTCCTTTCTTTCCTCCCATCTCCCTCTGTCTTTCCCTCTTTCCTCCCATCTCCCTCTGTCCTTCCCTCTTTCCTCCCATCTCCCTTTGTCCTTCCCTCTTTCCTCCCATCTCCCCCTGTCATTCCCTCTTTCCTCCCATCTCCCTCTGTCCTTCTTTCTTTCCTCCCATCTCCCCCTGTCATTCCCTCTTTCCTCCCATCTCCCTCTGTCCTTTCTTTCCTCCCATCTCCCTCTGTCCTTCCCTCTTTCCTCCCATCTCCCTCTGTCCTTCCCTCTTTCCTCCCATCTCCCTCTGTCCTTCCCCCTTTCCTCCCATCTCCCTCTGTCCTTCTTTCTTTCCTCCCATCTCCCTCTGTCATTCCCTCTTTCCTCCCATCTCCCTCTGTCCTTCCCTCTTTCCTCCCATCTCCCTCTGTCCTTCCCTCTTTCCTCCCATCTCCCTCTGTCCTTCCCTCTTTCCTCCCATCTCCCTCTGTCCTTCTTTCTTTCCTCCCATCTCCCCCTGTCTTTCCCTCTTTCCTCCCATCTCCCTCTGTCCTTCTTTCTTTCCTCCCATCTCCCTCTGTCCTTCCCTCTTTCCTCCCATCTCCCTCTGTCATTCCCTCTTTACTCCCATCTCCCTCTGTCCTTCTTTCTTTCCTCCCATCTCCCCCTGTCATTCCCTCTTTCCTCCCATCTCCCCCTGTCATTCCCTCTTTCCTCCCATCTCCCTCTGTCCTTCCCTCTTTCCTCCCATCTCCCTCTGTCCTTCCCTCTTTCCTCCCATCTCCCTCTGTCCTTCCCTCTTTCCTCCCATCTCCCTCTGTTTTTCCCACTTTCCTCCCATCTCCCTCTGTCCTTCTTTCTTTCCTCCCATCTCCCTCTGTCCTTCCCTCTTTCCTCCCATCTCCCTCTGTCCTTCCCTCTTTCCTCCCATCTCCCTCTGTTTTTCCCCCTTTCCTCCCATCTCCCTCTGTCCTTCCCTCTTTCCTCCCATCTCCCTCTGTTTTTCCCCCTTTCCTCCCATCTCCCTCTGTCCTTCCCTCTTTCCTCCCATCTCCCTCTGTCCTTCCCTCTTTCCTCCCATCTCCCTCTGTTTTTCCCACTTTCCTCCCATCTCCCCCTGTTTTTCCCACTTTCCTTGCATCCTATTTTTTTCTCTGCTCCTCCCTTCTTCCCTCTATTGCTCCCTGTCCTTCCCCTTTTCCTCCGACCTCCCCATGTTCTGTCCACTTTCCTCCTATCTCCCCCTGTTCTTCCCGGGTTGGATACGGGATGCCGGCGCTCGGAATCCAGGCGGTCAATATCCAGACGCCGGCATCACAACAATGTTAGGATACCGACACCTGTTGGTAGGTATCCTAACCCTTCCCCTAACCTCCCCCCCCAGTGCCTAACCCTTCCTGCATAGTGCCTAACCCTGACCCTCACCCCCTATTGCATAACCCTAATCCTCCCCCTAGTGCTTTTCCCTAACCCCTAACCCTCCAGGTCCTCTGCCACTTACCTTCAGCATGCCAGCACCAATATTCTGGAAGATGTCAGGATTCCGGCACTGGTATTCTAAGCGCCAGCATCCCATTTGCCAGGATTGTGACTACATCTTGTTCTTCCCCCTTTCCTCCCATTTCTCCCTTTTCTTCTGCCTTTCCTCCCATGTCCCAATATCCTTCCTCCTTTCCATTTCCCCCTGTCCTTCCCCTTTCCTCCTGCCTTCCCATGTTCTTCCCCCTTACCTCCCACCTCCCCCTGTCCTTTCTCCTTTCCACCCATCTCCACCTGTCCTTCCCCCTTTCTTCCTGCCTTCCCATCTTCTTCCCCCTTACCTCCTGCCACTCCCTGTCCTTTCTCCTTTCCTCCCATCTCCCCCTGTCCTTCCCCCTTTCTTCCTGCCTTCCCATGTTCTTCCTCCTTACCTCCCGCCTCCCCCTGTCCTTTCTCCTTTCCACCCATCTCCACCTGTCCTTCCCGCTTTCCTCCCATCGCCGGCTGTCCTTCCTTCTGGTTCATCCTGTTTTTCCTCTGCTCCTCCCTTCTCTCCCCTTTTCCTCCAGTCTCCCCTGTCCTCCTTATTTTCCTCCCATCTCATCTATGTTCTCCAATATATCCCCTATCCATCCCTGTTCTTTCCCATGTTCTTCCCCCTGTATGTACATATAAAATTTAAACAGTGTATGGGTCAAATGTAATACGCTTGGTTTTGCTTTACTAAAAATTGCTGCTTTAAATTTATCTGCTAACGTGACAAAACCTCTGGCCTCCCGCACCCTATTACATTTGTCCTTAGGTTTATGATGCCCCCTGTATGTACACTTCTATTGTATAATTTAGTAGAATGTGTGATCCTTGTCTGTTTATGCTTTTTGCAGGGCGCAAGGGAAGGTGTGGATGAATGCGTTCACACAATCTGAATACATACTGTTCTACCAGTACTGAGAAACTGGTTACAGTGTGAGTCTGAAAGTGTCCTGTCTATATAGCTGCGCTGCTGTCTGATACTCTGGCCCTGATTCAGAGCCGGACTCTCTTTCAGAGCGCTCGCTCTGAATCAGGGTGGCATTTTTTTTTTTGTGCCAGCCTCCTGGCCGCTCGCTAAGCTGTGGGTCACCACCCACAGCTTTTGCGAGCGGCCAGGTGATGGTCGCGATGGTCGCAACCATCGCGACCCTCGGTCTTGCGACGAGACCCTTGTGGTAGGGTCTCGTCCATCGCAAGCCCCAGTGAGCTTCCGGCTCTAATACAGCAGAAAGTCCACATATTGACATCACTAGTGATGTCAGTAGGGCAGCCCAAAAATGGAAGGCGTTCCCTCGGGAACGCCTCCATTTGTCCAGCCACCCCCCCTGCCTGCCTGCAAAACAGAGCGAGCTGTCAATTACAATCGACAGCCGCCCCGTTTTGGTGCGAGACCGGATCTCGCGCATGCGCACGCCGGAGGTGGCACATGCGCAGGGGGTAAACGTCGACCCGCTTGCGAGCGCATAGCGCTTGCGAGCGGGTCTGAATCAGCCCCTCTGTCCTCCTCACATCACCCAGAGCAGCCTCCTCTCCCAGCTCCTCCACTCCCTCTGGCCGGGTCGGTACTGTGAAAGCTGGGAGCAGATCAGCCGAGTGACAGAAGGAGAGCTGTGGGTTTACTGTACTGGCTCTGCCTTATGCCAAATGCTCAGCTCACAGTACTGGTCTCAGCAGGGGCTATGTGTCCCTCTTGTACAGCATGGGTTTGTGTTGTAAGGACTGTGGGCCTGATTCAGCAAGCAACGCAAAGGAGAGAACGCACGCACTCATCCGCTGCGAGAATATGCTAATCAATGTAATTCGTACAGAGACAGCAGCAAAAGATGCAGACGCCCAGCCCTATATTAAGCCGCCAATCTCCCTTTACTCAAATTCTGATCAGTACGCAAGATAGCGTAAACATCAGTAACATCGAGAACCATCGACCACATTTGTATAATAGTGGTTGACCAGACCTCGCGCAGGATCTTGACAACTTCCTGTGTGCACGGAGTCTCATCACTGCGTCCGTCACCGCACTGGCTTAATTATTGATGCCCCTAAAATGGCGTCCCAATGCACAGGCACGCCTGCGTTCGCCCCCCCCCCCCCCCGTCACCACACACAAATGGCACTTCCTGTCAATCAATATCTGCGTGCACGCTGCGTGTAGTCTGCGTACGCTTACCCGATCGCACTGGCTAGTTCGCGCACACGCAGTCCGATGCATACGCATGCACAGTACAAAAATATTGGCCAAGTGCATGCGTTCTCTCCTTTGCGTTGCTTGCTGAATCAGGCCCTGTGTCCTGCAGGCAGACAGTGAGAGCTGTGAGGTGAGGGAGTGGGCGGAGCATCCCTGCAGCCCTCTACTTGACTTGCTCAAGATGCATGGCTCTAGCTCTGTATAATAGAGGTATAATAGAGGTTGAGAATTGTATTACCTTCCCTGGAAAAGGATTTGTTAAAAGAGGAGTTAGATGCGGTTTTCGGGTCTTAAAAAAATATATTTGTAATGGTGTGGATAAAATTGATAGTGGTATTTTGAATACTTGAACTTCATTTAAGATTTGTTAATGGCAGATTTAGAACTTTGGGGAGGTGGATTTTGTGCATAGTGTTGTTGCCCACTGTAATTAGAGTCATGGTTGTTTCAGCTTTGTTTAAATGTTTACATTTTTATTCTCTGATATATTGAACAGAGCTGTCTGCAGCTGTGCGGTCTACACGTATTAGGAGTGGCTTCAAATGTTAGAAACAGCCAATGCTCCTAGATGAACAATCTATAAGCCCAGCTCCTAAGGGCTCAATTTATATTCTAACTTTTTTTCATAATATCACTGGACATCAACAGTCCCCCTAAAAATCCGTTGTGCCACATAGGCTGGAACACCTTTATTATGGTGTACTAATTAACATTCTCCTACAGTCTCAGATGTGTGAGAGACATTAATATATATATGTCTACACGGACCATCTAAGAGCTATGTAAACATCAACACCTTTAATGTTATTTGTGATTGTTTATATGCAAGCCACTATACACTGCCATTGTTGCTACATTTTTACAATTTATCTTGCAGGTTTATTATTCTCTGCTTGGTGCAGATTGTATGCAATTACAACAAGTTTTGCTTTTATTTTCCTATTCATTTTCTATTGTCTTAGTTGAAGTAATTCTCTAATTTATTTATATATATATTTTTATTCTTTATTATTTTTTTTTTTTTTCATTATCCCATTAATATGTCATTTTAGCATTTCCTATCCTATATTTAATTTTTTGAGTGTTTAATTTTACTATTTACTGTGGTCTTCTTATTAAATATTAGTATCTTTAGCGCCTGTCTATCTGTGCTTTCGATTTCTTGGTAATTGTTGGGAGGGTCCAGATTCCTCCACCTCTATGACGGCTGCTTTATACTAATTAATCCCCTGGTCCTTTACACACTCCCTACATTTATCCTGGTCCACTGAGGTGGTTATAGTCCAGCGCCTATTTTTTGTCTGTGAGTTGCTGACTGTAATTGTATTTTTTTTTCTTATTTTATTTTGTACACAAGTCATTTGAAAGAGTTCTTGTTGAGAACAAGCTACACGGCCTGTCTCCTGCCCTCTCCGAAGCTATCCAGAGCATCTCCAGATGGGAGTTGGTCCAAGCTGCCCTGCCGCATGTATTACATTGTACGGCCACACTGCTCTCCAACAGGAACAAATTAGGTTGGTACTTGCTCACCTGAAATTCAAGGTTTAAAGTCAGGATTTCCCATCAGTTTCAGCAGGGGGGGCGGTGTAAGAGAGAGGAGGGGGCCGTTGTGCAGTCTCTGTGCACATTATTTGTAGAATCAGGGGGCGAACACAATTATTATTTCTCTTATGGGAGCATAATTATTTTATGAAATTTATTAGGGAGGACAAATTCATATGCGATTATATATAGAGGCAATACGTTTTTTTTTTTCAAATGTATTTATTGATTTGCCAACAAAAAAACATACACATATAGATGTCACATTGTAACATTGAAGGCAATAAGAACATAGTATATATCAGCGTTGCATTAATGAACATACAATAGTAATAAGGGAGCGCAGGACTACCAGTGCCCATTGCCCTTAAGGAGCTAAATCATCCAGTATGTGAAGAAGCAAAAACATTAAAGAATGTAAAATAAAAGACAAAAGACTAAGGAGCCTATGTACTAAGCTATAGGGAGAGATAAAGTGGATGAAGATAAAGTACCAACCTGTAGTAACGAATGTGTTACTACAGATGTGCGAGGATGTATGCATTACTACAGATGTGAAAGGACGTATGTGTTACTACATATGTGAGAGGACATATGTGTTACTACAGATGTGAGGGGAGGAATGTGTTACTACAGATGTGAGGGGAGGAATGTGTTACTACAGATGTGAGGGGACAAATGTGTTACTACAGATGTGAGGGGACAAATGTGTTACTACAAATGTGAGGGGACATATGTGTTACTACAGATGTGAGGGGACAAATGTGTTACTACAGATCTGAGGGGACAAATGTGTTACTACAGATGTGAGGGGACAAATGTGTTACTACAAATGTGAGGGGACATATGTGTTACTACAGATGTGAGGGAATGAATGTGTTACTACAGATGTGAGAGGATGTATGTGTTACTACAGGTGTGAGGGGACGAATGTTACTACAGATGTGAGAGGATGCATGTGTTACTACAGATGTGAGGGGGCGAATGTGTTACTACAGATGTGAGGGGATGAATGTATTGCTACAGATGTGAGAGGGCGTATGTGTTACTACAAATGTGAGGGGACGAATGTGTTACTACAGATGTGAGGGGACGAATGTGTTGCTACAGATGTGAGAGGACATATGTGTTACTACCGATGTGAGGGGACGAATGTGTTACTACAGATGTGAGGGGACGAATGTGTTGCTACCGATGTGAGGGGACATACAATATGTGTTACTACAGATGTGAGAGGACGTATGTGTTACTACCGATGTGAGGGGACGAATGTGTTACTACAGATGTGAGGGGACGAATGTGTTACTACAGATGTGAGGGGACGTACAGCATGTGTTGCTACAGATGTGAGGGGACGAATGTGTTGCTACAGATGTGAGAGGACGTATGTGTTACTACAGATGTGAGGGGACGAATGTGTTACTACAGATGTGAGGGGACGAATGTGTTACTACCGATGTGAGGAGACATACAGTATGTGTTACTACAGATGTTAGAGGACGAATGTGTTGCTACAGATGTGAGAGGACGTATGTGTTACTACCGATGTGAGGGGACGAATGTGTTACTACAGATGTGAGGGGACGAATGTGTTACTACAGATGTGAGGGGACGTACAGTATGTGTTGCTACAGATGTGAGGGGACGAACGTATTGCTACAGATGTGAGAGGACGTATGTGTTACTACAGATGTGAGGGGACGAATGTGTTACTACAGATGTGAGGGGACGTACAGTATGTGGTTCTACAAAGATGAAGGGAAGAAAGTGTTGCCATCTAAGTGACATGACTACTCCACTACATAGGATGGCACAGCACCCCATGGCGCACACATTTCTGTCCTCATGGGGAGTATTTAATGTTGAGAGGTACGGCATACAGATGTGTCTTGATACTATGTGGCTTCAGTCGCGCCAAACAGCCCCACTCGGCTTGCCAGTTCCTGGGCGACTCTGCCACGCTGAACGTCTTTCTCGCTCAAAATGTGCTTCTTATTTGCATAAATAAGACAACTGAAAGTGACAAAACTACTTTGCTGGATTACACTGATCAATGTAATGTGTGACATTTGCACATCTGTGTGCGACGGAGCCTGAATCTGTACGAAGTGCCCCCGTGCAGCCGCCGTGGCTATTTCTCACACTAAGTACCGTTGCCCTTCTTCTGCAACTGTGTACGTGTATAAAACCTATTCCTGTGACTGTTACAGTCACAGCCCAGTATCCCTAGTACAGTGTACGTGGTGTTTAGCTGCGTCTGCAATGCAACTAAGATGCAAAGATTAATGAAAAACACAGTAAGTTCCTCCTCTTGAAGCTTCTCAGTTGCGCTGGTTGTCTCATGCTGTATGGCATATAGGGCCTCATTCAGAGGCGGTCGTTAGATGCAAGCGGTCGCTCTGAATCAGGGCGGCCGCTTGCATCCTGAAAGACCGCCTCCTTGTCGATCGTTAAGCTGTGGGTTAACACCCACAGCTCTAACGACCGACATGGGTGATGGTCGCGATGGTCAAGACCATCGCGACCATCGGGGCTTACGACCAGACCCTAGGGTAGGGTCTGGGCACTCGTAAGCCCCAGGGAGCTTCCTGCTCTGTTCGAGCAGGAAGTTCCCCACTGACATCAGCAATGATGTCAGTGGGGCCGCCCCCAAACGGCAAGCGTTGCGACTGGAACGCCTCCGTTTGGCCGGGCACGCCCCCTGCTCGCCCAGCAAACGGGGCGAGCTGTCACTCAACATCAACAGCTCGCCCCGTCTGCTACGAGACCCCTAACGACATAGCGCCCGTCGTTTGCCGGGTCTCGCGCATGCGCACGACGGAGCCAACTGGAAAGAGATTTTACTTTGCAGTAAATTCTACATATTTAAAAGTTTACAAGTCAATTTTCATTGTGGCCCATGAGTCCAATCTCCCATTATGGCCCCCAGGCCAGAAATTTGTGCATCCCCCTGAATTCAACTTTATAGGTAACTCCCCGTGATGTGCTCTGATTGGTTCTGCAGCTGTAGTATCACTTTGTACACAGGGCACCAGGATAAACTCGGTGTTGCTGAAACGAAGCTGCTGCACACTCTGCATTGGATGCTCCTGGAAGCTCCCCAGGATTGCAGTAACGATAGGTTTGGCACTGACCGGAGCTCCAGCTGGGGAGGAGGGAGCAGTGCTTTTATCCACCAAGAAAACCAAGGATCCCCACGGCTGTCCAGGCAGAGCAACACTAACGAGGAAGATGAGAACAATCGGAGGAAGTTCCTCCAGAATTCTATGGCCACTGTCGAGCTCTTCGTTTTCCTATTTGCTCCTCTGGTCCACAGGATTAAAGTGAGTAGTTTATTAGTATTATTGACCTTTGTGTATAAGGAGCCACAAAGCGTGCTTAGCGCCGTACAGGGTAAACAGAGAAAACAGTAACAGGGTATCAGAGCATAAGTACAGTACACAATGGCCAATCCAAGCATATGTACATATCATAAGTACCAACTTAGGTATCACACTACAGGCAGATATTTGGGGCAGGGGTAGGGTATCTCACTGGAGCTTGTTGGCGCATACAGTGATGAATCGTGGGTGGGAATCACTTCATTATTCAAAGCGCCTATACCCAACGTATGGGCGAGCAGACAGACTCAGAGTCACTGAATGGGGGACGGAGAGTAGGGAGCGGAGCCCTGGTGACATGGATAGCGCTAGGGAAGAACAAGAGGGAGGAGGTCCCTGCCCTACAAGCTTTCTAAGGGGTAACCACCAAATCTAATGAGAATAAGTAAGTAAACTATACCAATATTAGTGAGTGTTAACTAACAGTGTATTCTTCTAGGAATCAGATTTGACTTTTCGCTTGGCGAGTGGACTGGTCATTTGGCAGCCCATGTGGGAACACAGACATCCTGAGGTTCCAGCTTTCACAGCACTGGTCAAACCTATCCGGAACATCATCACAGGTACCTTTCTCATAGTAGTTACGTAGAAGTGGCTTACATGACCACATTCATGTAGAATAACTCACCAGGCCTAAATGGGATGCAATCGGGAAGCCGGCTGACGTTAGCCCGACAGCCGGCTTCCCGACTGCATTATCCCGGCGAGGGTTAAATGACAGGCGTCTAAATCTAGATGCCTGTAATTTTCCCGACGCCAGGAGACCGGCGCCCGGCATCTCGATCGAAGGGATGCCGGGCGCCGCCAGTGGACAGCCGCGGGGAGGGTTAGGTTTAGGGCTCCCGGGTGGGACTCAGGGTTAGGCACCCACCCGGGAGGGTTAGGGTTAGGCTAGGGGGAGGGAGGGTTAGGGTTAGGGACCCCCGGGGGGGATTTAGGGTTAGGTACCCCCCCCGGGAGGTTAGGGTCAGGTTAGAGGGAGGGAGGGTTAGGGTTAGGCACCCCTGGGGGACTTAGGTTTAGGCAGCAGGGAAGGGGGGGGGTTAGGGTTAGGCACTTAGAGGGGGGATTAGGGTTAGGCACAGGGTGGAGGTTAGGGTTAGGGGGGTTAGGTTAGGTTAGTAGATACTTACCTTAGAACGATCAGGATTTCCAGCGCTGTCAGGCTTCCGCTGCCGAGCTCTGCTGTTTTGTTGGGCTGCCGCTGCCGGGATTCGAACTCCCGGCCATGCGGCCGCCGGGATATCATACCGATTCCGGCCTAAACCACCTAATAATGGCTGATTTCTCTACAAAAACATCCAAATTGAAAACAGTGGTTTGGTAAAGTTGTTCTAAAGCAGTGTTTCCCAACTCCAGTTCCTGGGGACCCCAGTGCATGTTTTACAGAGTTCCTCAGGGTCTCAAGTGAAATAAATAACTCCACCTGTGTATCTTTTAAAATGTGTCATCCAGTAATGGATACACCTCTGCACCAACTAGGAGAATCTGGAGAACATGCACTGTTAGGGGTCCCTTACTACTGGAGTTGGGAAACTCTGTACTCTGCTGCGCAGTATGGGCCTCATTCAGAGATGGGCGCAGTTCCGATAATTACGCAGGTGAGAGCCAGCATATACGTCGCAATACACGTGCACGGAGGTCCAGGTGCGATCCTGTACGCAGCCCTCCTGGGATTGCAGAGAGATTGACAGGAAGGCAACAGTAGAACATGGGAATGGAGCGTTTGGGGGAGTCACAGCGATTGGGGGAGTGGTCGGATAAATGCAGTCGCGGCGGAGCTGTTTTAGGAGCGGGTAACGGCCATCTTGTCTGCACAGCCAGCCCTGCTGCGTGATCAGCAGGCTACTCATGAGTGCTAACATCGGTGGACCTTCGTATGGGCTGTGGCAGTGTACACAATTTGCGTCCCTGGTGGCGATGGCTGTGGTGGGAGTTTCAGTGGCAAACGCAGGATTTCTAGAGGGGGGTTTCCAAATGCTTGATTTTAGAGTGAGTGTGGCCTGTGTACAAAGAGGGTAGAATTAGCACTTATCCATCTTTAATATGCATCATACAAAGTGTATTGTGTATCATAATTCCAGCATATAGAGGACCAGCAATCACAGTAACCCATTATATGTGGCAGTAGGCCATCCTGTCTGAGCTGAATGTTTTTATTTTAGATGTGGGCACCATTCCAGAGTATTAGAGCAAGTCCGGGAGTCTGGGGGAGCAGCAGAATAACCTAGCACTGCCCTGAACATATATGTACATATTGGGCTCTATAGCAGCACATCCCTAACAGTGCATGTTTTCCAGATCTCCTATTTGGTGCACAGGTTATTTATTACTGGCTGATACATGGTAGAAGATCCACAGGTGGTGCTGATTATTTCAGTTGTGATACTGAGAAGAATATGCAGCACTAGTAAAATTCTATTATAGTACTATTTCTATTGTCGTCATGGTGTGGGCTGGGGAGGGGGGTTTCCAGGCAGACGGAAACCCCCCTGCGTTTGCCTATGAGTTTCCCCGCTTTTTGGAGGTGGGCGCATTTTTTCACAGAATTGAACCTCCGCAGCTAATTAGCAGTTGCGATTGGAACTGTATCCATCCCTGATAATTAATAATGTACAAAGCGGTAAGCACAAATGTCGTAACTTCCAACTGATCTGAATTTCAGCAAAAAGAAGTTCTACATGCAACAGTCAAAACCAAATGGTGGATTCTCCAAAGTCGTATACTGGGCACAAACAGGTACAATTTTACTTTACTTTTTCACAGTTGAGTCTATAGGGCCTGATTCAGCAAGGATTGCAATTGCGATTACGTGGATTAGAGCTTGTGCTAGTGTGCGTGAGGCTGTGGTGGTTCACGATGGTACGGTTGGTTTTGCAGTATTGCTAAACATTATAGATGTGTGTAAGGTAAAGTGGGCGTTCTTATGTTATGCTGCGACGGCATAGCGATCACAATGGATTAGCATACTATCGCAGTGAGACTGCGTGCGTAATTGCCATTGCATTCACAGTTGCGATCGCTAGTGAATCAGGCCCTATTTGTCCTCTAAGTTTCCCCTCACCAAGATGGGAATGCACATGATGGTAGAAGTCCTTGATTATTACTTATGGTACATCCCCGCTTCCCCTTCCCTCCTTAATTCATGTCAATTTTAAAATTTTTGCTCATTCCATCTTTGATTTGCATGGAAATGAATGCGTATGTTTACCTGTATGCTAATTTGTACACATCTTGAGTTGTATCCATCCCTTATCTGTACTGCTAGGACGTTACCTGTAAGGTGGTGATGAGACCGTTATGACTGTTTCTTCTTTAGCAAGACACATTTACCTTAAAGCTAGATGCGCTTACCGGTACTGGGATGCCCCCCAGTTCTTCAACTCCAAGTAATGGAGGCTTATCACCACAAGCCATTGCTGAGGTTTAAGGATGGTCAGGATGCCCAAATTATCATTACTATTGACCAGATACAGAGGTGATGCTGTAGCAGACAGATGCTAGTGGACAGCAGGACTGGCAGCAGACAACTATGTAGATAATATAATGCTAGATCATGGCTGGGTGGCAGACAGAATGTTACTATTAAACAATACTGGGTCAGGGCTGGCGCTCACATAGAGTAACTATTAGACAGAGCTGGGTCAGGGCTGGTGGCAGATAAACTGTAACTATTAGACAGTGCTGAGTCAGGGCTGGCAACAGACTAATTATTAGACAATGCTGGGTCTGGACAAACTCTTAATCCAGGAACAAGCCAAGATCATGGTTGTCTTAAAAAAAAAAATCACCACTTTAGATCCTGCTGCAAAATTGCCAAAAAAGCACCACATTCACATACCCTATTTCATCCCCCATTATATAGTAATACCTGTACGTTGCAAGTTACCATTTGATTATCGAATGACAGTTTTCAAAAAAATACTTTGCATATAACCATGTAGGTAAGTAAAAATACAAAAATGTCCTAGGTATCTCTCTGGGGGATGAAACTTGGGAGGACATCCGCCTCAATATATCAAAATGCTCTATCAGTGTTTAAATTAAAGAGAACTCATATAAAGTGTACACCCGATGGTACTTTGTGCCAGAACGTCTCAACCAAATATTTGCCGCCACTTCCAACATGTGTTGGCGAAACTGTGGTCAAGTAGGTTCCTTTTTCCATATTTGGTGGACATGCCCTAATATCGTCCCTTTTTGGTCGCTTGTTCAATCACTTATGTCCTCTATAGTTCCATTATGCCCCCCCCCCCTCCCCCCTGCCTCATTGCTTCTGTGCACCCCGGTCTGCCAGTTATCCAAGTTTGACAATAAATTGATTATGCATATTTCCTGTGCGGCCAAATATCAGATCGCTAGGACCTGGAAAAACCCTTCTCCTCCAACTCAACAGGAGCTCCTCAATCGTGTTTGGTTTGTGTCCAAAATGGAGTACATCACTAGTCTCCAAAACAATAACGTGGACAAGTTTCATAAAATTTGGTCCCCGTGGTATAGGTTCAATAATGCGACCCTTCCTGGTCTATCTTAAACATTTATTCCCTACTCTGGTGTTAGTCTAATATTCTAATATATTTATTTACTCTTATTTATTTATTTATTTATTTATTTATTTTCTCTTATGTTACCCCCCTTCTTTTTTATTTTTATAATTAATTTTTTTTTTCTCTCCTTTTTCACGGCTCACTTCCCCTCATTTCCAATCTTTCCCTCCCCCTCAACCCTCCTCGTCCTTAATTTTTGTCCATCATTGTCTCTCTGATCAGCTTCTGAGTTCGTTTATTAATCTTTTAGATCTGTTAATAAGATTTAAGGTAATAATTTGATATATTTTATACGATAACTGGAGTTTTTGTTTTTGGCTCCCATAATTAATACCTTGATGTTTTTGTTTTAAGTTTATTGTGTCACATCTATTTCTATATGTTTAATAAATGGAAGGAAAGAGAAAATGACAGAAATATATAATATAGTCAGCTGGTTTGAAGAAGTTTATTTGTACTCTTCTTGTCACAGGCTGTAACATTTGACTGTTTCTGTCACACGCTGTAATATTTGACTGTCTCTTTTTCTGTTTTTTGATGACTCCGGATGTATCTGTCTGTTGCTGTTTTATATTTTTTGTCTTACAATTTGACAAATAAAAAGATCTTAAAAAAAAAATAAAAATACAAAAATATATTTTACATTTTTGTACCCGCTCATGTATACAAATTATGGTAGTGTTAAAATGTGGAACAATCTGATCTTGCAAATATATTGCCGTCCTGTGTAACGCCAGGGATTTGAGATGCTGTCGGAAGCGGCGCAGCCAGAAGACTCCATCTCTCCCCAAGCTACTGTATCCAGCTGCCAGAGAGCCAACTCATTGGATGGCTGTACGTCCTCTCAAACAGCGCAGGAGAGAGGACCCCCCTTTCCGAGGTAATTCTGTGAATACTCGCAGGTCTCACTTTATTTCGTTACGGGAAAGACTTTAATCCTTCTCTTGTTCCACGTCAACTTTCAGAACGTCTTTAGTGATTCCACCATGTCAGAAGTCTCGCTACGCTACTTATTTTGATGTGGCTGTGTTGAGATGCCTCCTGCAGCCCCATTGGTCGGAGGAAGGAACGCAATGGTCACTCATGTACTACCTGCATCGGCTTCGACACATGCTGGAAGAGAAACCAGAGAAGTCTCCTGAGCCTGAGGAGCCCCATCTGCCACGGCCTCGCAGTAGCTCCATGGTGGCAGCAGCTCCTTCCCTTGTAAATACCCATAAAACTCAGGTAAGAGAGAGCAGACACCATGTTATCTCAGAAACATCAGCATAACTCATTACAGGACTGCTATCTATCCGTCTGTCTGTCCGTCTATCTATCTACTGTATCTATCTATCCATCTATCTATTGTCACAACCGGCACAGGAACTACCTCTGATGAGGCTAAGAACCGGGGGGTTTTAGGATAGGAGTATGGATATGACGGGCATGACAGACTAAGTCTTCCAATTGTGGTCAAACCCAGGTTTGGCGAGACCTGCCCAGAGGCGCGGAGTCTAACCCACTTGGTGGTTTTCTCCAGTGACCCCTACAATTGGGATATGGTTTTCGCCGCACCAAGTGAGCAGGCCGCGGCCCTCTGGACAGGTACCTGGGAGAGACGGAAGACTAGGAATAATATACTGAGAACAACTACACAGGGAATACTGGGAGTAGCACAAAGGAATGGCCTGAACTAAGAGACAGGGACTGAGGGTCTCATTCAGATCCGCTCGTAAGCAGCCGTTCGCTCGTTCCGAGCGATGTTCGCACATCTGCGCATGCGTACGGATTGTAATACGCATGCGCGGACCAGTCAGTGCGTCCGAAAATCGTTTGTTCGCTAAATAGCGAATGCCTGCTATTTTGAGTGACAGAGGGAGGCGTATGTGGGTGGTAACAGGGGAAGGTGCTTGAAAACGGGGAGTGGAATTCAGAACGCAGGCGTGCTTAAAGGTCAAAACGGGCGTTTGAAGGGTGTGCATAATTAATATAGCAGCGTCATCGACCACGTCGATGTTTTATAGTCAGAACTGCTTGCAAAATAGCGGTAGGAAAAACCAACCACAAGAACAGCGAGCAGTTCATACGCTGTTCGATGTACTCGATTAATCTAATAAATAGCGGACATGACGTATGGTGCGAGCGGCCAGGGGGTGTATTTTTCTAAATTACGACCGCATGTTTTGTTCGCTAGTTCAGACATAGAGGTGCCAACAGACCGCAAAGAGCGAACGGTTCATTTAAATAGCCATCCCTTTTCTCTGAACGAGCGAGCGCAAATAGCGTCCGGCTCTGAATCAGGCCCTGAGTAGACTGGGGTGCTGGTTAGGACGCACTGGAGGTGTAGAAAGGAATTGCACTGAAGCACAGGTATATGGTACACAAGGATGAGTATTTGAACACGAAGGTGCAGCTCTGGACACACTGGCAGATGATCTTGGGATAGTACACAGGGATGTGTACTTCGTACACAAAGGCGCGGCTCCGGAAGCACTGGCAGGTGACTTGGAAATGGTAGACAAGGATGTGTATTTTGTACACTAAGGTGCGGCTCCTGACACACTGGCAGGTTGTCACGACTAGGGTTTTGCAGCGTGGAGGTTGCGGTCCTTGCTGGTGGGGGCGCTGTGGCACGGTCCTTCCAGTGAGGGAGCTGGCGCGTGGAGACTGGCATTGTGTGTGTGCGGGGGTCTGCCAGCGTTGGGCCATCCTGGCAAGGGTAAGCCTAGCAGTGTCTAAGCATTACAGATACATGGGAGCGGCCATCTTACCTCAGGTCATGTGACATAGTGGGCCTATCCTAATGCGTCAGGTGATCTCTCCAGCCATCACGCTCCGCTGCTGGGTACTTAAGGGGGTTTGGAGCTCCCTGTAGTGGCCAGTGCAACATGTGTTTCAGCATCAGCTATGAGAGAGTTCCTGCACTCCTGACCTTAGTCTTGTGCTTCGGTGCTTGCCCTAACTCCTTGTTGGTCCCTGGCTCCCTGTAAACCTGCACCATGCCTTGCTTCCTGCTGTGGATCAAGTCCTGCTCCTTCTACCTACCCACTCCTCCGTGAAACTGAAGTTCCCAAACCTACCCATTCCTTCCTGAACCTGTAGTTCCCTATTACCTACTCCAGCCTGCACCTGAGTTTTTAGCAACTATTACAGCATTTCCGGATTACCCTGTTCAGCCATTGTCTCAGCATTACCTGATTTCCCTTTCAGCTATTATCTCAGTATTCCCGGATTCCCTACCCTGCTATTACCACTGACTTACTGGACTTTTCCTTCAGCTCCACAGTTACCTCAGTTAATCAAGACTTTATTTTAGTTCTGTCACAGATCTGGACATTCATTCGTTGCATCACTATTGTTCCTTTGGTCACAGATGTTAATCAGTATTATTCTTGTGCTTGTCTACTAGTACTTACATTAAACAACAACCCACCTTTCAGTTTAAATCTGCTCCTGTTTCCACCCTGGGTCCACAACAAACACAGGGCCTGATTCAGACCCGCTCGCAAGCACACAGCGCTCGCAAGCAGGTCGATGTTTGCCCCCTGCACATGTGCCACGTCTGGCGTGCACATGCGCGAGCCCCAGCGAGCGACTGAAGTTCAGTCGCTCCGGGGCTCGCTACAAGACGGGGTGGCTGTCGATATTGATTGACAGCTTGCCCCGTTTTGTAGGCGGGTAGGGGGGGTGGTTGAGCAAACGCAGGCGTTCCCATAGCAACGCCTGGCGTTTATGGCCGGCCCTACTGACATCACTAGTGATGTCAGTAGTGGACTTCCTGCTCTATTAGAGCAGGAAGTCCACTCGGGCTTGCGAGAGCTGAGACCCTACCACAGGGTCTCTTCGCATGTCTGATGGTCGCGATAACCCACAGCTTAGCGAGCGGCCTGAAGAAAAGAAAAAAATAAATAAATTCCCCGCCCTGATTCAGAGCGAGCGCTCGCCAGCAGCGAGCGGCTCTGAATCAGGCCCACAGATCCTAACACAGGTGACTTGGAAATTGTACACATGAGTGTGTTTTTCATACACTAAGGAGCGGCTCCGAACGCACTGGCAGGTGACTTGGAAATTGTACACAAGGATGCAACTGGAGACACAACAGGATGAACTTGGAGGTAGAACAAAACACAGGAACTTAGGGCCTGATTCAGAGCCGCTCGTAAGAGGCCGCTCGTTCACTCTGAGAGATGTTCGCACAACTGCGCATGCGCAAACCAGTCATTGCGGTCGGAAATCGTGCGCTCGTAAAACAACGAGGGGCTGCTAATTTCATTGACAGAATGTACCGTTTGTGGGTGGTAACAGGGGAAGGTGCTTGAAAACGGGGGAGTGGAGATCGGAACGCAGGCGTGCCAAACGGTCAAAGCGGCGATTAATGGGAGTGCATAATTAGTAAAGGAGCATCATCGACCACGTAATTTGACTGTCTTTTTGCCTGAACTGCTCGCAGTGATTGCGGGAAGTAAATCCTACCACAAGCACTGCGAGCAGTTAAGATGCCTTTCGATGTTCCCGATTAATCTAATAAATAGCAGAGATGACGTATGATGCGAACGGCAAAGGGGCGTCTTTACAAAATAGCAAGCGCATTTTTCTGACGCTCGCTCAGACATAGAGGCGTCATCACACCGCAAAGAGCGAGCGCTCAATTTAAATATCCGGACCCTTTTTAAGAACGAGCGTCCGCAAATAGCGTCCGGGTCTGAATCAGGCCCTTAATGCACTAAGGTGCGACTTGAGACACATAGGATGGATAGTACGGAACACGGGGACGGAATACACAGAGGTCACAGGAAGCCAGGAACACCGAGTAAGTAATACGGCCAGTGGAACAGGATACGGTTGTCACAGGGAATGACTGCCATATGTGCAGTCATGCAGCGATGTTGAACAGCAACTTCCTGTTGCAGGAGTCGGTCCTAAATACCCTCAGGCAGCTGGTCATTTGGCCTTTCCACGGCTCCAAGGGTGTTCACCAAAATTATGGCTGTCATGGCTGCCCATCTGCAGAGCCAAGGTATATGGCTTCTGCCGTATCTGGACGACCTCCTATTGATGGCAGGCTCTCCGGAATTACTTCTACAACATCTGCACCTGACGATCGCTTGTCTGCATGCGCACAGGTGGCTGATAAACTGGAAAAAGTCCTCCCTGATTCTGTCAGAAGGATGGTTAATTTGGGAGCCCTTCTGTATTCTCGTCAGCAAAGGATCTTTCTGACTCCAGAAAAGATTTCCTCCCTACAACTACGAGTGCGCAGTTGCCTGAGGAGTTGCCAGGTGTCTGTTCACTCAGCAATGAGGGTTCTGGGGTCCGTGGTGTCGGCGTTCGACATGGTGGAATATGCCCAGTTCCATTCCAGGCCCCTGCGGGGACTGATTCTATCCAAATGGAACGGGTTACCACACCGAATCCGGACTCAGATGCACACGTCTCCGGAGGTGCGCCTGTCGCTGGCTTGGTGGCTTCAGACATCTCATCTCACCAAGGGTCACCCCTTTTGGATCCCGGACTGGGTTCTGCTCACGACAGATGCCAGTCTCCGAGGGATGGGGTGCAGTGATGGGTCCACTTTCACTTCAGGGCCGTTGGACTGGGGAAGAAGCGGTTCATCCCATCAACATTCTGGAACTTTGGGCCGTGTACAGGGCCTTCCAGTTGTCTGGTCACGCTCTTTAAGGAAGGGCCGTGCAAGTTCAGTCCGACAACGCCACCGCGGTGGCGTACATCAACCGTCAAGGGGGGATTCGCAGTTGAGCAGCGATGTCAGAGGTGTCACGCATCCTGTTTTGGGCGGAGTGCCACCTTCCGGCCATCTCGGCAGTCTTCATTCTGGGAGTCCTCAATTAGGAGGCGGACTTCCTCAGCCGTCACGACGTGCATCCAGGGGAATGGTCGCTTCACCCAGAGGTATTTCAACTACTCATGGACAGGTGGGGACTGCCGGAGGTGGACTTCATGGCTTCCCGTCACAGTCACAAGTTGCCTGTGTACGGGTCCAGGACGAGACGCAGGCGCAAGCCTGGTGGACGCGTGGTCAGTGAAATGGACCTTTCAGCTGGCTTATCTATTCCCTCTGATATCCCTGGTTCCTCGGGACCTTCGTAAATTCAAAAAGGACGGCAGGACGCTTCTGCTGGTGGCTCTGGCTTGGCCCAGACGTCCTTGGTACTCCGATCTTCGGAGCCTCTCCATCGACGCTTAGTTCCCTCTGCCTCAACGTCAGGACCTGTTGTCTCAGGGTCCCTGCCTTTACCGGGAACTGGGTCATCTGTCTTTGACGGTGTGGTTCTTGAGACATCCGTCTTAAAGGCCTGCTCAGTCATCAGCACGATGCTACAGGCGCGCAAGTCTGCTTCCGCCAGGATTTACCACAGAGTGTGGCATACTTATTTTCAGTGGTGTGAGTCCAGAAACTACGATCCTCAGGTGTTATGTGTTTCTAGGATTTTGGCGTTCCTTCAGTCTGGGTTGGACCTAGGCTTATGCCTCGCTTCTTTGAAAGTTCATGTGTCTGCACCATCTGTGTGGTTTCAGCGTAGGATAGCTACACTGCCAGATGTCCGCACCTTTTTCCAGGTTGTTCCCCCAGTCGTTCCTTGGGATTTGGCGGTGGTGCTTCAGGCCCTACAGGGTCTTCCATTCGAACCGCTTGAGTCGGTGGAACTCAAGTGGTTAACTGTTAAGACTGTTTTTTCTCCTGCCGATTGCTTTGGCCAGGAGGGTGTCAGATTTGGGAGCGCTTTCCTGTCGTCCTCCTTTTCTGATATTTCACCAGGATAGGGCAGTGCTTCGGACTCGTCCAGGTTTTCTTCCTAAGGTGGTTTCTAAGTTCCACATTAATCAGGAAATTGTTGGGCTGGCCTTTCAATCACCTGATCTCTCGGCTGGTGAGGCTTCCTTGGATGTGGTCCATGCTCACAGAGTTTACGTGGACCGGACTAGTTCCTTTCGGAAGTCGGATTCCTCGTTCGTCCTCTTTGGTTTTCACAGGAGGGGTTGGCCTGCCAACAAACAAACTAGAGCCCGTTGGCTTCGTTTGGCTATTTGTGAGGATTATTCACGGGAGGGTTTGCCTGTTCCAGCCTCTATTAAGGCTCATTCTACTCGGTCTGTGGGCCCATTGTGGGCAGCTCGACGTGGCGCCTCGGCTGTTCAGCTGTGTAAGGCGGCCACGTGGTCTTCCATCCAGACGTTTCTGAGGTTCTATGCTTTTGACACCTTCGCCTCTCAGTATGCTTCCTTCGGGCGCTGGATTCTCCTTTCAGCACAGGAGCGTCCCCGCCCTTAGTTGGACTGCTTTGGGACATCCCCAAGGTCAACCCTGTGGACCCCCTATGGATCCTGAAGTAGAAAACAAGAGATATGGTAAGAACTTACCTTTTGTTATCTCTGTTTCTACGAAGACCATAGGGTCCACAGGGCGCCCACCCTGACGCACCTGGCTTCATATGGGCTGTGTGGCTGGTCACCGGTTTTCTGTCTCCCTCTCTGTGAGTATAGTTCTCGTGTGTTCCTGTCTTCCTTCTCTCTGTTTTTCTTCCTCCGGCCATGGCTACTTACCAACTGAGGTGCCTGTGGCTCGGGGGCGGGGTATAGAGGAGGATGGACCCAGTGCATCCTGGGAGCAGCTAAAGCTTAACTGCATGGTGCCCGTGGATCCAGATCTAGCCATACCCCACGGTCAACCCTATGGACTTCGTAGAAACAGAGATAACAAAGGTAAGTTCTTACCATATCTCTTGTTATCTATCTGTCTATCTATCTATCTATCTATCTATCTATCTATCACAAACCACAGGACTGTGGCTCCGATCGGTTACTGTACTCTCTTCCTCTGTTGCTATATGAAATATCTACATTGCCAAACTGTCAACATTTGCATTAGTCTTAGGGTTATGGTTACTGTTAGGGTTAGCATTAGCGTTACCATTTCAACATTGTCAACATTACAATACAAGCATGCCGACATTCTCATGTCGACCCAATGAATGTCTGAACTGAGACATGTTATATATACCGAACCCCCATTTTCTCATGGTAATCTTATTACATCTTAAAGGATATGACCAAGTGTAATGAAGAAGACAGGTCTCTGGGTCCCGAGCCATACGCCAAGGTGTCATTGACCAACCTTCGCAGATCTGCAGTGCCAGATCTCTCCTCTGATATTGGGATCAACATTTTCAAGAGGGTAAGCAGTGACTCAGGCTCTGTCACCCTGTATAGACAAGGAATATTTCCGTAAGTCTGCTAGACCAATTTCCTTACAGCTTTACCGTATATTCTGTTTACTTTTTCTTATGAAAAAAAATGTACTAAGCCGTACATAAAGAAAAACATAGATTCCAAAAAAAAACGCGTTTGCAAGAGTGAAATTGCAATTAAATGTCGTCGTTGCCCCTCTTCCCTTTTCTCCATATTTTTTGCAGCTCAGGACCCGAAGAGATGATCGGGAGCGCAAGGGATCAATACCGTACCACCACCATGGGAAGAAGCGACAGCGCCGGATAGGGATGCCCTTTCTACTGCACGAGGATCACTTGGACGTTTCCCCAACCCGCAGTACGTTTTCCTTTGGGAGTATTTCTGGTATTGGCGAGGACAGGCGCACTATTGAGAAAGGGGGCTGGCAGACCACAATCTTAGGTGAGTTTAGTGGCTAAACGGCAGGCTCTGCATTGTAAGCTGTTACTCGGCAGCCATTTGAAAGATGTGTGTTTGGACTGATTGCACATTTTTCACAAGGGAACCTGCTTCTGGGTTACAGTCTGATAACTTCGAAGCGGAAGGTGCAAAATATGTTGAGGATTTTAGAAAGATAGAGCTAATGACTGACTTCTGACAGCAATGATCAAAAAAAGCGAGCTTATATATAACACAGTAAGATAGGGTAGTGACTGGTCTATTATGGTTGTTTAAGCGGCATTGTGAAGCGATTGCTGCTCCGACCTATCGTTAATTCCTGAGATATCAGTTTAGAGCATGAAAATGGTGGTTAGTAGCCGAGGCGGGTGGGATATTCATGGTTATGTAAAACAACGTAATTAAAACGAAGCTAAATATTTGAATGAGATATGTCTCACATCTAGGTGCCAGAAAGGCCGATTGGCTGACGGGCTGGCTAAACAGCTCCGCCTCCCGGCTCCCTGCTTTGCCGCCATTCTGAAACAGCAAAGTGCTGTGAGGCCATGCCTCATTGACTCAGCACGCCCCTGTGGCCACACCTCACGAATCAAGGCCACATCCCTCTTGAGTGTGTGCATGTGTCATAGACATTCGCACACGTATAAAAGTGCCTGGGTAAATTTTTGCCCCAGTCTGTCCCTGTCCAGGGGTGTTTTGCCTTTATTACAGTAATTGACTAATGGATTTACAGTGGAACTTTTTTAAAAAGAGGGTGTGGCTTGTTTATGGAGTACAGGCAGCAGGCATTTAATTCAGGTGAGCAGAAGTGTTCTCTCACGTGGCAACCCACAAGTGACAGAGCTATCGCTCTGTTACATGTGTTAGAGGCTAGCAGCAATCCCACAGCATTGTTTGGATTGCCACGTGGCATGTTTGCACCTGAAGCAACACAAGACTACGGTTGGGTTTGCATTCATGATCATTGTCATGTCCTTGTGCCGCAGGTAAATTCACGAGGCGTGGGAGCTCTGACACGGCCACAGAGATGGAGAGCCTGAGCGCAAGGCATTCTCACTCCCACCACACCTTGCTGACAGATCTGCCTGACCACTCCAACAGTCATGGAGATAATACAGTTAAAGAAGGTAAGTCCTCTACGTAAGTGTTTATGACTGATGTGTGCAGGGCTGCCATCAGGTGGGTATAAGGGGTGCACTTGTAATTGTCAAGGGGGCCCGGCAATGCTGATCCTGTCCAATACTTCACTGAGCGTTTTCTCCTTCTCATACCACTTGGTGATCAATTGCCCCATCGGTTTGTCTCCAATCCTGAAGCCATAGTGGCTGAGCTATTTTCCTAGGGCTCAGCGCATTTTTGGTCTCCAGAAAAATGGCTGCTGCTTGTACAACTCAGTCAGTAATAGAGACACACTGAGGTGGGAGTTTTAATTTACCTGATGCTGATGTGCCCAAGACATTATTTAGCAACTGCCCCCCCAACAGAATGAACAAGAAGGTACTGTTCTGATAGAGCCATATACTGGATGCTGTTCTCAGTCTCCGCTCTATGTGTGTCTCAGCGTGTATATCCTTAACCCAAGTGTGTTGGTGGCTTGGAAGATTTTGTGAACACAGAAGGTTGGGGGGACCTGCATGTTTCATTTGTACTGGGCCCCACAATTCCTGATGGCAGCCTTGTTTGTGTATACTGTATAATCATTAGAAAAGACGCTCGCATATTCACCCTGTCTCCTTCCAGTGAGGTCCCAAATTTCCACCATCACTGTGGCCACATTCAACACCACTCTGGCGTCTTTTAATGTGGGCTACGCCGACTTCTTCGCTGATCACATGAAGAAGCTCTGCAATCAGGTTCCCATCCCTGAGCTGCCGCATGAGCCCCTGGCATGTGCCAATCTGCCTCGCAGCCTGACAGATTCCTGCATCAACTACAGCAGCCTGGAGGACACCGATCACATAGACGGCACCAACAACTTTGTCCACAAGAATGGCATGCTGGATTTATCGGTGAGAGAAGCCTACAGTGAACCTGTGTACATGTACCCGCACATGGCACATAGATACCATTGGCTCAGCCATTATTGAGGAGTCTGTTTTACTGTTTGGATCCCCGCAGAGGAGGGGGCCCATACGCAGGCCCAGCGTGGGCCACTCCTCTATACTGCATATGCGTAGGTCTCCGTAAAAATGGCTGCCGCACCATTTTCCCAGTCATTTTTGCCTTTACTGCTGCTACAGATTTCTTGCCTGCAACAGTTACGTTGCCACCCAGAAATGCCCATTTGACGCAAGGAGAGATCTGGCCAACATCCACCTGACTCAGGATCACCTGGAGATACGCAGAAATGAGTAAGGTCACTTCTGCACATGCGCAGTGTGCTGAAACTCGCGATTTGCGGGCGTAAACGCTGCTGCGGCGGACTCAGGATCAGGTCCTAACTCAGAAGTTCCCAAACTCGGTCCTGGAAGCAGCCTAACAGTCCAGGTTTTAAGTATATCCATGCTTGACCACAGGTGACTTAATTAGTACCTCAGTCAAATTGAATTAACCATCTGTGCTCAAACCATGGATATCTCTAAAACCTGAACTGTTGCGGTGCCTCAGGACCGCGTTTTGGGAACGTCTTTCCAAACTGTTTATCTTCCCTAGCTGTTAAATAGGTATAAAATGTACAACAATATTATAAAATAAGATCAGATAAGGTAGTTGGCAGATTCCCAGCTGCTGTTCTAACTCCCAGGATGCCACCTACATACAGTACTATCATTTATTACAGCTACTTAACTTTAACACAGAGAAGAGAATTAATTTCTTTCTTTATTTTTTAATACATTACATTTGTATGCATTGATAACGTACCATCAATGTGTACCTTGGCATTGTAAAAGAAAACCTATTGAATATATCAATCTTCCGGCATGGGAGAACAGGTTTTCCTCCAAATCCATATTAATATTCTGTAATTAGACATGGAATAGAAGGTGACGCCATGTTTTAATATCACCGTAGGTTGTTCTTAAGGCAGTCTACCTGGTCCTGAACCACGACATCAGCTCCCGTATCTGCGATGTGGCCTTGAATATTGTGGACTGTTTGCTGCAGCTGGGGGTGGTACCATGTGTTGAGAAGAAGCGGAAGAAGAGCGAGAACAAGGAGAATGAATCAGTTACAATGTCAGGATCAGCCTCGATCAGTGGGGAAAAGAGACAGAGCGAAGGGAACTTCCAAATAATGGGGGCGGCCCGAGGATCCAGCTGTGGATTTGGAGGTCCGTCCAGCGAGGGAACAAGTGGCGGAGGAGGAGGTGGAGGTGGAGGTGGGGATGACGGAAGCGGTGGGGACCGTTATTTTGACAAGGATGAGAAGAGCACTGAAAAGGTAATTATGATGCACTTGATTGGTGGTGACGTAAGCCACAGTATAGAAGTCGGGTTATACCAGGCATGTCTTGTCAAAATGTGGTTCCAATCAATTGAGCTACACTAAAAAGGTCGACAATGTCTGGATAGACACCGAGGGGTATAATTACTAAAGTGAGAGATTTTGCCTATAGCAACCAATCATATTCTAGATATTATCTTCTAGAATGTGCTAGTTAAATATTAAGTAGAATCTGATTGGTTGCTATGGGCAACATCTCCACTTCTAAAAACTTTAGTAAATATACCCCCTGTGGGCCAAATGTAATAGGGTAAGAGTTTAGAAAATGTGAGAGTTTAGCAGTAATCTCTCATATTGGTCGAGTTTTATCTTCAAAATGGGAAAACATATGGACGAGAGTTTAAATCTTGAGAGTTTTTTTTGTCTAAAAACATGCGAGTTTGTATGTTCCCAGACTATATTACATTGGGTGAGTTTGCATGTTCTCTGACTCTATTACATTGGCCGAATTTGCATGTTCTCTGACTCTCACATTGGGCGAGTTTCCATGTTCTCTGACTGTATTACATTGGGCGAGTTTGCATGTTCTCTGACTATTACATTGGGCGAGTTTGCATGTTCTCTGACTGTATTACATTGGGCGAGTTTGCATGCTCACGGGCTCTATTACATTGGGTGAGTTTGCATGTTCTCGGACTATTACATTGGGTGAGTTTGCATGTTCTCTGTCTCTATTACATTGGGTGAGTTTGCATGTTCTCGGACTCTATTACATTGGGTGAGTTTGCATGTTCTCGGACTCTATTACATTGGGTGAGTTTGCATGTTCTCGGACTCTATTACATTGGGTGAGTTTGCATGTTTTCGGACTCTATTACATTGGATGAGTTTGCATGTTCTCGGACTCTATTACATTGGGCGAGTTTGCATGTTCTCGGTCTCTATTACATTGGGTGAGTTTGCATGTTCTCGGACTCTATTACATTGGGTGAGTTTGCATGTTCTCGGACTCTATTACATTGGGTGAGTTTGCATGTTCTCGGACTCTATTACATTGGGCGAGTTTGCATGTTCTCGGACTCTATTACATTGGGCGAGTTTGCATGTTCTCGGTCTCTATTACATTGGGTGAGTTTGCATGTTCTCGGACTCTATTACATTGGGTGAGTTTGCATGTTCTCGGACTCTATTACATTGGGCGAGTTTGCATGTTCTAGGATCTATTACATTGGGCGAGTTTGCAGGTTCTCGGTCTCTATTACATTGGGTGAGTTTGCAGGTTCTCGGTCTCTATTACATTGGGTGAGTTTGCATGTTCTCGGACTCTATTACATTGGGTGAGTTTGCATGTTCTCGGACTCTATTACATTGGGTGAGTTTGCATGTTCTCGGACTCTATTACATTGGGCGAGTTTCCATGTTCTCAGGCTCTATTACATTGGGTGAGTTTGCAGGTTCTCAGGCTCTATTACATTGGGTGAGTTTGCAGGTTCTCGGTCTCTATTACATTGGGTGAGTTTGCATGTTCTCGGACTCTATTACATTGGGTGAGTTTGCAGGTTCTCGGTCTCTATTACATTGGGTGAGTTTGCATGTTCTCGGACTCTATTACATTGGGTGAGTTTGCAGGTTCTCGGTCTCTATTACATTGGGTGAGTTTGCATGGTCTCGGACTCTATTACACTGGGCGAGTTTCCATGTTCTCGGACTCTATTACATTGGGCGAGTGTCCATGTTCTCAGGCTCTATTACATTGGGCGAGTTTCCATGTTCTCTGACTCTATTACATTGGGTGAGTTTGCATGTTCTCGGACTCTATTACATTGGGTGAGTTTGCATGTTCTCGGACTCTATTACATTGGGCGAGTTTGCATGTTCTCGGACTCTATTACATTGGGCGAGTTTGCATGTTCTCGGTCTCTATTACATTGGGTGAGTTTGCATGTTCTCGGACTCTATTACATTGGGTGAGTTTGCATGTTCTCTGACTCTATTACATTGGGTGAGTTTGCATGTTCTAGGATCTATTACATTGGGCGAGTTTGCAGGTTCTCGGTCTCTATTACATTGGGTGAGTTTGCAGGTTCTCGGTCTCTATTACATTGGGTGAGTTTGCATGTTCTCGGACTCTATTACATTGGGTGAGTTTGCAGGTTCTCGGTCTCTATTACATTGGGTGAGTTTGCATGTTCTCGGACTCTATTACATTGGGTGAGTTTGCAGGTTCTCGGTCTCTATTACATTGGGTGAGTTTGCATGTTCTCGGACTCTATTACATTGGGCGAGTTTCCATGTTCTCAGGCTCTATTACATTGGGTGAGTTTCCATGCTCTCGGGCTCTATTACATTGGGTGAGTTTGCAGGTTCTCGGGCTCTATTACATACCCTACCGCAGGGTCTTGCCGCAAGCCCGATGGTCGTGATAATCGCGACCATCGCCAGGCCGCTCGCACAAGCTGTGGGTGGTCACCCAAAGCTATGTGAACGGCCTGGAGGCCGAAACATTAAAAAAAAACACGCTCTGATTCAGAGCGAGCGCTCGCAAATAGCGAGCACTTCTGAATCAGGCACAAAGTATGTTTCTTTACCAATGGCAAATTATTCTAGTAATTATTTTTATTTATTTATATAGTGCCACAAATTATGTACTGCTTACGGTGTCTTGGGTGGAAACTCATGTATAAGTGGGGAGAACGTACAAACACTACACAGTTAGAGCCTTGGTTAGGAATTGCAATGCTTACCGCTGTGCCGCAATGCTGCAAACCACTGTGTCAACTTGAATAACATGGTATCAGACTTTTTATATTTTCATCTGCTGTACCTATATTTTATCTACTGGGAAACATATTAATGTGGGACCAGATCATAGAATATTTCATATTTGAATGAGACTAAAGCTCTTTTTATACCTCTTATAATTTTGACATTATACTTCCAAAGTTTCTCTTCTCTTCTGTGTTGTCAGGATGAGAATATCCCAGTAACCGCCCACAAGCTGGCACTCACCATGCTCATTAAGCTGGTAAAATCGTTAGGTTGTGCCTACGGCTGCGGAGAGGGCCACCGAGGGCTGTCTGGAGATCGCCTAAGAAACCAGGTATATTATATGGTGAAATAAGTGCCTAGTGGAACATATATAGTAGTACAGTCATTTGTAATGGCTTTTATTCATGTTTTCCATTGCTGCTTCATGTATTGTTTTAGCAAAACTTACAATATGTTGAGGCCCTGCCTTTAATCTGCCAATGAAAATTACCCCCACCTAGTGGTGAAATACCTAACTGCATGTTTTCACGCTATCTTTATCTTGCAGGCACAAAGCTGTCTCACCAAGCTATATAAATTGGATAAGGTGCAGTTCCGACAGACAATGAAAGATTACGTAAACAAGGATTCGCTAAATAATGTAGTGGACTTTCTCCACGCGCTTCTGGGATTCTGCATGGAGCCAGTTACTGATAGTAAGATTAATGGATGATTGGGCCTAAGTGACTTTTTTGGATTGAATGTAGTAATAGGTTCATGGTACTATTCCACAGAATAAATTAGGTAAAGTGTTTCTGCAAAGGGAAATAAAACATCTGCCCAAGGAATATTTATTGGAATCTGCCACTGTGTATCTGATTTAAAATCGCATAGTTTAATAAAATCCATTCTTTGTCACATTGATGTGCATGTGTATAGCAATCAGGGCTGCCATCAGAAATTTCGGGGCCTGGGATAAACAAAATAGACAGGGCCCGTCCAGCTTTATCTCCCTTTCTCTAGTATGTACCCACTTTCTCTCACTGTGCACCTGGCTGTGTATATATAAGTAATACAGATGGCCCAGCTCACTCTATCCAACTTTCTGCCCTCTATAATCTTCCTCTCCCTAGCCAGGCAGTGCCCACTCCCCACATGACATGCTGGCTGGCGCTGGTGCAAGCCTGCAAATCTCAGGACTTACCTCCTTCTCCTTGAAGGAGGCTGGCTCCTTCTTCTCCCGGGCTGATGCGACTCTTCTCTCTTTCAACGGAAGAGACTAGTTCTCCTTCAGATACTGTACCTGGAAGTGACATGAACTGAGGGCGGAAGTGCAGTTTCCTGCCAACACAGTGCACCAAAAAAAGAAAGTTGGCCCCTCGCGGGCTCGCTTCGCTCGACATGCTTCGGGCTCGGTGGCTCGCTACGCTTGTTACATGATTATATTCCACCTCTATGCCCACTTGGATGGTAGGGAATGACATTGGACACTGGCTGATGACGTCAGGGTCAATCTACGGAAGGGGATCTAGCTGCTTCCCTCTTTTCCAACGGCGTGGAGTGACGTCACACACACCGACTCAAAACAAAAAAACCTTTATTGAACCAGTGGGTGGGGGCGAGAGGAGTGGCAGGCCTCCTTGTTCCCTGTCAAATCAGTTATTGCGCAGATAGTCGAAGTGGCGCGCGGTCGGAGCGGACCTCTGGTCCTTTCACCTAAGGGTAGTAGGAGCGGGCGGACCCCCTCCTTTCTGCCAAGTGTCCGGGCCCCCTGATAGCGGCCCTGATAGCAATGAATATTATTTCTGTTCGGTAAACATGTAACAGTACATAAGCAAATAGTACTCAATGTTTCAGTTTGTCTGGTGTATGCGTTAAAGATTTAAAGTATTCGTGACATTTGAACACGTTCAACATCTGTGCAGTGGTTGCAGCCCCCCCACCCAGTGAAAATCCACTACAGACAGACCCCCCCCAGTAATTTCACTATCTGCTAATCACAAGCTGAACAGGCAGTCTGAACTGCAATTGGCAGACAATGCTTCCAATGAGAAGCCACTCCCCCTGCCTTCCTGCCAGCTTTAATAAGCTTCTAGAGGCTGCAGCCGATGCAGGTGGGGGAGAGGGGGGATGCACATGAGCAAGTTTAGCTGCTAGCCGTAATGTGCTTCTAGGGGCTGCAGCTGACGCAGTCCCTAGAAGCCAGGGGCTTGCGTGCATGCGCAAGTCTCATCTTTGTTTTCTTCACTCATGGTGCTGCGGCTTGCCGAAGACCAGAAAGCATGATAAAGTGAGATCTTTTAATCTACATGATCTAAATGTCCTGTGTATGTTCAGCACGATTTAGGGGTCTGTGTACTAAGCCTTGGGGGTAAATTTACTAAAGCGAGAGTTTTTAGAAGTGAGTTTTAGAAGAGTTGTTGCCCATAGCAACCAATCAGATTCTAGCTATTATCTTCTAGAAGGTGCTAGTTAAATATTAAGTAGAATCTGATTGGTTGCTTTGGGCAACATCTCTTTTAAAACTCACTTCTAAAAATTCTCACTTTAGTAAATTTACCCCTTGTAGAGAGATAAAGTGGACTGAGATAAAGGGGGTCATTCAGACCCGGTCGTTAGCGCCGATGCGCTCGGACCGGGTCGATGGCCACCCACAGAGCATGCGCACGACGGCCGACGGCGCCGTCGTGCGCATGCGTGAGACCCGCTACGACCGACAGCGCCGGTCGTAGCGGGTCTCGTTCCAAAGGGGGCGAGCTGTCGATGTTGATTGACAGCTCGCCCCGTTTGGAAGGCGGGCCGGGGGGGTGGCAGCCCAAACGGAGGCATTCCCATGGGAACGCCTACCGTTTGGGGGCGGCCCCACTGACATCACTAGTGATGTCAGTGGAGAGCTTCCGGCTCAGACAGAGCCAAAAGCTCTCCGGGGCTTACGACAAGGGAGACCCTACCCTAGGGTCTCGTCGTAAGCCCCGATGGTCGCGATGGTCTTGACCATCGCGACCATCACCTTAGGCGGTCGTAAGGCTGTGGGTGTTAACCCACAGCCTTACCACCGCAAAGGAGGACGTCTTGAAAATTCAAGACATCCTCCCCTCATTCAGACCGACCGCAAGCTCTGTGCGACCGGCTCTGAATGAGGTCCAAAGTACCAACCAATTACAGGCTGTGTTTCAAAAATAAAAGTTAGCTGATTGGTTGGTACTTTATCTCCTTCCAATTTATCTCTATCCAAGGCTTAGTACATAGACCTTCATATTATTACTAGACTGGGGGACAAGTCCAATCCTCACGCTGCAGTAGGTAAGGAATTGTCCGCTTACTTGAAGACAGCAAAGGTTATCTATACCATGCTAGCCGTCAATAAACCGAATAAATGAAAGTAACCTGATAGACTTAGATTACAGACTTCTGTTATTATTACACCTTGTGGGCATTGCACTGGGTGATTAGTTACTATGTGCTGTTTATGTCTCTGTGTCTTTGCACAGACAGGGCTGGATTTGGGAATAATTTTGCCACAATGGACAACAAGTCTACATCCCAGGGCGTGGAGGGAATCATTGTAAGCTCCATGTTTAAGTCCCTGATTACGCGCTGCGCTTCAACCACACACGAGCTGCACAGCCCTGAGAACCTGGTAAGGTCCTAAATGGTCACCTGTACTATGTTTCCGCTTTGTATGATAATAACAGAGACGCAGTGGCGTCACAAAGGGGGTGTGGTGGTTGTCGGCCGCATCCGGGTGTCACCCGCCGAAGGGTGACACCAAGGTGCAGACTCCCCCCTCAGTGACAGGAGCTGGGTGCTGCATTGTATAATAAGTGCAACACTCGGCTCCTGACACTGGGAGGGAGCCGGCACTGCTCACAGGATAGTCCGCACCTCCTGCCACCCCCCCCCCAGTAAGAGGTATGGTCAGGACCACGGGGGTTCGGGCCTCAAGGCTATGCCCTTTACAACATGGCCACGCCCCTTATCAGTGAGGCCATGGCCCCTTTTTTGGGGGTGCACGGATTTGCCGCACGCACAGCATCCCTCCCCGTAGCGGGTGACACCACGGAGAGGGACATCACTGCAGAGACGTACATACATTGGTACATATTGTACCGGGTAATCAGCTTTTTATGGTACAGAATTAGGGCAAAAATATTTTTCAGCATGCTGACACTGAGGAAATGTCGACATGGTCAGAGCGTCTTGTTTTATCACTGTTCTATGACTGTTTTGTTCCCAATTGTAAAGCGCAAGGAATATGCTGGCCCTATATAAGTCAATAAATAAAAATCTGCCCTGCCAAACGTTTAGATCAGTGCTCAGACCTTACTGGAGATTTCCACCTTTTATCCCTATTATTTCCTTCCTACAACTGTCTTGTGGCTGGGTTGTAATGTTGCATATGTTTGTTTTATCACGAGCAGGGCCCTCCGTTCTCATTTGCTTTTCCTTCTACCATCATCTCCCTCCCCACTGCTTACAACAGAACCAACCCTTTAGGTTCTGCCGCCCCCCAATGTTTATAAACCTTGTCTTTGTTCTGCAATGTTCTGTACTCTAAGGGCCTGATTCAGACCCGCTCGCGAGCGCTGATCGCTCGCAAGCGGGTCGATGGTGGCCCAGTGCGCATGCGTACGACGGAGCCGGCGCTCCGGGTCTTGTACCAAAGGGGGCGTGCTGTCGATGTTGAGTGACAGCACGCCCCCTTTGGTGGGCGGGCCGGGGGCGTGGCTGCCCAGACGCAGGCGTTCCTGTGGGAACACCTACCGTCCGGGGCCGGCCTCACTGACATCACAAGTGATATCAGTGGGAGTGCTTTTGGCTCTGTTTGAGCCGAAAGCACTCTGGGGCTTGCGGCCACGAGACCCTACCACAAGGGTCGTCACAAGCCCGATGGTCGCAATGGTCTTGACACCCACAGCTATGCGAGCGGCCAGGAGGCCGCTCTAACAAAACAGAGGGCCGGCCCTGATTCAGAGCGAGCGCTCTGTCAGAGCATCCGGCTCTGAATCAGGCCCTAAGTTCCTTCTTTTTACTTTTTATTTATGCATACTGTTTCTGTTTATGTACTATGTGAGGCACTGCGGACCCCTCGTGTAATAATAAATTTCCCACAGGGATTGTACTGTGATATTCGACAGCTCGTGCAGTTTATCAAAGAAGCTTACGGCAATGTATTCCGACGGGTGGCACTCAGCGCCCTCTTGGACAGCGCAGAGAAGCTCACACCAGGGAGAAAGTCCGTCGATTCACAGGAGCCAAGACCTTCAGGAAGCAAAAGGTTTGATTCTCTGCATGAGTTATAGAGCTCCCATATACAGGGCTTTGTATATACTTATTTTGCACTGCTGCTGACTCTGTGGCTGCTGAGGCTGTTTTGTTTTGCTCACCTGTTCATACTTTTACCTGTCCTATTTTGCTTCTAATATTGGACGGGTTTTACAGCTATCCTTTACTGTGGGGCCTATGTACAAAGAGACAGACATAATAAAAAGAAACAAATATGGCTGTAATGGTACAGTAGGCATATACTGGTCAGATGACACGTATGACAGCATCTTACAGGAGCTCATTAAAGAAACTGTTACGCAGAAATGCACCAACTAACGCGTTTCACATACACAGTACCAAGATACATCTTTTTCTGCTTTCGTTAACTTTTCTTGATAATACCGTACATAACCATTTGTGAGATTGCACACGAATGCCAAAGTTAGAAAAAAAAAAAGACTTTCAGAACAGCCCCTTAATTAATTAAAACTCCTTCATTTTTTATCTATATATCATTGGAGTTTCTTTCCTGAGTTAAAAAAGTCTCAAGAGTATCAAGACTTCAGACAGATTTTATATGATTTGCACATTTTATACATATTAATGTTTTGATAATTTTGGTATATGTGCCGCTATAACTGACTTCCAGCACAACGTGCGCCTGGCTGGTGTAAATTGATTTCAGTTGAGCTTATTGGCTGCTGCTCAGGGGCGTTTCTAGAGAGGAGAGGGCCCGTGTGCAGTCTCCAGTATGGGCCCCGGCCGGCGACGGCAGTGCACTGAGCTGTGTGCGGCCAACGCCGGAATTATAGACTTTGGGCACTAGAGTGTGCCCAGTCTATAATGTATGCACAGGTCACCGGGAAAATGGGTGCGGTGGCCATTTTCCCTGTACTGCGTATGCGCAAACAACGAGAAAATGGCCGCCACTGTGGCCATTTTCCAGTTGTTTTACAGCGCCAGACCCCAGCGCCAACATGGGACTCCGGAGAGGTAAGTAATATTATGCTTGCAGGGTGTGCGGTGCGGGGCCCCCCTGGACCCAGGGGCCCGTGTTCCCCGCACATCCTGTACCCATTATAGATACGCCCCTGCTGCCGCTCACCTCCGCCTGTGTGGCTGCTTCAAAAATGTTATAGAACACTAATGCATGAATGCCCAGTAAATCTCCACCTCTTTTAAATAGCTGTTCCCACAAAACAAAAATATAGGGGCCCATTTAAAAAATAAATAAATAAATCACTTAGCTATAGATGTGTCTATATACATCTTACCCCCATGCACTACAAGTCACATTAAACATAACGCCTGATCGCCATGCAACTCTTTAGCGCCATGGGTCTTTTTACCTTCAAACACGTCTTATTCGCAAAGTGATGTGAATAGAACGCATACGCAGCTTCTGCTTAAAATGATGTCATGCCTATGTTCTGTGTGCGACTACGATTATAACTGCATGCGACATGCTACGTTACAGTGACAGCGGCTGTGACAGAGCAACGCGCAATGTCGATGGTCATGCACGGCTCCGTATCAGGCTCACAATATCCTGCACGTGACTGCATCTAGTCTACATTTATCAGGGATTATCCTGATGTACCCGCTACTACTGCAATCGGAATGTTCAGCCCCTGCAGCGCAGGAATCCTGACACGCTAAGTAACGAGCCTGACACATGAGCAGACACTAAATACAGTGCCTTGCAAAAGTATTCACACCCCTTTGAATTTTTCAGGTTTTGTTGCCTCACAACCTGGAATTAAAATGGATTGTGTGAAGGTGTGCATCATTTCATTCACTGAACATGCCTACAACTGTGAAGTTGTGTTTTTTTTTTATATTGTGAATCAAACAACAGTTAGGACAACATAACAGAAAACTTCAGTGTGCATAACTATTCACCCCCCTAAAGTCAGTACTTTGTCGAGCCACCTTTTGCGGCAATTACAGCTGCAAGTCACTTTGGATAAGTCTCTTTGAGATTGCCACATCTTGCCCCTGGGATTTTTGTGCATTCCTCAAGGCAAAACTGCTCCAGCTCCTTCATGTTGGATGGTTTCCGCTTGTGAACAGCAATCTTCAAGTCTGACCACAGATTCTCAATTGGATTGAGATCTGGGCTTTGACTAGGCCATTCCAACACATTTAAATGTTTCCTCTTAAACCACTCGAGTGTTGCTTTAGCAGGATGCTTCGGGCCATTGTCCTGCTGGAAGGTGAACCTCCGTCCCAGTCTCAAATCACAGGCAGACTGAAATAGGTTTTGCTCACGAATATCCCTGTATTTAGCACCATCCATCTTTCCCTCGACTCGAATCAGTTTCCCAGTCCCTGCTGCTGGAAAACATCCCCACAGCATGATGCTGCCACCACCATGTTTCACTGTGGGGATGGTGTTCTTGGGGGTGATGGGATGTGTTGGGTTTGCACCAGACATAGCGTTTTCCTTGGTGGCCGATAAGTTAAATTTTAGTCTCATCTGACCAGGGCACCTTCCTCCATACGTTTGGGGAGTCGCCCACATGCCTTTTGGCAAACTCAAATTGTATCTTCTTATTTTTATCACTAAGTAATGGCTTTTTTCTGGCCACTCTCCAAAAAAGCCCAGCTCTATGGAGTGTACGGCTTATTGTGGTCACATGCACAGATACACCAGTCTCTGCTGTGGAACTCTGCAGCTCCTTCAGGGTTACCTTTGGTCTATGTGCTGCCTCTCTGATTAATGCCCTCTTTGCCCAGTCTGAGTTTTGGTGGGCGGCCCTCTCTTGGCAGGGTTGTTGTGGTACCATGTTCTTTCCATTTGATGATGGTGGAATTGATGGTGCTCCGGGGGATCATCAAAGATTTGGATATTATTTTAAAACCCAGCCCAGAATAGTACTTCTCAGCAACTTTGTCCCTGACTTGTTTGGAGAGTTCTTTGGTCTTCATGGTGTGATGCCTCTTGCTTAGAGGTGTTGCAGCCTCTGGGGCCTTTCAGAAAAGGTGTGTTTATACTGACAGATCATGTGACACTTAGATGTCACACAGGTGGACTTCATTTCACTAATTATGTGACTTCTGAAGGTAATTGGTTGCACCAGAACTTTTGAGGGGCTTCAAAGCAAAGGGGGTGATTACATATGCACATGCCAATTTTCCGAATTTTATTTGTAAAGATTCCTTTTTAGATATATTTTTCTCATTTCACTTCACCAAATTAGACTATTTTGTGCAGATCCATCACATAAACTTCAGATTAAAAAAATAAAAATTACAGGCTGTAATGTAACAAAAAAGGTAAAAAGCCAAGGGGGTGAATACTTTTGCAAGGCACTGTAGGTACATTATGTAATAAACACTGTATTTTCACGGCAGTTCCATAAAACACTTTTACAAGTCAGAAGGTTTATTATCTTCAAGGCAGAATGTGTATGTTTGTACATAGGCCCTGCTCTGTGTTCTGCTAAGGCTGCTCTTCTGTGTTACGGAGAACATCTCTCCCCATAGTACCCTATATTCTTTCCTCATACCGCAAAACAGCTGGCTATGCGTCTCTTCTCAGCTTGGCCTGAGCGCAAGTAACCATGGCCAATCGGTCAGCAGTGAATCCGTAGGAAGGCAGATGGGCTTCTTACTGCTATGAAGCAGTGCACTTATTAGGACTTATCTCATATTATAATATCTAATGAGTATGTACTGTACAACAGAAAACTGCTTACCACCGTGCTATGTACGTTGTGAGCGGAACAGTCCTTTGTGAGTTATGAACCCCTATGCAGCGTGCCAAGTAAGGGTTAATGTCATGTTATCGATGTGCGCAGGTTCCGTCTGCTAATACCTAGGACCTCATTTATCAACGAGTTTTATCATTCACGACGAGTGATAAAACTCGTTGGGTATGATAAATGGTGCTCCAGCCAATCAGCTCCCAACTATCATTTTTCAAACAGATGACAGTTGGGAGCTGATTGGCTGGAGCACCATTTATCATACCCATCAGCTCCCAACTGTCATTTTTCAAACAGATGACAGTTGGGAGCTGATTGGCTGGAGCACCATTTATCATACCCATCAGCTCCCAACTGTCATTTTTCAAACAGATGACACTTGGGAACCGATTGGCTGTTGCACCATTTATCATAAGCAACAAGTGAATGATAAAACTCGTTGATAAATGAGGCTGTAAATTAAAGCCCAGCTGCTGATGATATCCATCTTGCTGTACAGCAGACCTCAGTTAGAGTTGGACATTGAATCAGAGTTTTGTTCAAAGTGGAAATAATGTACAGTAAGTAGGTAATTATGCTTTTTATATGCAATGTTTGGTATCTAATCATAGCTGTCTATGAGCTTCAGTGCTAAGTTCAGTGTGCTATAGATTTGCCCTGGAAGTCTCCCTTCTCAGGCATGTTCTCTGAGGTGGTGCTCACCCATAGTGCTCCATCCTTCCCTGCACTTCCCAGAAAGGAGGGAAGCTTACATGACCTGATGACCACCATGCTGACTGGAATGCTGGCTGCATCCCAAATGGATCTTGCTGTTCTATTGGTTCATCCAGTGGCCCACTGAGTGCAGGTAAAGTATTCCTCATAGTGATACATACAGATGTGTACTCATGCACCATCCTTTTTGTGCCATATGGTGTGAGAACCGTGGAGCAATTCCCATGCTGTGCACTTATTCCTCAATTTAGCATCTTACTATAGTGTACTAGGTATTTAGGATTAGTGTTTTGGCGCAGCTAAGTCGCAAAGTCCGTGGTGTTCTATTTGGTGCAGTCTGAGGATACATGAGCGTTATCCAGAATGCTGTCATACTGTGGCCATTATCAGTTCTTATTCTGATCGCAGAAACACGATTCTGTCACCTACACACAGCGGAGTTAGCCATTTTGTTGTAGTCAGAGTAATATTCGTTAGGATGTAGCCTATCCCTCAAGGTCATTTTCACACAGCGGAGTTAGCCATTTTGTTGTAGTCAGAGTAATATTCGTTAGAATGTAGCCTATCCCTCAAGGTCATTTTCAGTGTTGACTAATAGTCTAGGGACATTACTAACATTTTGTTTGGTTGAAGCAAATCCCAGCATATATTGTCATTCTTGGGGTCCAGCAAAATATATTTTATATACTGTATATAAATATATGTCTCACAATAGCATGTGACAGCATTCACAGTATCTCCCTTGGTGATTAAATCAACACGAAGCACGCCCTTGAAGTCCCAAAACACGGTCGCCATGACTTTTTGTTTGCTGATGGAGTTGTTGAGCAATATCACTAACGCCAATGCGTCTGTCCTCCTGAATCAGACCTTCAATGCGGCAGAAATGATCATCTGTGGCGGACGCGCTTGGCCGGCCGGATCGCTGCTCATCTTGAACATCTGTCCTGCCGTTATCAAAGACAGTGCACCAAATCCAGACCTGTTTCCATCACATGATGTTATCGCCGTACGCCTGAACAAGTTGGCGATGAATTTCAGCTGTTGATGTACCCTTTAGACACAGAAATCTGATCACACTACGCACCTCTATGTTTGATTTTGTTTCCATGGTGTAAGTTTTGATATAAATGGTGATCGTCATGGCTGTGGTCAGGAAATCTGTGCAGATACTCGCATAAGGTAGTAAATCTGGCAGCTGAGGACATCCGCACTTTGCGTCTGAAGTCTTTGAAGCACGGAAATTGTTTTTAGCCGTTTTCAGTAAACCTGATGTAGTTCACCAGGTTCCCTCCAGGTGGCGCTACATGAGAACTCCATCGGCATTTGTTCCCTGGTAATGTTATATTGGTAAGTATTGTGCTATGACAGTGTCTGGCTTGTGCTGCGGCAGAGAACACATATGCTCTGCGTTGGTGCACATGTGTTGCTGAAGCTTTGCTCTCATGCGCTTCCATTTCACTGCTTGCTGCTGCTATGTGCTCCGCAGAGGTGCTATAGGCCTCACTTTTCCGGCTCTGTGTAGTCTACTACTGATAACAATTCCATGGTGATGATGGCTGGTTATCAAGGGACTGGGGCACTGGTTGACTTTTCTTTCCTCTGGTTGGAACTATTGTACCCTCAGACCGGAAGAAGCGAGCGCTCCTGAAAAGGGGCGAGTGTCCTACGGGCCCGAAGAATGCCGAAGTTACATCTCCAGCCACCCCCCGCAGACTCCAGAGCAGTAAGTAGGCAACTATTGCAAAGACCATATTGTGTCTGCACTGTGCCCACTAATGTCCCCTAACGTTCTTACTGTTGTACTCTACAGGGAGCTAATATATTCACTGTCGGACCGTTTGTCATTACTCATAAATCTGATGTTACTGGTGATTTGCTATCTGAATATACAGTAGTTTTACATAGTGCTGAATTTCAGTTTCACACTGCTGTACACCCTATGATGTTCTGACGATGTTGAATTTACTAAAAGCTTCTGCTGTTTTTGCCACTAGAAAAGAGATGTTATAAGATTATTCACCAGATTCAAGTCTATCTATCTATCTATCTATCTATCTATCTATCTATCTATCTATCTATCTATCTATCTATCTATCTATCTATCTATCTATCTATCTTCTTTACCAGCATGTTTAAAGTTATAATACCCACACAGTTAAGTAGCATTACAACCACGTCGGGATATTGGTCCCGGCATTCCGGTGTTGATACAGTCACTGTTGATATAGTGGGGGCGATTCAGTTGTTTTGTGGACGGTGATAATTAGTGAGCGCCCAATGTTGCAATTCAATTGTTTTGGGTGCCCATTTATTATCGTCGTCTTCACGCCCAATATGAGCGAGTTTAGCTGCATAAACCGGCTAAACCTATTTAAAGTCCTGTTTAGGGTGCCCAAATTGCTGAGGGTGCGAGCAGAAATGCCGGCGCCGGTGGCTATCGCGCACGAACGGCGCAACAATTGAATTGCTCTGTCGGGCACCCAACACAAATAGCCACCTCAAAAACAATTGAATGGCCCCCCGGTGGCTGTTGACATCATGACCACATCCCTTGTGGAGGACAGTCAAGTTTTTCAACACCAATCTCCGCAAACCACTTTTTTTTTTTTTTTAACCAGACCACGTTTTGTGCACTGGGGGCAATGTCATGCCCAAAGATGTCATGCCAAAATAGGAAAGGGCCTTCCCAAAACTGTGCATGGTGATCTGAGGATTGTGTGTAGTTGTCCAGCCATGCAAAGCCAGCCCATGATGCTTCTATGAACAGTTCTCATGCCGCCATAGCTTCCAGAGGTAGTTTGGAACTCGCTAGTGAGTGTTGCAACCACGGAGAGAATTTACATGCTGCTGGCTCCCATTCTATGAGCATCTGAGGCCTATTGCTTCGAGTTGTTGTTGCTCCTAGACACTTCCAATTCATAAAGAAAGTGGTGTGTTTATTGGGCACATGTTTATCCTCTCTTTCAAAAATATGAGATCTTTAAATAATTAGGAGGTGCCGAGATATTGCCTGCCAGACTTTCCCAACACCCTGGAAATAGGATATTTAGGAATAAATACAAAAACGGTGTCACCTCCAGGCTGTTGCACAGTTGCGGTCTTTGTGGGACTCTGCCCTGGAGGGAGAATCTGGAGGGGAAAGCTCCCGGGGCAACTGCAGGACAGAATAGTCAACCCAGCCCAACCCTCATTGCAAATTGAGCATTTTTACAGCTAGATCTGGAGCCTCATTGAGGCGATTCACATTGTGTCAACAAAGCCCCATCCACCCACTTTACAGTAGCAGTGATCAGGATGCTGGAGGGTTGCGTAATTACTGTCTGCTTTCCTGTCATCCAGGCATAGCTCTCCGAAATTCAAGAGTAGACAAGTACGGGTAGAGGCAATGTCTTCCTAACAAAAGGCAATAGTGAAACACAAATATACTTCACTCACATTGCTGGTGAACTGTTTACTGCATGCAGCCCCTATCACAGTGGTAGCCTTAAATCTGCTCAGCCCATCTTATATAATAGCTTGTGGTTTGGCCAAGTCCAAGTCTTTAATTTGAAGTCATAACTTGCAGCTCTTGGCAAGGAATATAAAGCATATTCTGATTAATAGGACAGCGGTGCAGAAGCTGTGATCACATGAGTGTGACATCATCGTGCTGATTTTGTCAGCCGGTAACAGTGATGCTCCTGACAAACAGTCACTGGTTGGACAATGGGTAAAAAGGCAGTAATAGGAACTCTCTGCTCCTGCCCCAGTAACACATTGTAAATCGTGTATAGGAGACGTGCAACCTTGGTACTGTATTTAAATAAAGTCAAAGGGTGGGAATCAAGTAAATTTGGGAAACATCCCTTAATTGAAGAATTGTTGAACAGAGCGATATACCCAATTTTATAATGTCGGTCAACCTGGATAGGAAATGTCTCTTTAGCAAATAATGGGGCAGCACCCAAAGATGGGCCAAATGGCTAATCTCTACAGCAAGACACTGAGATAAGGATATAATGCCCCTGTAGTGCCGCTTGCACAAAAAAAACACTTACCTTAATCCCCGCTCCTGCATCTGCCGCCGTCCTGTCCGCCCGGCTGCTCCTCAGAACTATGGGAGAGACGTCATGATGCACATGGAGAGAGGTGGAAACTGGAGTTCAGAAGAGAACTCCAGCCTCTGTCTAACGCGGCGCTGCAGGGAAGTAGCCGGGCGCCCGATGGTAATAACATCTCAGCGGGCGTCTGGCTTAGAGCCTCCCTGCGGCACAACCGGGCATGCATATGAATCATTCTATATTATAGAATGATTCATATGCATGCCCGGCTGTCCGTCCATTACCCCCAGGACTTAAATTTTTACCCCATGTGGGGTAATTTACCCCTGTTCCCTGACCACTGGTCTAACATCTGGTGTCTATCTAGACACTGTCTATCTAATTACTGTCATCAGCACTGAAAACTCAATCTAGAAATAGAATATTTTTTTTTTATATAAATTAAAAATGGAAAATATATGATTTATTGAATTAAAAGTAGCAAGTTTACGCTGCAACCTTTGCAAAATAGACTACACCATGCTTTGTTGCTGCAGGCCACTTGGTGATAGCTTTAGCTGGCTGCGGGGCTTATTAAATAGGGAATAGCCTATCTCGCATTTAGGACCAGACTTTGACCTCTAAGGCTTATTTATATTGCACTTTATGACTGCTATGAAGATTGATTCCTTTTTGCACAGATTTTTTGTTTTTGAATTTTCATGATTTTAATGACCTCCTCCTGCTTCTCCTATCCTGATTTTAGACACAAGGTTTTACTATTTTTATTTTGATGCACTAGAAGCTGACGAATACTGGAATTGAAATACTGTGTATCCGAAGCAGCGGCTGGCTTTATGATATACTGTTTATTATAGTTGTTCTCATCAGATGTTTTCCGAAATCTTGATGAATTGTCATCATTGAGAGAACAGTCCTAATATCGCAGTGACAAGTACGAGTGAATCTGAATAATGAATTGAGATGCTGGATAATAGTTATCTTGTCACTTTTATAATTATGGTGTATTGCAACTATTTTATGTCACACGTCTGTATGATCTTCTGCTGTTATGATGACCTATAGTTTGGGATTCCTCTTAATTCTTTCTCTTCCTAAATCCGATTCACCCGACTTCCGTGAATCCAGACAGATCCGAGTCGCAGTTCTGATCTCCGGAGGATTCAGGATCAGAATTCGATTTTATATCCGAATTTTGGCTTTTGGATTGCAAAAATGACATGATTTTAGCTGTTTTTTTTTTTTTTATCAATTTAAAAAAAAAAAAACCCAGATCCAAAACCAAAACACTTGAAGGTGGTTTTGCAAAACCAAAACACGAAAATGAATCCAGATCCAAAACCAAAACACAGGGGTCAGAGCACATCTCTAGTAACTAGCATAGGTGCAAGGGGTGCAGCTGCTATGGGGCTCAGAGCTGAGGGGGGCCCATTTTCTAGTCAAAGTTACGTGTTATATGAATTTTTCAGCATAAGTTAGTACATAGGGGCCCTTACAAACTTTTGCTATGGGGCCTTCAAATACCTAGTTACGCCCCTGTTGACCAGGGCATGCAGTAATAATATCAAGATTTACTATATCGGCAGTCATAATTTCGATACCAGAATGACGACAGTTAAGATATTGACGTGGTTCAAATGTCTATATCTAACATGTTGACATCTGAAAAATGTTGACATCTGTAAAAAAAATGTCGACATGGACAAAATGTCGACATGGTGAAAATGTTGGCATTTGCGTTAGGATTAGGGTTAGGCATACCTGAAAACTGGATTGTCAACTTTGCGACCATGTCGGCATTTCATCAGTGTCAGCATGCTGAATGTCCTCATTATAACGTCAGCAAATACTCAGTTGACATTATGACCATGTCGATATTATGGTCACTGTCGACATAACATACCGAAGGGGTTTAGTGCTACTAATTTTGTGAATATTTACTTAAAAAGCCTAGGGCAGTGTTTGCATCAACAGCAAAAACCCAATCTAAGTCCAGAAATGAAGGTATAACCAGATTGCCAATATTATTATTTAAATAAAAAATATATATATATATTACCAGTTCTTCTATTACTATTACAAGTGACAACATTCCTCATTTTAATGTCAGGATAATTTGGGTCACGCATCTCTATCCATTCATCGTTAAGTGATTTGCGATACCATCTGAGTAACCGGTATCATTTGACAAACGTACAATATAGAAGTTAATATACATCTTCTGCTTCTTTGTCTCTTTGTTTCACAGCAATGCAGAGAATTTAAATGTTCACCCGGATCTGTCTCGCAGTGATGAGCAGATGCAAGGCGCAGGGCTGGGGCGCAAAGATTTCTGGCGCAAAGTGTTCAAATCCCAGAGTGCAGCCAGTGACACGAGCAGCCAATCGGAACCGGACACCTCGGAATGCACCACCGCTCACTCGGGAAACACCAATGAGAAGCGCTCAAGGTCCAGGTCCCGTAGAATCTCACTCCGCAAAAAGCTCAAACTGCCTTTAGGTTGGTGATTATTCATAATGGGAATAACCTATTCCCTATCATAGAGGGCTATTAAAGCCACAGAGAAATTCTGTGTAAACGCACAAAGCTGTGGGTCTAGAAACTTCAGGGTGACTTGTCATTTAACATTTGAAATAAAGAATGTTGCTTGTATGATTTAATTCTTGTTCCCATGTTTTTTTTTCCCTTTATTGTCAGTTATACATTCCATCAAGGAATGTTTTTGCAGTGAGTCATGTGATGTAGTAATATTTAACAGGAGTGACATCACCGCTTTCCAGAGTGATGACATCACTACTCACCCACGCTAAGGATATATATCACAGGATATTATATTTTGCACTTATAATAAATGCGTCTTAATTAAATAATCCAGGGTGTTCTTGTCCCTCTCATCTGCTCTCTCAGGCAATTGGTTGAAACGCTCCTCCCTTTCTGGGCTGACCGATAATGTTGAAGATCTTCTGGACATCAGCTCTGTGGATCGACTTTCATTTATCAGGCAGAGCTCTAAGGTACTTAAAATTTTTAATTTTTTTATAATGTGCGATGGTTATCGCTCTGGTACTGTAAATCTCATAAAGTATCATCTGATTTGAAAAGACGACTAATAAAGGCATAGATCCCACTGCTTAGATGTCGCTAAAAGGCCGCCACGGGTTCCCGGAGTTGCCCGTGCCATGCTTAGGCCAAGTAACTCAATTTGGCGCAGTTGCTTGGTTTCTTCAAGCGGATGTTTACAGTCACTGTCAGCGAGTTGGAGCCAATGTCATTTACAAAAAAAAAATGTAAAAAATAGTTTCCGAATCACTAGTGAGCTGCCGGAGGCAAAGTAAGCGTCACCATTCGCCTAACTAACACAAAACAGGACAAAAATAACCAAATGAATGTGTTGTATGGATATGCCCCACATAATATTTTATAATCTACCATTACCAGTAGGAAAAACCACCATTTTAGCATAATATAGGAAGACAATTAGCCTGTAATGGTTTTATAAAAAAAAAAAAATTAATAGATTGCTGAGGGCTAAGGTGGCAGGACTCATATTTCTTACTTATCTACTAGAATGCCTGCTGAACCTGTCTCCTCCTTCTCATTTGCATAGAATGCAGCTGGCTTTGGGAAGAGGCTGCCAGCACAGGAGATGGGGGAGACAGATAAGAAGGTAAATAGCTTAAAAAATGAAATGAAAAAAAAAAAAAATTAAACCTTTTCAGAAACAAATGAATAGCATGATGCACAAGCATACATGACGTATAAACCATGTCTCTATATGTCATTCTCTGCTGAAATAGAAAATATTGTGGTAAAAGATCCAACATTTACAGCATTTAGGAACTGTGGGTTCTATTTACTAAGCAGTGTTAGGAGACAGAGGGCCTGATTCAGAGCCGGACGCTATTTGCGGACGCTCGTTCAGAAAAAGGGGCCGGATATTTAAATTGAGCGCTCGCTCTTTGCGGTCTGTGGACGCCTCTATGTCTGAGCGAGCGTCGAAAAATCCGGTCTCTATTTTGTAAAGACGCCCCCTGGCCGTTCGCAACATACGTCATCTCCGCTATTTATTAGATCATTCAAGTACATCGAAAGGCGTCTGAACTGCTCGCAGTGCTTGTGGTAGGCTTTACTTGCCGCTATCACTGCGAGCAGTTCAGGCTAAAAGACAACCAAGTGACGTGGTCGATGACACTGCTTTGTTAATTATGCACACCCATTAAACGCCCGTTTTGACCGTTTGGCACGCCTGCGTTCGGATCTCCACTCCCCGTTTTCAAGCACCTTCCCCTGTTACCACCCACAAACGCCTCATTCTGTCACTCAAATTAGCAGGCCTTCGCCGTTTTATGAGCGCACGATTTCCGACCGCAATGACTGGTTGGCGCACGCGCATTACGATCCATACGCATGCACAGATGTGCGAACATCGCTCGGAGCGAACGAGCGGCCGCTTATGAGCGGCTCTGAATCAGGCCAGAGTGAGAAGTGATAAGGTGCCAGCCAATCAGCTCCCAACTGTCATCTCACAGGCTGTGTTTGAAAAATGACAGTTAGGAGCTGATTGGCTGGTACCTTATCACTTTTCACTCTGTCCCCTAACACTGCTTAGTAAATAGACCCCTATGGGTCTGACTCAGTAAGGATCGCAACTGCAATTACGTACTGCGATCAGGACGGCGATCGCAGTGACTACGCAGACTCATCGCAGAGTGATTGACAGGAAGTACCATTTGGGGGAGGTGACGGGGGAGGGCGGCGAAACGCAGGCGCGTCAGTGCGTTTGGATGCCGTTGCAGGGGCGTTCATAAATTAGCCACTGCGATGCCATACGCAGTTGGGCTGTCACTGCGTGCGATGAGGTTAGCAATTCCTGGGTAAGGTCAGAGCTTGTGTAAGTGTGCGTGAGGCTGCGCTGGTACTCCATGTTACCGATGGTTTCGCAGTCTTGCAAAGTATTACGGATGTGTGATAGGTAAAGTGGGTGTCCTTATGTTGTGCTGCGACGGCAATCCCGGGATTCCCAGAATGGCCCCTCCATTTCCGACCACAGAAACAGCGCCCCATAGTTTCTATGGGGTGCTACTAGGCTGTCAGATCTACCAAGCTTGGCCCCGCCAGCTAACGCCTATGGGCTACACTTTGCACATATTACCGGGAGAGTGTTTCCACCGGAGCCTCCCTGGCAATGGCTGCTGCACGTGCGCGGTCACAGTAGAACCGCGAGGTCCCGAAAGAGGAGTGACGTAATCATATTTAAGATCATGTCACTTCCTACACATCACAGGGACAGACTTCTTTCAGAGTCCCTGCAATGTGTATATTAGTACATTCAGGTAAAACTTAATTTCATATTGCCACGAATAGCGGCGATAAGAATTATCGAGTCTAAAACCCGATAATTGATAAATATGCTCCTAAGTCATCAGGATGTCTCTTAATTTTCTAGAGCAGCCTCCAAGCAGCAGATAGCTGGGAAATAAGCAGCTGAATCCAAGAAAGAAAATAGTTGGCAAGATGTTTATCACTATATACAGATGTGGCCTCATACATCTAGCGTCTATACTCCATACTGCGCTAGACACCCGGCACGACTGACACGCTCCAAGAGGAGTCGCGTACCGTAGTTTTCTTTACATTTTTTTTATTTGTACTCATTCGTATCGCAGACGCAGCCAAACACCGCTCACTGTGTACCAGAGGTGATAGGCAGCTACTTTAACCGCATAGGAATTAATTTTAAACACGTACGAAGTCGCAAAGGAAGCATAACGGAACTTGGCGTGAGAAAAAGACGCGGCCGCCGCATCTGAGCCCTTCGTACTCAGATTCTGACTCCGTCGCACACAGATGTAAAAATGTCTGGCATTACATTGATCAGTGTAATCTAGCAAAGTAGTTTTGTCGCTCCCAGTTGTTTTATTTCTGAGAATAAGACCCACATTTTGAGCGAGAAAGACGCCCCGGGACCTTGCGCGTCGTGAGGGGCTATTGAACGTAACTTGAGCAGAAGTGTATGAGGACACATCTGTAGATCACATCGATACATCACACTCCCTGTATTAGACCTAAAATTGACCTCTATCGAACTACGGGGATCGATCTTTCAGATTCCCTGATTTTCGATGTCCATCCCTGGCACCCGCCCCTGCCTCCCACAGTGATCTGCATCTCCCCTCTAGGCTCTAGCAACTCTCCCAGAAGGGAAAACCTAAAATTTCGCGAGTATAGGTTAATCAAAAAGTTATTGAGATGTTAGTTGCGTCCATCCCACATCCATATGATGCCTCCTCAGATGTTTAATGTGTAGCTGAGCGTCTGTGATAAATCCCCTCAAGCGCACTACTAGTGATTTGGTTTGATTAAGGTTGTGCAAAAATACTATATATCTCCTTGATGTAGGTGAAATTTACCAGCGCGGTAAAGTTGTCAGAAGCTGGACCAGGAACGGGGATGGATGGCGGAAGAGATGAAGAAGACAATTTTTTCAAGCGTCTTGGTAAATGGCGCTCAAGCAGAAGGAATACATCCAGGCTTCATCACACAGAAGAAAAAGATGGTTAGACATCAGGGTTCTCTTTTTCTGTTCCTTTGCAATTATTTTACCTTCTTTCATTTTTTTTTTTTTTTCCAGCAACTTTTGCTGCTGAGGTGACTTGTAATGGATTCCAAAATCATCCACTGCAACCTCCTTCCTTAGCAAAGCATGACCCATAACAAATCCGATTACTCACAATACTCCTATCTAATTAGCAGTGACTCATCCATTCCACTCATCTTTCATTTTGTTCTCCTTAATCTTCATGCAGATAAAAAAAAAAAAAAAAAAACCCTCTCAAAAATATAGTCATACTTTGTTGCTACAGACATCGGAGGAGCCATTTTGTGAGCTGGTCCAATTATCGGCCTATCAGTTCACTAGGAGCTGATGACATCACTGAGACATGTGGCAAGTGAAAGGACAGGCTGCCTTCTCACCAAGACTGCCCACAAAATGGCCGCTTCACTGTCAGTCAGCAATTCCTAATTGTAAACCAGAAGAATTCTACCTCACCAAAGAGGCCCATCTAAAGCCATACTGCAACAAACATCCGTCACAGAACCTTCTCATTTATTTCACAGCATGCTTCCTTCCGTATCCACTGCACTTTTATTCATTTTATTTTTTGTAATCCAGATTTGGAGTCCATGTCCCCCCCCAAAAATGACACAAATAAATTCTTACTGAAATGGACCCATAATCCATATTACTTTTTTTTTTTTGAGTTGTATATTTTATACAGATATATTTTTTTTTTTGGAAAAAATATTTCAAAACATTTAATGAGATGAAAATCCCGCCCAGATACCTTGTTTCAATTATCTCTTTTCTTCTGTGTTTGCATGTCCAGCATTGGCATAACCATTTCCAAATAAGACACTGTCCTTTTAACATCAGCACTATTGAGGTGTAATTGAATTGTATTGTCATACGGGGGTTCCTTAACTCCCTTATTGGTGTTTAACGGGTGTTTTCAATACAGTATTGGCAATGATAGCAGTCTAGTGAATATTCGTCAATACCAAGGTAAAACTTGATCCTTTGCCCAATAAATAGACCTCTAAAAAAATGACTGGACAAGTAGTAATAAGGCTACAGGGATATTGGACAGCCATCTCTACCATCTTCTCTGTGTATAGAGGAATGCTAGCAAAGTCAGCTTATGCCGGCCACCCTGTACCTTTTGTAAGATTGTATTAATGCAATTATATTCCGGGGTGCTGTGTATGGGGTACACACCCAATGGCACATCCTTAGCCTCATTGCCATGAGCTGCGCAGTTAGCGATACTAGGAATGTCGGCAGATGACGTTGTGATGGAGCTGACCTCAGGACACTGCCTTTGGCCCGCATACCATCTCTGTCCCTCCGCTCTTGTGGTGCCGTGCTTTGTGAAGTGTTGTAATCTGCTGGACATATGTTCTCTTAGCTATTTCCTGTCACACCTACAGTGTTTGTGCAAAAGAGCTAGATGGTAGAAATAGACCCTTCGCCTAGGCTGCAAAATGGGCCACCTGCTTCCAGTGCGATACATGGCCTCTCTAACAGGCAGCTTGGTCTGTTCATGGGGCGATCGATGATTTAGCTTTTTTAAGTAAAAAAAAAATCTTGTCAGGTTTTTTCTTTTTTCTTTTAGAATATTTGGCTATAAGTTCCACTGAGGCAGCATCTCTGAAACAATTTAAAGAGTTAGGGAGACGTATGTATATGCAATTGATTTCTGTAAAATCGGCCGATAAGAAATGAATTACGCATGGCGGTTTTGTGAGGTAATGCTCTCAGAGCCGGGCACGGGACATCACTGAGGCTGAAGTCCTGCCCACAGCTAGGTTTACCCTTATGCTGGCTTAATGCAGGGCAGAATCTCGCTGAACCAATAAACCAGGGACAGTATCCAGTTCATCCTATTCTGTTCACAGTACATGGCAGCTCTTTGAGCATGCTGTAGCCACTGGGTCTTTACTACAGGACGTAGGCTATTCTAAAACAGAAGAATGACAAAGTACAGCTTTTCCTTCTGGGAAATATATGTTTGCCTAAATGCCTGCAGCAGTTACGCAGCCTTAGGGTACTGTGACCTGCCAGTGATGGAATACTGTGTGTTCCAGCAGTAAAAGAACTGCACAACGACTGTGCGAAATTATCCAATCGCTGCAGGAGGCGTCTTAAGTAAAACGGCACCCACTGCCGGCTCTCTGATCCGCTGCTGTGTTCAAAGACTCAACATCGGATCAAGCGCGTTAACATCAGACATCTGGGTGACCCTCCTGTTATCAAAGGATGCAGCCGCTGACTTCTGCGTGCCCAGAAAACATGGCAGACATGCCCCTGTTTTCTGCAACAGTCCCCGTCACCGACTCCAAACGCCAGCAGTATGTCAGTCATGCTGTGGCTTTCGGGGCACTGTGACTTTCGGGGTAGGACGCAGATCGGCACATGCGCAGTGCAACTCCTTACACGTGTGCAGATCATTAAACATCGGCCATTTACGTGAATATTGAATTGACGTAACTCTCTGAATCAGGTCAAGTGTTTATCAAATTAAATGGTCGTACATAGAGGTTCTGGGAAAAAGGCTCCTCCCTATCACACAAGGGTGCAGCAGATCAGGAAACGCTGCATGCAGCAGATCAGGAAACGCTGCATGCAGCATCATTGAAGCTGCAGCACTGTATTGTGGAGTTTACAGTACTCTACACTTCAACCTGTTATCATAACAGAAATTCTGTTCTAATGAACCCATCCTCTGCTTTTCCAGCTGGCAGTAGTTTGTTTAGCCACTGTCGGTGACACCACACATAGGGCCTCAGTTATCAACGAGTAATTATCATTTACAACGAGTGACGAAACTCGTTGCGTATGATTAATGGTGCTGCAGCCAATCAGCTCCCAACTGTCATTTTTCAAACAGATGACAGTTGGGAGCTGATTGGCTGGAGCACCATTTATCATACGCAACAAGTTCTATCACTCGATGTGAATGATAAAACTGGTTGATCAAAGAGGCCCTTAGTAGTTTAGTGCTTTGAAATGCAACATAAAAGCATAGGCCCTGATTCAGAGCCGGACGCTCTGACCAGAGCGCTCGCTCTGAATCAGGGCCCACCTCCATTAATATGGAGCGTCCTCCTGGACGCTCGTATAGCTGTGGGTCACCACCCACAGCATATACGAGCGTGCAGGATGATGGTCGCGATGGTCTTGACCATCGCGACCATCGAAACTGCGAGCAAAAGCCTGCGGTTGGGTTTTTCAACCGCAAGGCCAGGAGTGATTTTGGCTCTATTTGGGCCGGCTTCAGACGGCAGGCGTTCCCTTGGGAACGCCTATGTCTGGCAGGCACGCCCACCAAAGGGGGCGTGCTGTCAGTCACCATCGACAGCACGCCCCCTTTGATGAGACACTCCGAGCGAAGGAAAGTCCTTCGTTCGTCGGGTCTCGCGCATGCGCAGTGGGGACCATCGACCCACTTGCGAGCGGACAGCCGCTCGCGAGTGGGTCTGAATGAGGGCCATAGTTCTGAATATCCCAGTGGCAGGAGGACTGCCCTGTCCCTCCTCTCTCTCTTTAATTGTCAGAACTGCCTTTTAGTTTATTCTGACAACAATTTATTAGAATGATGATATAATACTCGGCCCCACCGTCACTGACTTGGATCAATAAACCGCATAGAGCAGAAATCAATGCTACAGCAGGATATTTTTGTTCTACTTACTTATCTTCCGCATTTCTCAATTGGAATAAAAAATAAAAATAAAATCCTTTTGGTGGAAGCCCTTCAGCATAGGTAATACTATAATAATTGACACCATAGTACTTATACTACTCTCAGCAATGCAGCACAATTAAAGGTAGGGCATTTGAATAGTTGGAATTTTGAAATATGCATCAGTATGATGTGTTATCTAACGGCAGATAAGCCCCCTCTCTACAGCTGTCTGATCAGCTTACCTGTATACCTGTCTGATCAGCTTACCTGTATACCTGTCTGATCAGCTTACCTGTATACCTGTCTGATCAGCTTACCTGTATACCTGTCTGATCAGCTTACCTGTACAGAATATTCAGCAGCAGATTAAAGTCTCCAACATGCAGATTGTTCAGATATTCAAGATACAAACATTAAAATGAATGAGCCGATTATGCCGGCCCTTCCCCAGCGCGCAAAGCAAACGAGAACCTGGTTAGTTTTACTTTTTGACTCGAAACAAAGTGATATAGGGATAATGTATTAATTTACCTAAGATATTCCACACCCTGCCTACAAGCAGTTTTGCTGATTACATGAAATGCTTTAATTTTATTAATAATGTGAAGGCTCCAGGTATAAATTGTGATAATCTCACGTCACTGCTTTGGGTCCCAGTGTCCTCGGAAAGACCCATCTAACGCTGTGGTGTGTGGAATACCTTGAAAGGCCATTGTCTCTACATGTCCCTCCCCCCATAATACGCTGGGTGTTGTCGGTGGTGCTACCATGTGTGCTTAGCTTCAGACCACGCATTAGATTAGAGCGTGATGGGGTCCTGCAATGGCTGTTTTATTTGTGAGATCTTGTGCTCTTCCCCCCTCTCTTTCCTCCCACCTTTGCCTCCCTCAGGCTGTCAGAGCTTCGACGATCATTCCGCAGCCAATCAGGAAGCCGGGAAAGGTAAAAATGTTGTCAATCTGGGAGCCATCAGGCAGGGGATGAAGCGGTTTCAGTTCCTTCTCAACTGCTGTGAGCCCGGGACCATCCCTGATGCCTCTATTCTGGCTGCAGCCTTAGATTTGGTGAGCCATCAGATTGTCCTGTAAATTGTTGGTTGATATATACAATACGTTGTCAAATACACTTCTTTCAGCATTTTTCCGTCAATCTATAGAGCATAACCCCCCCCCACACCTCGATCAATGCACTTGCATATATTTCAGAGCGTTGCAGATGGTGTGGTCAATCCCGGGATTGGCGGGATCCCAGGATTTCAGGCCACAAATGCCGGGATTTGAATCCCGTGATTGCAGCCTCCAATCCCGGGATTTGCCGGATTAACATGGGCATGGTATGACTGTATTTTATTTGGGGCCAGGCAGCACCTCTAAGCACTAGCGCGCGGCTCAGCCTCAGACGCTGGCCGGCTCTGTGCTGCATGACGCAGCGAGGTCACGCTGCGCACGGCAGGGCAGGCGGGGCTGGCAGCACCTGGGGCTGAGCCGTGTGCTAGTGCTCAGCAGCACTGCCTGGCCCAAACAAATGCAATCATACTATGCCCATTTTAAATGCCATTCAATCCCAGGATTACAAAAATGGGCTGGGCTTGGCCTCCCTAATTATAGTATATTCCTAGTACGGGTATGACATAAATTTTCCATAGTGCTTGGGATTTAGATGTTACAGATGTGTCCATATACACCTATCCTCAAATTGTGCATCGACTTTGCGACTTAGCCACGCCAAGCGACCTGCCAGAGACTTTTTCACAAAATAAGCGTCTTATTCGTGGAATGCAGGACTATTGACGTACACTCTGTATAGTATTAATACCTCCACTTGTCCTCATTAGAAGGTTTGCTAAATCTCCCTGCAAGAGTACAATAGTTCAAAAGTTCAAAGGGATGAAAGCAAAAGACAGGAGGTATTACTAAATGATTATCAAGACTAAAGTTATTGTTTTCAGGCCTTAGTGATTTGAGGAAGTGTAATTGGGGAAAGTAGGCTGGGAAACTGCTAGACTCTTTTCCAGATATAGGGATACCATTTCCAAGGGCTTAAGGGCAATCAGGGTATAAAATTGGTGCATCACGTTCAGTTGTTTGTGTGAAGGTAAGGATACTGTACTTGTCTGGTTAGGGGGTGGTATAACCTATTAAATATGCTGGCAGAACCTGTCGGTGAGCCGGGAATGGGTGGGTCATCAGTTAGGACAAGGAGTGTAACATGTTGGCTGTCTATTGATGGCCAGTGAAACGAGAGCCCTTGCTCTAGCTTAGGCACGAGTGCACAGGGATCATCCACTTGCAAAAGGGGGAGGCTAGGCAAGCATTGGGAAACCTGTGAGGAAAAGGTAACACACCTGTGAGAATAGAGGTGGTGCACTTTTGGCAAAGGCTTAATCCTGGAAAGGAGTTTGCACCGTTACTGGAAAAAGGGTATTGAGGTCCCTCACAGTGAGCCCAGGGGTCTGAAAGTCAGAAAGTGATCACCCAGATATTGTTACAGGTAAGTTATTGAAATAGGTGGCCATTGGTCCACTTAGAAATTCCAGATACCTATTTTGGCGCAGTTCCGTAAACAAGTTCCGAGTTCATTCTGAATTTTGCCACTTGTTAGGATGTGTGTGGAAGTCCTGGGCCTATGTGCACTTCTCACAAGTCTGGACCTGGGTTTGGTTCCCGAGTTTATAAAGCTACTAACATTCCATTCTATAGAGACCATGTACAAAAATGATGGACAAATCCAGTGGCCGCTCTGTTTGTAGCATAGTTGGAGACAGAGACTGAGAGGGATGATTCTTGGGACACAGCTTGATGATGTTTCACCAGTAAGAGTGGTTACAGTGATTGAAAGGAAAGAAGCTGTGAGAGAGAGACATCATCAGCCAGGTTGCTCGGACATTAGGCTATTCCCGGTGCTAGAATAGAGAAGAGGTGCTAGATCAATGTTTCAAACAGTATTTTCCATCACCATTAATAAAGCATCAACTACTGGGGATTATTATGGAAGCATGCTGTCATGTCCTCCAATGTATTTCCAGACACCTGTAGAAATTATGAGGCTTACTCACGCATTTCCGGTGCCTTATGGTAACCCTACATGCCATATTTAGACAGGTTATGTTGATGTTTTTATAGTTATGAGTAATTTGTTATTATAATACAGGGGTGGGGAACCTTTTTTCCGACCAGGGCCATTTGGATATTTATGACATCAGTCGGGGGCCATTCCGGCCACTGTGCTGGTGAATCGACTGTGTTGACACAGTGTGCACCAATACTGACCCTTACACTACATTTAGCAGCGCTCCTCGCAGTATCTACTGGGAAATGTCTGTATATAGGGCAAAGGAACCCATACTAGCGTCCCATTGCATCCCTATCTTGCGCATTGTGCATACCAGCGTGCAGCGTTAGTGACTGGTAGACCCCAGCCGGTCACATACACACAATGGAAGCTCCCATATGCTGCTATACAGCCTACATAGTGCTGCTGCCCCCCTACCCCAGACACAGGGCTGCGGTCTTACAGCCGTGGCATTGTCATCAATACCGTCCGTCTTCATCCTCTTCGGGGCACTGCCACCCTCAGTCCCGTAATAACCTGATCTTCCTCCCACCGATGCCGCTGACACCATTTTCAGAGATCCGCCGGGACTGTGCGCTCCATAACATGGCGACGGGGCTAATCCTGAGCCGCCCGCCCACTTGCCGCCACTCCATAGGCCTGGAGGGGTGCCACTTCTGCCACTCCCGCTCTCATTGGACCACGATCGACGCCACTAATGTCGCTATACAAGCCATTGGGTGCAGAGGGGGGGAGTGTGTTCTGCACTCGGACCACCCTGCAAGTTTCTAAGCCTGCCGCTGAGGGGGACACCCGCTGCGCTGTCACTGATGCCACTGAACGGGAGAGAGACACAGCCGGCCGGGCCTGATGAAAAGATCTTACAGGCGGGAGGTTCCCGATCCCTGCTGTAATGTCTTAATGTTTTCACTGACTTTTTATTTCCACAGAATAGTATTTTTTTTACATTTCCACTGGCCATGTTTTCTGTCTTTAATTTTTAAATTATAACTGAACCACCCAAAACAATTTCATATATGAAGCACAAATGTAAAATACAAGGACAGAGTTTTCCCACTGCCGTTCTGATCATGTGCAATTCATGGGCTCCAGTTCATGGAAGGCCAAGTAGGGCATCTTTGTGTAATTTTCCTTTGTAGAGTGAGGGCCGGTGTAGTGGATGTACACAGATTTGCTATAGACAGTTACTCCCCCAAGGGGCCCCTTAAAATGTTACTACCTGCTACGGCTATAGTTCCACTCCTGGTAAAATATGTAATCAGTCTTATCCTGAATTTCAACTAACACTTGGTTAAAACCTAAAGTTTATATTCTTTCCCTTTCCTTACAAACAGCCATAGCCACCCCCACACCCAAAACCACTTAGTCAATGTCAAAACTAGGTTTGCTATAGGACAAAAAGCTGAAATAATAAAGCATAGCATGTGACATTCTTGCTTGCTGGGTACTATTTAATACTAACCACCCACAACAGACAAAGCATTGATCATAGGCAGTCGGGAAGCCGGCGGACCTAATCCCGACAGCCGGCTTCCCGACTGCTTAATCCTGGCGAGGGTTAAATGACAGGCGTCTAAATCTAGACGCCTGTCATTTTACTGACGCTGGGAGACCGGCGCCCGGCATCCCGATCGAAGGGTCGCCGTGCGCCGAAAGCGGATAGCCGCGGGGGGGAGGGGGTTAGGTTTAGGGTTCCGGGGGGGGGGACTTACGGTTAGGCACCGCCCCGGGAGGTTAAATTTAGGCTAGGGGAAGGACGGGTTAGCCTTAGGCACCCCCGAGGGGGACTTAGGGTTAGGCACCCCCCAGGAGACTTGGGTTTAGGGGGCGGGGAAGGGGGGGTTAGGTTTAGGCACTTAGAGGGGGGATTAGGGTTAGGCACTGTGGGGTGGGAAAGTTAGGGTTAGGCACCCCTAAGGGAGAGTTAGGGTTAGGGGGTAGAATTAGGTTAGACAATACTTACCTTGGACGATCGGGATTTCCTCCTCTGCCGGGATGCCACTGTCGGGATTCCAAGCCCGGCGGTAAATCATACCGATTCCGATCATATACCAGGGGAATGGCTGATACGAGCATTAGCATACAGTCAAAGACGCAATTTCGGGAAAAGACGTTAATGCGGGCTCAGCAGCGTGCGGCTATGAATCAGCCCCTAAGTATTCAGGAAAAGCAACATATTGTAGGCTGAGAATAGTATGTAGCATCTTTTAGCAGTTAAATATAATCTCGTAGAATAAATCCTTCTAGACGAATATCTACAGTACTTGGCACTTCCTTCAGATCGGCACTATTAAACCACTTTAGTTGATCCTTTTTGTTTTAGCCTATGCCTTGTTGTGAGTATAGAAATGCTAGATGGCAATTTACTGGGACTGTTTATGCTGTTTTTATCATTGATTGTGGCAATTTGTGGTTATTTTCAGCTTTTTCTTCGTCTGGTTTCTTCCTCTCCATTTGTGATTTGTTTCTATGTCCTGTGATTCCATCTCTATCCATTCTCTCATCACATATCCATCTTTTCATTGCCTCTTCTGCAAACGGCAGGTAAGATGAAATAAAATAGGCTGAACCAAAGGGGTGCAAGTTTTTTATTTCCCTAAGGGTGTATGTTGTATGTATAAACTTTAAGATCTAGAACTGCAGGGTTCTTCCACCGTGGAGCATCGTCGTTAACAATTATCCCCAGCTTTTTTATTAGCCTCTGTTCAGAATATTAAAGAGCTTGATTTGGGAGAGGGGGCATTGCTTTCCAGCGTGAGTAGCAATTTGTGTAGTCTTATCAGCTACCACTAGCACTGGGCCCATATGTGGAGTACCAATTTAAAGACATGGGTATTCAATATGGGAGCGATAACATCATTTTTGCGTTAATATCGCACTTTTCACGTCATTTTCGCAGGTTTTAGTTTTACACCGTATTCAATTTCAAAGACTTATCGCAGTTTTGAAAAGTCTTTGATAAAAAACGGGGATAACTTTTCACCATTGAATAGGTGTCGAAAAAAAGTGCAGAATTGGGGTTTAGGGGTGCAGGCTTAAAAAAATAGCCTGCACCCCTGGGAATGACATTTAAAAAAGAACTCTGTCAAAAAAAGTTTTTTAAAAAAATAGGGACACCCCAAAAAATGTATTTAAAAATTGGGGTGCAAAAAAAAAAAAGGGAAAAAATTGTTTAAGAATAGGGAAATAGGTTCAGGGCTATTCTGCAAGTATGCGGCAGGTGTTTTGAAGAATAGAATTATAGCGGCAGGTGCACAAATGCAGAATTTTTTAAAACTTACTTTAGGGACATAAAAATATGCTAGTACCCATTTTCATGTACCCCAAATTTGATGGGACCACTTAAAAAAAATGAAAAAAATAACCTAAGTGCTCTGCTGCATCACTTCTTCAATGTCGGGAAAAAAACACCTGCTGCGGCTATTTAAATCCCCGACTTTCAATTAAAGGCTAAAACGGGGGTACCCATAGTGATCCCCCATGTTTTTACAACTTTAGGGGGGTCTTACAATTTTTTTAAGGAAAAATTCGTAACTTTACGCAAATCCAACTTCGGAGTTTCCTGTTTTCGTTAATTTTATATTGAATACGGGGATAAGCGGGAGCGCGCCCGATACTTTAACGCAGGTAAAAACTCCGATATGAAACGTTAACTTCGACAGTGAAGTTAACGTTTCATATTGAATACCCCTCATGGTCTAGAGCAGAGGTTCCCAAAGTCCGCCATTACAGTCCACGTTTTAGGGATATCCATGCTTGAGCACAGGTGACTTAATTAGTACCTCAATCCATTTAATTTAACCATCTGGACTCAAGCTTGGATATCCCTAAAACGTGGACTGTAATGGCGGACTTTGGGAACCTCTGGTCTAGAGCTTGGATAGGTTTAGGCAAGGAGGTAATACGTTGCAGTTGACCTCAGGCCAAGATATGAAGGACAAGGTCCTTTCTGGGTTGCACAGTCTCAGAGCCCGTTGTCTCAGAATGCACAACACTTTGCAGTAGTGTAACTCAGAGATATATACATCATGAAAAGAGTAAAGATGGGCTATATCCTAAGGAGCCATTCCCTATGGGTTCCCCCAAGGTTGGGATCCAATAGGAGAGTCCACATGCTTCCAGGATGATATTGATCTAGACATCATGTAATCTATACATTTTCCCGCTGGTATCGCTAATTGTGGCCACTTTGTAGGTTGTATCTAGTGTTCAAGCTTTAGAACGTTTACGCTGGAAAGATTATTATCATGAGAGAAAGCTCATCAGCCCCCGTCATATTAGATGACGCCTTTTCAGTGACGTCCGAACAACAGAACTGGTAGCTAAACAGTATGATGAACAGAATAGTTTGTGCAATGACCATCGAATGACTCATGTTGATACATAGTAACCAGCAAATCATTACTGTGCATTCAGCACTGGTGTTATAAGCATATTTCCTTTAGTGATAGTACAACATTTTGGAGATCTGGGGGTCTAGTTGCTAAGCAGTGTTAGGAGACAGAGTGAAAAGTGATAAGGTGCCAGCCAATCAGCTCCCAACTGTCATTTTTCAAATACAGCCTGTGAGATGACAGTTGGGAGCTGATTGGCTGGCACCTTATCACTTTTCACTCTGTCTCCTAACACTGCTTAGCAACTAGACCCCCCTGGTCTTGGTGAAGACATATGCCATACCATATATAACATTGTAACCGCAACAGAGTATGTTGGCGCTGTATGAATAAGTTTTAACAAATGTACCGTTCAGAGTTAAGCGCGACTCACTCACAGCATCCACAATTTTGGCTGGAACTTAAATAACTAACAGTTCTACTTTGTGCTGCATTGTGGCACTGTGGTTAGCATCGCTGACTTCATTTATGGCCGGGGCCCTAACTGTGTGGATTTTGTGTGTTCTCCCCACAATGCAAAAAACATACTGTTAGGTGAAATGGCTTCTGATGAAAGTTACCCTAGTGTGACTGTATGGTAGATAACTTAGCCTGTAAGCTCCCTCGGGGAAGGAACTTATAGGAATGATTATACATACACTGTAAAGTGCTGCGTAATATGATAGCATTATATAAAGGAGGATCATTAATAGTAATTTCATGGTGGTCACTAACCAACTGATTTACAGTAATACTGTATTTATGTAATTGTAGGCATATATTACTACTTTGATTTGCAGGCATGGGACTCGGGGCTCGATTCAGACCCGCTCGCTAGATGCATTTGCACACACCCAGCGTATGCAAATCCGGTACACTCCCAGCATGGCAGGCGATCGTACGGCAAGGCTAAAGCATGCCCACTATGTCTTGGCGTGCGATTGCTCTGTGTATGCAGACGCTCACCAGCCTGTCTTAAGACGCCCCCCTTGCGCACATCATCTCCAGGAAGTGTATGCAACCGTCGGAACATCGAGTTCCATCGGAAGCAAACGCAGCGCTTGTGGTTGACTATACCCTACCGCAAGCACTGCGACCACTTCAGTGTGAAATACAAGTGACGTGTACTTTGACGCTGCCTGTCAATTATGCACGCCTCTGAAACGCCGTTAAGACGCTCAGGCACGCCTGCGTTCACACCTCCACTCCCCTGTTTCTAGTGGCCTGCCCCTGTCACCACCCACAAACGGCCTCTCCTGTCACTCATTGTACAGGGCAGTCTATGCGCGGCGAGCTTACGCTTCCCGATCGCTCACACTGGTTTGCGCACATGCATTTACAATGCGTACGCATGCGCACAATGTAAAAAAATTGTCTGGCTGCGTGCGAACGATTCCTAGTGAGTGAGTCTGAATCAGGCCCTCAGGTGCAATGCATTTTACAGAGGCTATAATTTAAGAATTATGGACAGGTGGGTGGATGATCCCTTAGTAATCAGCCCTTTTCTACCCATGGTAGGAAGCTCCTGTTGTGGCCAGGGCAGCTCTCTTCCTGGAATGTGCCCGCTTTGTCCACCGGTGTAACCGGGGCAACTGGCCGGAGTGGATGAAAGGACATCACGTGAACATCGCTAAAAAAGGCCTTTCTCGCGGCCGCTCCCCTATCGTGGGCAATAAACGGAACCAGAAGCTGCAATGGAATGCAGCCAAGCTCTTCTACCAGTGGGGAGACGTAAGTGGACTCTTCAAAGGTGTTTTCTGTTCATGTCAAGTACAGCCTATGGCAGTTCCTCTGCCTAGGAGAAACATATGACATAAGAGTGTTTCAGGAGCTCACCTATGATGCCAGTCTTCCGGCTTCTAAGTCCTGCTATGTCCATTCTGTAGTGTCTGAGCAACAGGTTATGCCACTGTTTGTTGTTTATGCTTTGTCCTATATACTTTGTCTGACTTACCCAGCTTGTTCTGATTTCATAAGTGTGCCCGTGACCCTGATCTCAGCCTCGTTTGATGTTTGGTGAGTGACTTTGGCACTCTGCTGCCACCAAAATTTATGACCACCATCTTGTCAGTCAGCAGCTACCCAGCATGCCCCAGCTTTGCGTTCCTGACCTATGGGTTCCCCTAGGCAAAGTCCTACACTTCCTTGTGGGGTCCCTGGTGAACAAAAGGTTCTTTTTAGACGTCATGGCCCACAAACAGCTGGTGGAACAGCTGGACCACATTTCGACTAAACATCAGAATGGAGTAGCAGTCGCCAAAATATATAGCTAACCAGGCAACGTTGGGGGAGATGTTACCAAGTCTTGGAGAGAGATAAAGTGGAGTTGTTGCCCAAACCACCAATCAGCTTCTAACTTTCATTTCAAAGACTGTGCTAGATAAATGACAGAAACTGATTGGTTGCTTTGGCCAACTTCTCCACTCTATCACTCTTCAAGGCTTGATACATCTCCCCCAGAGTCTTTGTTGTCTAGGATATACAGTTAGGGCTTCCGGCCTGATCATTATTAGACATATAATATTAATCTTCTTTCAGGTGATAGGTGCCCGTCTCAATGAGATTTGTCACAGTGAGAGCGAAAGTCCAGCCAACTTGCTGGGTCTTATCTATGACGAAGAAACCAAGAGAAGGCTGAGGAAAGAGGATGAGGAAGAAGACTTTTTAGATGACAGTAAGGAGACTCCCTTTACTACAAGAAACCCTGCTTGTAAGGAACTCTGCTTTAGGAGCACTCTATTTCTTTTATTCTCTTGATAATTCGTGCTTGGATATTTCAGACATGGTTTATCACCTGTTCCTTGCTTCTCACATCAGATCGGCCAACTGTGTCTTTTTTTTATACTGGGTCATTGACAGACCAGGTGGATCTGTTGAGGAGCAAATGCTCCTGACCCGGTGTAAAGGACCTGGTATGGTTAGATTGTACGGAGTGACCAAGATGCAGGTGGCAATCCTACTCACAGGCTGTACGCACAGAATTCTTTGCACGTGCCTTTGGTAGACAGAGTAATAGAGGCGGCCCCAAAGTTTATCCTTGGATATGAGACTGAGGTAAAGTTTTCTAAACTCTCTTATCTATCTATGCCGATCTAGAAGTACATTCCGGGAAAACTGGAAATTGTTGGGTTTCCTAGATTGTAGACCAAAAATTGATTACACACCACTGTGTTTGACAAAATGTCGATGATCCTGTGCTACTCCACATTGAGAGAGACCCTTTCTTTGTCCAAACTGGAGTCATTGATCTAATCTGGTTGATAGAGCTCAAAAATTCCTGCCGCGAGTAAGCCAGGACAATGACTCGGTGCATGAAATGTCAACTGTAGCGTTAAAATGCAACTTAATATTTAATTTACCCAACAATCTCTAGACTAAAAAACAAACAAACCTAGGACTGGTTTTAAAGATGAACATGCCCAATAATTACATTGATGAGCCACGTAATATCGCTCGATGATGTCCCTGTGATCTTTATTTCCTCGATGGGAGTGGAATAAAGATCGCAATGTAAATTATCTATAGCTTCTGCATCCCCTAACCTGAAGTGCAGCATCTGTTTGTGTCCAGATGGTCTAAGCTGTGTGCCTTATTGCTCTGTGTAAAATACTGTTATATGTCATTAAGGCTCTTTTTTTCTGTGCAGTCTGTCTCCATATATTTCCAAGGCATTATACTTTACACGAAAAAAAACAAAAAAACATTTTGTTGGCATGAAAAATATAATAATGACTTTAAAAAAAATAAAAAAAATCAAGCAAAAAAAAATAAAATAGTAATAATTGTCACCAAAATGTTAAATTATACATAAATATAATGCCTTGGCCATATGTGTGCCAACTCTTCAATTTTCCTAACTAGAAAATGCCCAGGAATGGAAAACATTTTCTAGTTAGCATTGATTTCTAGATTAAAGTAATATACATTTTATGCAATGTTAAAAGTAAAACCCAAGGTTTGTGATTACTTTAACTGGCAATATAATCATTATTTGATTTAAAAAAAAAATTGAAATAATGATAAAACTGTATGAACCAGATGTTTTTTGTTTTTTTTACTTTTGTATTTTAATTATTACCAGTTATCAGTGTTTATAAAATTTTTGCACCTCTCTTTGAGATGAAAATGGTTAAAGCTTTGAAGATTAAACAATAATCACTTAGGGCCTGATTCTGAGTTGGGATTAAGAGCTACTAACTTTACACCTGGACAAACCATGTTGCAATGCAAGGGGGACAAATCCAATTATGTTTTCGCATGCAGGGTAAATGCTGGTTGCTGTGTAAACTAATACTAACCCCCCCCCCCCCCCGCAGCCTTACCCTAACCCACCCCCACCTGTGGGATAGTCCTAACCCTCCCCCTAGTGCCTAACCCTATCCCCTAACTCTAAACCTAACCCTCCCCATAACCCTAATACTTACTATCGGATTGCCAGCGGTCGGGATTCTGCAGCTGGGATTCCGATTACTGCCGGAATTCTGAGCAGATGCCAACTACATCCCGCAGGCACTACTACAGCAAAAGAAGAGTTACAGAATCAGCTAGCTCCCAATCAGATTAACAAATATATATTTTTTTTATTAATGACCCATTGCTCACGTGTTTAGCTGACTGTTTTTGGAAAAATTAGATTAGTAACTAATGACCACTAGAAGCATCTGGATCATGCATAAATGCCTAAATAATTATAGAAAATGTTTCCACACTAGTTTGGAAAACTTTTCAATGATGTTCTAGTTAAAGTGATCATTATATGCTGGTTATGTTTTCCATGTAATGGCTTTTTATGTTTTTATTTTTCATATTTATGCGAGAATATTTGTGATGTCAGATGTGCAACCAGACCAAATTCTTATGGAGTATACAATATAAAATGTTATATAGCATACAAATTGATATATTGAAACATCACCTTATTTTAGCCCATGTACTGTATCTCAACATGTTTTAAGTTTCGGGACATATCTGAAAGCCTTCAATTATGGGCGCGAGAAAAACATCACTTATGGCCGCGAGAAAAATGACATTTATTTTTCAATGATTCCATATAATTATACTTTTGTACATTAATTAATTTATTTTTTTATTTTTTTTTAAGTCTCTTTTCATTCTGGTTGCATCTTTCTGAACTATTAATGTTGCTTTTCTCAACTAGAGGTAAAATACTGCATGCTGATTATTATATTGTCTTTGCATGGAACCTTATTGTAACATGTTGAGAAACCACTTGATCAAAACGATTTAGCAAAAGCACAAACATTTTGTTTTATATTATTCCTCGTTGGCCCAAAAAATTGTTATTTATCGCTTTTGTAGCTTGAAACAACATGACTCAAGCCAACGAAACACATACTGCAGACTACAGTATATAATGCTATGTGTGCGTGGCTTTGATAAAATCTGTTTATACCTAAACCACGTTGCCCTACTGAACTGACTCTTACAGATAACAGGGTGCATTTTTTTTTGCGAAATTCATGTAGTGGCTGGTCCACAAATGACCTCAATCTGTCAGTGGCGTGCAGCGCAAGTGAGGTTATCTTACCGGAACTTCACCTCTCATTGCTGGTAGGATGAATGTCGGTTCTATAAACTCCCAGGTGCAAGATGTAAAGCAGGTCTAAGCGCTTCCTATCTTTGACCCATTGCTCTCACTAACTACCTCCTTGTTTTTCAATGTGCAGCCCTTTAATATACAGCGGTAGGTGTTGATTGTACTTATTTCATTATTAAGCTACTTGAAAAAAAAGAAAGGCACAGCATTTGGTTGTACTAGAGTGCATTACACCCGGTGCTCAGTTGCCTAGGTACTAACAGCTGCCCTGAATTGTCTATTCACCCGTGTGCTTTTACCAATGATGCCACCATTGCACACAAAGCCGTACCCATAGGTGCAAAGGGAAAAGTAGTTGTGCAAAGGCAGCGCCATGACTCTCGGCATGAAACTCGGCTGTCACGCTGTATTGTCCTGAACGTGTAAGGAAGGAAATCTGCTTTGAAAAGTAAGTTCTTGTACAATCTTTATTCAATACAGTAGTTTATGTTCAAGCGGTATCTCAACATGTCTTAAGTTTCGGGACATATCTGAAAACCTTCAATTATGGCCGCCAGAAAAACATCAATTATGGCCGTGAGATAAATGCCTATTTTACCATTTAATATCCATAATTGCGCAGATATTGTCTCGATGCATACTGAATAATGTTAATATATCAGTAAATGTTCAATGTTTGCAAAAGCCATTACTCCTTTCTCTATCATTGATCAGTTATTTTGTTTCTATACTTTACTTTGACTCTTTGGATTTCCTTGCAGTTTACGCTTTCAGGTGTGCTTCCGTCTCTCTGTTTTGTTTTGTTTTTTTCTCACGCCCGCGTCCTCTACATCTTTTGCCTTTTTATATTTTAACTTAATGAGAAACTTTCATCAGACAGGAGTCTGGTGCTAGCGTTGCTTCAGTCTGAGACCTCCCCCCTCTAATTCCGACGACAGCAGATGCTGATTTAATCCTCTATGTGAAGGAATTCCGAGGCATTAAATCATATCCTTGTTTGTATTAGTTTGGCATAAATGAAATGGATAGGAAGCGTTGCCAGAGCAGACAGCTTCTACATACCAGTACCAGAGATCACTTATCATTGGTTTTCATTGAAGCATGAGAGCTTACAATCTAAAATTATATTTTACCATATAACTTGCTTAGGACAAAAAAAACCCCCAAACAATGGAAAATAGATGCTGTTGAAATTCATAATTTTAATATATCTACTAATTTGTATAAAAATAAAGTTTTTCCAATCAAAACAGCTTTAAGGTACACCATACCCCACACCTCCATATACTAATGTTGTTATAAGTTACTTAAGGCCTGCTTTAGAGTTGGATGTAAGTCAGTATGCATCAGCATTTCTGTACTGAATACCAAAATGTGGCCACGGAGTCACAAGTCAATTACAACCCTTAGAGATTTTAGACACTTATGGCTCTATTTATTAACATTATTTTTACTAAAATAATGTGAAAAAGGGTGTTTTCACACCCTTTTCACATTATTTTATTATCACCTATAGTTATTACAGGGCAATTGGAGTAGAATTCGTAAAATTCTAATCCAACCCCTAAGTATCACTTATTTTTAGTAAAGCAGATCGCATTTCCCATAATTGTAATGGGAAATGTGATCCGACGCGGGGGGGGGGGGGGGGGTCCGTGATCGTGAGGGCGGGGCTTAGCGCCGGTGGGGGGGGGGTAGCAGCGGCGAACGGTCGGCGCATGCGCGGGCACCTAATCACGGCATTTTTTGCAAAATTGCATTCAATATGCGGATTGCAATAAATAGGGCCCTTAGGGCTCTATTTATTAACATTATTTTTACTAAAATAAAGTGAAAAAGGGTGTTTCCACATCCTTTTCACATTATTTTAGTATCACTTATAGTTATTACAGGGCAATTGGAGTAGAATTCGTAAAATTCTACTCCAACCCCCAGTATCACTTATTGTTAGTAATCAGATCGCATTTCCCATAATTGTAATGGGAAATGTGATCTGGCCAAAGTTAGTAAAAATAATTGTGAAAAAAATACCTAGGGAGGCCCTGTAATAATATCGCCACCTGGAGGTGGAGTTATCCAGGGTCTCCCCCGGTTACCGGACTCCTGCTCCGCTCTAACGGGAAGAGCGGAGCCGGGAGTCAGCCCCAGTAATCAGCTGTGTGGTCTAAATAGACCACTCGCTGATACACTGTAAAAAAAAAATTTACTTACCTGACTCCATGGACCGGTGAACGGGGCTCCGGGTGATGTTGTCCCTCCGGTCAGCTGGTCTACCATACTGCACTGCGGCCCGGTCATCAGGTGATCGGGTCCCAGTGCAGTATGGGATATCAGCTGACCGGAGGCATGGAGGACATCACCAGAGGCCCGGATCTTTCAGGTAAGTGTAATTAAGGGAGAGAGGGGGTCGCGGGGGGGGGGGCTTAGCACCGGGGGTGGTAGCAGCGGCGGACGGTCGGCTTTGTTACAGTATTTTTTTGCGAAAATACCGTGACTAGTGTGCGGAGGGTATTCGCAGGGACAGAGCTTTCTCGCAAGCTCTGTCTCTGCAAGGGATTTGTAGTAAATCCCTGTGATATTGCCTGAATTCGCAAAGCAAATTCAGTCGGTAATATCGCACTACAATCTGCATTCAATACGCGGATTGTAGTAAATAGAGCCCTTAGGGGTAAATTTACTAAAGGTCGATTTTAAATTGATCAACATCATTGTTGTATTTCAGGGGCTAAATCGCACATGTAAAGATGGGCCACGCTAGTTTGTTGCTCATGGCGCGACATTCAGGCTTCTGTGTCGCGCCATGGAACGTTGCGTGATAGCTGTACTGTGGCGCTCCGTGGTGTTCTGCAGTGTAAGAGAATCCACGGCATGTAATACACCGCTTAAACGCTGGATGGCGAGTGCTCCACTGATGAAATTTGTACTACTGAATACCATACTGCAGAAGTGGATGGATATCCCCGACAAGTGGGCCAATCACGTTCACGCGGTGTATTTGCATGTTGCATATTAGCACAATCAATATTTTTAATAATATTGCAGAAGCTCGTTGAACGGGACGCAAATCAGTACACATACTGTACAGTAGTGTAATTGCCGTGTTGTTACGATGGTATAACCGATACATTAACGAGGCGCACGCACAGCTTTCAATGAAACGGGATGAATTAATATTCGCTTAAGTGCTCGAGATCTGTGTTTACATGTACTAGTATAATATTTAGAAAGGAAGACACATTTATATTATTATTACCATTATTATTATGCTTCCCTAACTGCAGCGGGTGGGTTCATTGAAAGCTGTGCGTGCGTCTGACCCGTCTGAGTCCCTGAATCCCAATAAGCTGTAGGTGCGTCTGAGATTCAGTAGATGGATGTGAAAGCCTTCTTGGCCTAGTGGCCATAGTACAGGGTTCAAATCTCACCCCAGCCCAATATTATTTCGTAATCATGATTATTTTTTTATAAAGTAGAGCGGTGGATCCACCCGCACTAATCGAGTTTAAGACGCACCTCAGTTTTAAATAAGACCACATGATTTCCTGTTCAATAATGTTACAGTAGTATACTGAAGGCACTACATTGCTCTACAAGCGCAAGCACCCTGCAATGACACCCATGCAGATATGGGGTGCAGGGGCTCGAGTGTTGGGTTTCAGACGCACTCTCAGCATAAGGGGCTTAGACGGGTCAGACGCACCCACAGGGACTCAAACGCAACCTCAGTTTTAAATAAGACAACATGATTTCCTGTTCTACAATGTTACAGTAATGTCTTGAAGGTACTACATGGCTCCACAACTCCCCCGCACCCTGCAATGACAAACCCATACAGTTATGGGGTGCAGAGGCTCGAGTGTCGTTTTTCAGGGACTCGATGTCTCAGACGCATCTACAGCTTATTGGGATTCAGGGGCTCAGACGGGTCAGACGCAGGCACAGCTTTCAATGAGATGAATTATCCCTAAACCTAACCCAAACCCTAAAGACAAATAATCATCGTGTCGACCATTTTTGTGTCGACCTTTTGACCAAACCTTAACTATAAAAAATGTTATATCAATCTTACAAATATTGTCGACACGTTATTATTTTTATCGACCTTTTGACCAAACACTAACTCTAAAAAAAATGTGTAAAAAAATGTTGACCATTTATGTGTCGACCTCTTGACTAAACCCTAACTGTCGACCATTTTTGTATTGACCTTTGACCATGTCGACCATTTGTACCTGGCGATCCATACTGTAGAAGTGGATGGATATCCCTGACAAGCGGCCCAATAACGTTCGAACACTTTTGCGGTGTATTTGCATGTCACAGTACCTTCCCACAGGCGCTTCTTAGATCCATTTACAATGGGCTACGTAACTTGTAACCTCAGGGCTGGCTATGCATTTCCCCTACCACAACACACAAATAAACTTCATGATTACAGTGTACGTCACTGTGTTTACCTTCCCTCATCCTCTGTAGGTATCTAGGCACCCAGCGCCGTCCCGTGCTCCCCTTCCGGCCCTTCCTTCACTGCGCCCTCCACCTAAGCTTAAAGGAAGAACGGCAGCGGGTGGGTGGAGAGCACAGTTGTGACCGGACGCCTTTCGCCTGGTCACGGGTTAGCGCTTTTGGACTCCCAATTCCCGTCAGTGACCGCCTGTCACTGACTCCGCCCACTGCGCCGTGGGCGTTTAACGATGCTGCCACCACCAAACTGTACCATCAGCGTTTGGAACCGCTTTTTAGTTACCCTCAGACTCCTACGTCGGCACCTGGAACCGCCTCTGCTGCGTATGCGTTTGACTAACTGCGGACACCCCTCCTGTTTGGTGTCGGCTGTTCCCACCTGATCCCTCGCAATGGACCAGGTCTGCACGGTAGCTGGCAGAGGGCTTGAACTTGGAGACACGGAGCTCTTACCCAGAACAGCAGGAGAACGGAATAGCGTTTTGCGCAATTCTGTTGGTCGCAGGATTGAGGCACAATTGAAGTCAGGCAAGTTGTTTATTGCTCAAAGTCTTAAAAAAGACCCTCCCTTCAGATTGAAGGGGAATATCAGCATACAAGATGTTACAGGAATCTTTCAGCAGGTCTCCTCGACACAGGATTTCCAAAGATGTACCACATACAGGAATCTTATCAGCAGGTCTTCTCCTCACAGAAGTTACAGGGTTGTACACATACAGGGCTCACAGTCCCTCTTTTTATGTCATTCTAACACACAACATCACAGGGGGGCAAATCCACCCTGTGCTCCTTCTAGCCAATCATTCTAGCTCAGAAAACATAAATTAACAACATATTACATTTCAAAGGAGTCTCTCAATATCCTCCTTCCTAATCCACCAACACAACTGATTTATCATACATTATACTGTCTCCTAAAATGTTGATATAACATTTCACAGGAAATGGTAAATGACATTCATCCTTATCAATGGAAGTATCAATCAGTTTGGCATTTCCAACCTTAACACTATTCAGTGACATCCAAAAGGATCTTAAAAACAGATTGTCTTTTCAAAGGAAGTTCTGTACATGTAGTGTTTGGCTATATATATGACACCATTCACACCTTCACACAGAGAACTTCCAGTCACCCTATTCATCAGACCTCCTGCTAAGGGAATCACAATCAGCATCTAGCATGTGCAGACATAGAGGCTGGTCATGTCTTATACAGACATATATTCAAGAAGTGCATTTTCTCTACAAAATATACATGTAAACCATATAGTGCATAGTCTATTAAATATACGTTGCTTCATGCACTAATGCATTGCAGATCATCTACAGTGCATTACAGCAATACATATATACTTTAATACAGTTTATTATAAACCATGTGCAGTGTGCTTTTACACTGCCCTTTTAATGATGGCACAGCACAGGGGTTAACCCCTTCACTGCTGTGGCAGCCATTAACCCCGTGTGGCCTGCCTCCGACCACACTTCTCCCCCCCCCCCTCAAGCGGGCTACCAGAGGGCCATGTCCCAACGATTTGGCTCCTGGTCCCGCAGTCTCTTGGGGGCGTTAAGGGAAACTACCTGGGGGGCTTCGGCTCCGGCCTTGACAGTTCATCCATATTGCAATGGGCCTTTCCTTGTCGGTGCGCAATGTCAAAATAGTCACACTGAAGTCCAAGGCTCCACCACAACAGTCTGTCAGTTTCCCTTTTGGGGGGCCAGTCGCACACATAGTGCCGAAGGTGGTCCAATGCCCAAACAATTGCCAACCACTGTGTTCCAATTGTGGCATACCCCACCTCCCACCATGGCAGTATCCTGCTCAAACAAGCCAAAGGGTGTTCCTGCCCATCTGGCTCCTCCTGGCTCCGTACTGTTCCCAGTCCGTGCAATGACGCATTAGTTCGTACCACAATGTCCTGGTCCTGAAATTGCGCCATCTGCACTGGAGCTGGTATCAGAGCCTCCTTCAATGACTGGAATGCCAACTCACAAGCGGGTATCCAGTCCACTGACTTGGGAAGTCCCTCCCTGGTCAACTCTGTAAGGGGTGTCACTACAGCACTAAGGTCAGGGACAACTCGTACGTAGGGCCTTACAGTTTCTAAGGTCAGTACCTGTCTTGGGGTTGTGGGCCGGGGACAGTTTCCGGTTGCCTCCACCCCCGTTGGTCTGGGCCTACCACTGTCTCCCCCCACACTATACCCTGGGCACTGCACCTCTGTTATCTCCACCTGGCATCTGTCTGTACTACCTGTCAGACCTGCCCTACCATCCTCCTCCAACGACCTATGACTAAGGGGACCTACCCTGTCACCTAGGCCTCCTCTCACCACCTCGTCCGCTACCTGTTCCATAGTGATGGCGGACAGATCACCAGCCTCTGAACTCTGTGTGACATCCACCACGGGTAGGCTGCATGTCTTCCCTGATCTACTTGGCACAAGCAGGGGATGTTGCTCCCTAACTGGCCTATCCCCTTCTACCTTCCTGGATACCCTGTACCTTAACCCTCCCCGCCAGGTCACACTCACTGCTGCTAACCCTGAAAGGCCGCTGCCAGCTTGGCACGATATGCCTTCCAGATATGGGTCAGCAAGCTGAGCTTCCCTGAACTCCTGTCTGGGGCCCTCACTTCCTTCTAAGTAGGGACAATCTACAGGGGGATATGGGTTGGGATCGCTAGGGTCAGTCTGGTTGAGGTCAGTCAAAGGGAAGTCAGTGTGGTCATTCATACTCACCGCCGGAGTTGGCAAACCACTAGGGACAGGAGCATCACTGGGCACCCTCACAGGATCCAACGAGCCGGAACCAACATCCTCTGCTTTGCTAGGGGATGTAGGCATACCAGAGGCAAAAGGCATGCTGGGTAGATGTGCTGATTTAGCCGCTGTAATATTTTCCTCTGGGCTGGTTGATGCTGTGGTAAGCTGCGCTGGCAGTTGTCTAGCCGCTGTGGTCTTTTCCTCTGGGCTGGGTTGTTCTGGTGCAGTTGATGTGGACTATCTGGAGTAGGAACAGTCTCTTTGGGCTCACATCCCCAGGTCTGGCAAGCAAGTCGGGCTCCATCACTCGGATTTGGGGTCTGCTGCTAGTCGGGCGCTTCTGCCCTTGTGGCCGAATTGCCACATACTTGTCCGCTAACTGGGCCGCCATCTTTAAGCTGGGTGGCTCCCGGTCTAGCACCCACTCCTTCACCTCTGGGGCGCACCTGCGGTAGAACTGCTCTTGGCATAGCAGATCAATCAGTGCGTCCCAGGTAGTGGCACCAGATCCCTTCACCCACTTCACCACGTACTGCCTCAGCTGGGTGGCGAACTGCTCATGGGTGCTGGTGGGGTTCTTGGGCAAGTCCCGGAACTTTTTCCTGTAGGACTCAGGAGTGACAAAGTATCGCTATAGGAGGGCCCTTACGACTTCGTCATAGTCACCGCAGTCCTCGGTGGCCACTCCTCGATAGGCCTCCAGGGCCTCTCCATGCAGTGTGGGCACCAGGTGTCTGACCCACTCCTGCTTGGGTAAATCGTGTAGTTTACAAGTCCTTTCAAATACTTGCAAATGTCCATCAATGTCCCCATCACTGTCTGCAAACTTGGCAAACTGTATACGATCTGATCCCAGTACAGCAGTCTGCAACGGTGCTTGGGGTACCACGGCCCGTGGTGCCCGCTCGTCATGCCACATCCGAATGATTAGCATACGTTCTTGTTCCGTTGCCCTTTCTCCCAATTCCGCTAGCCGATCCGCTAGGGTATCCATTCGTTGGGATCCCTGCCATGCTGGGGAATGCTGCGAGATAACTGCTGCGAGAGGGAGTGGGAATTGTTGCTCTCACCACGTTCTGAGGGGGGTCCATTGTTACGCTGGCCGCACTTTCCACCTCCGTCTGATGCAACTCCATTCCACTGTTATCAGTCATCCTGCGCGTTCTCCTGAACTGCAGTTACTCCTCTCCTGAGTAACTCAGCTTCTCTCGTCGGGTGACCGAAAAGCCACCTGGGATTATCCCACCGCTATGCCACCAGATGTGACCGGACGCCTTTCGCCTGGGCCGTCCCTGGTCACGGGTTAGCGCTTTTGGACTCCCAATTCCCGTCAGTGACCGCCTGTCACTGACTCCGCCCACTGCGCCGTGGGCGTTTAACGATGCTGCCACCACCAAACTCTACCATCGGCGTTTGGAACCGCTTTTTAGTTACCCTCAGACTCCTACGTCGGCACCTGGAACCGCCTCTGCTGCGTATGCGTTTGACTAACTGCGGACACCCCTCCTGTTTGGTGTTCTGTTGGTCGCAGGATTGAGGCACAATTGAAGTCAGGCAAGTTGTTTATTGCTCAAAGTCTTAAAAAAGACCCTCCCTTCAGATTGAAGGGGAATATCAGCATACAAGATGTTACAGGAATCATTCAGCAGGTCTCCTCGACACAGGATTTCCAAAGATGTACCACATACAGGAATCTTATCAGCAGGTCTTCTCCTCACAGAAGTTACAGGGTTGTACACATACAGGGCTCACAGTCCCTCTTTTTATGTCATTCTAACACACAACATCACAGGGGGGCAAATCCACCCTGTGCTCCTTCTAGAAAATCATTCTAGCTCAGAAAACATAAATTAACAACATATTACATTTCAAAGGAGTCTCTCAATATCCTCCTTCCTAATCCACCAACACAACTGATTTATCATACATTATACTGTCTCCTAAAATGTTGATATAACATTTCACAGGAAATGGTAAATGACATTCATCCTTATCAATGGAAGTATCAATCAGTTTGGCATTTCCAACCTTAACACTATTCAGTGACATCCAAAAGGATCTTAAAAACAGATTGTCTTTTCAAAGGAAGTTCTGTACATGTAGTGTTTAGCTATATGACACCATTCACACCTTCACACAGAGAACTTCCAGTCACCCTATTCATCAGACCTCCTGCTAAGGGAATCACAATCAGCATCTAGTATCTGCAGACATAGAGGCTGGTCATGTCTTATACAGACATATATTCAAGAAGTGCATTTTCTCTACAAAATATACATGTAAACCATATAGTGCATAGTCTATTAAATATACGTTGCTTCATGCACTAATGCATTGCAGATCATCTACAGTGCATTACAGCAATACATATATACTTTAATACAGTTTATTATAAACCATGTGCAGTGTGCTTTTACACTGCCTTTTTAAAAATGACAGCACAGCACGGGGGTTAACCCCTTCACTGCTGTGGCAGCCATTAACCCCGTGTGGCCTGCCTCCGGCCACACTAGTCATGAATTTTATTTGTGTATTTTTGAATTTTTTTTTTTTTTTTACAGTTAGGGTTTGGTCAAAAGGTCGACACATAAATGGTCACATGATTATTTTTTTAGTTAGTGTTTAGTCAAAAGGTCGACACAAATATGGTCGACGCGTTATTATTTTTAAGATTGATATTAATCTTATATGGTTAAGGTTTGGTCAAAAGGATGACACAAAAATAGTTGACACAAAAATGGTCGACACAGAATGATTATTTCTCTTTAGGTTTAGGGATAATTCATCTAATTGAAAGCTGTGCATGCATATGACCCCTGTCTGAGCCCCTGAATCCCAATACGCAGTAGGTGCATCTGCAACGTCTTTGGGCCCCTTAAAAAACGTCACTGGAGCCTCTGCACCCCATAACTGTATGGTTATTTCATCGCAGGGTGCAGGGGAGTTGTGGAGCAAAGTAGTGCCTTCATTATTGAACAGGAAATCATGTGGTCTTATTTAAAGCTGAGGTTGCGTTTGAGTCCCTGAACCCCAACACCTGTGGGTGCGTCTGAAACTCGATTCGTGCAGATGGATCTACCACTGTACTTTATAAAAAAAAAATCTAGATGAATGAATCTAAAATAATCATGATTTCAAAATAATATTGGGCTGTGGTGAGATTCGAACCATGGAAATGTAAAACCACTGCTGCCGTTATATTTTTTGAAAGTACCGGACTCACACACATACTGTACTGTAATGATTTAAAACTTTATTACACATTCGTCTACAGCCCTGATTCCATAACGAAAACGCTGTACTATAGTGTACCGAATCACAGGTTCTGTCAGCCAATCATTGGGCGGTGATACAGAAAATGCATTCGGACGCATGCGTAGTGTACTTTCGGAAAAGCGACACCTAGTGGACAAAATGTTGTATTACATTCTATGACTTTTTCCAGCGCCACGGTATGTTGCGTTGTTATTTTACTGAATGGCGTAACTCAAGACGTATCGTGTGGCGCAAGATGCAGGGCGTGCTACATGGCATATGGAGCAACAAACTAGCTGGGCCCATCTGTACTAACACTTAAAATTAAATATAAAAACAATAGTCTCTTAGTAAATGTGTGACAAAGCCCCTGAAACAGAACATCCATGTTGATTGATGTAGATAGTTTTTAATCAATTAAAATCGATGTTAAGTAAATTTACCCCAAATATTTAATATATGTCTTTTAAGTTCCATATCTTTGCGATGGCATCTCAATACGCTAGATTTCAAGTTGCACCTAACTTAAGACGCCTGCAACTCAAGACACGCACGCACAACTTTAATTACATATGCGTAATAGCAATTTGGACTGCACTTTTGCAGCCACTTTTGAATGAGGCCTTCAGCGCTTGCATTTTTTTTAAATGACATAAACATCGTCAATGTCTTGGTTCCTTTAGGGGGTGAAATATTGTATAATAAAAATGTTAGTAATCGGTTTCTTTATCTGTTACTATAGAGGCATAAGGAAGTTTAATTTTACCAAAATAAGAATTTTAAATTAATTTACAATAAAATAAACTATTCCTATGTATTACTCTAAGCTAAGATAGACATTGCAATGATCATCTGCATGATCAATCTGGAAGATTGAAATGACCCATAAATCTGATTTTAGAGTTTTCTCGTTGGAAATTTCCTTTTTTTTTCCTGGATAGGCTGCAATTTTCCTACTCAGGATCTCAAGTCTAATCTATTAGACCCCACTGTGACTTCTGATGACTGATCCCTGGTGGCTGTCTGGCGATATCGGTCACAAGTAGCTTATGTTTTACTTGACACCTGAGCATCCTCTGCTCTCTTTACCAAAAATGTCAATTTGTAGGTTCCGTAAACCCAACCAAGTGCGGTTGTCCTTTTGCGCTGAAGATGTCAGCGTGTCAGTTACTTCTGGAAATCACCACTTTCTTAAGGGAGACATTCCCGTGCCTGCCGAGGCCTAGAGCCGAGCCTCTCGTGGTAGGTGAAATATAGCAAAGTATCATCAGTTATCAGATATTTGTTTTGTGTCACTTTCATATGTAATGTTCAGTGATGTATTCACTTATGTTGCTTATGTACTAAAATTTCAGTTATTTCAGTCACATATACTTATGCTTAATTTACATTCTTATATACACAATTCTTCTCAACAATATGTTATGTGCAGTTCTAATGAGGGTCAGTTTTACGGCTATGAATGCCTAAATAGATAATCAAAAAAATTTAAGTAGGTCATTTTTTTCCCCAAAACCCTTTTAGAAGTTAAGCTTGTAATATACACAAGACTTGATATAATAATAACTCCTTAACGTAAGGTTGTAAGGGGGTCTATGTACTAAGTCTTGCAGAGACGTACCGTGGGCGGAGATAAAACAACCGAGTCAATGTACTAAGCTTTGGAGAGAGATAAAGTGCACGGACATAAAGTACTAACCACTCAGCTCCTGTCACATTACAGGCTGTGTTTGAAAAATGACAGTTAGGAGCTGATTGGCTGGTACTTTGGCCCTGATTCAGAGGCGCTCGCTCTGAATCAGGGCGGACATGTTTTTTTTACCCCGGCCTCCAGGCCACCCACAGCTTTAGCGGGCGGCCTGGCGATGGTCCCGATTATCGCAACCATCGGGCTTGCGACGAGACCCTTGTGGTAGGGTCTCGTCCACCGCAAGCCCCAGTGAACTTCCTGCTCTAATAGAGCAGGAAGTTTACTACTGACATCACGTGTGCTGTTAGTAGGGCCGCCCACAAGTGGCAGGCGTTCCTAAGGGAACGCTTCCTTTTGTGCAGCCACCCCCCCGACCCGCCTGTTCAACAACGACAGCCGCCCCGTCTTGTAGCGTGCCCCGGAGCGAGTGATTTCTCACTCGCTCCGGGGCTTGCGCATGCGTGCACAATGGCCGACCATCGACTGGCTTGCGAGCGGGTCTGAATCAGGCCCTTTATCTCCGTCCAGTTTATCTCTCTCCCAAGACTTAGTACATAGACTCCTAGAGGACCATATATAGTATCGTTACCCAGTAAGCAGAAGGAAGACACATCTGGTTCTCAGCAGGGACATGTGTGCCCATTAGATAGTAAATAATATTATACTTGGCCCTCTTTCTCTTTCTTATAACTGAAGAGAGAGAGTGTGATGCAGCAATGTGAGCTGCATGATTGGCTGAACGTGATACACGTATGACTTGCACACATAAGGCCTGATTCTGAGTTACACTTAATGCAGTAGCAATTCTGGCTGCTTTCTGCAATCAGAAGTCCTGTGCAGATGTCCGGTGGTGCGCTGATTCAGACTCATTTATGCGACAGCACCACCCCCAGCCATCCGCTCCCGGGAGCAACCGCTGTCTCTATCGTCAGCATTTGCACCAGCTGCATCCTTGTTTGCCTGAGTCCTACTGAGATTGGGACATGTTGAAGAGATGATAAATCTTGAATGTGAAGTTGCTAGCAAAGTCAAAGACAGAGAGGAAAGTGGGTGAGGGAGGTGCGGGGGGGACGGTCAAAGAAGGGAGTTGAAGGTGGTGAAGAGCCAGTGAGGATTGGACGGTTGGGAGGAGATGAGAAACTGAGTTAGGACAGAACTTTAAGGATAGAGAATTAATTTAAAATGAACCCGTACTGTTCAGCAGTTTAGAACCATTTCTGAAGGTAGTATGTGAGCCTAGGATGTCAGGTTTGAGGTGCAGACAGACGGGGGTTTAAGAGTAACACGCGGAGTAACAGAGTCAAGGGCAAAGGTAAGTACAGTGTTGTAGAGGGAGACTGCTTGGCCAGGGCAGGAGTGGGTTGAAAGAGGAGAGAGAAGAGATCCAGTGAGGACGAGAATAAAACAGGGTCATTGGCATCAAGGTTGGGCTTGGTAAGCGTAACCTTGGGAGAGCGAGTGAAAATAATAGGGAGTCAGCGAAGTTAGTGCAGTCTGAGATGACACAATAGTAGACTGTATCCAGGGTGTGACTGCTGGAGTGGGAGGAAGAGGACGTTGATAGAATACTCACAAAAAAAGAAGAAGAGAGGGAGAGTAGTCCGGAAGTAGCAGCTTCTGTAGAAAGGTCAAGTGGAATGGTATAGTCACCCAGGATGGAAGGTTATTGAAGAGAAGTAAGCCAGGCAGTAAAGTTACCTAGGAGTTGTGGGGAGTAGCCTGCGTGACGGAAGATGACTGAGACATTAAGATGAATAGGGCAGAGAGGCCGATTGAGTAGACCTCAAAGGAGGAGAAGGAGAAAGAGAGAGAGAGCTCTGGGGGTAGGACACAGAATGTATAGGCAAGAGAGAGAAGAACTTCACTACCTCCATCAACGTGCCAGTGAGAGATATGGGATTGAGGATGGCCCTCGAATGAGAGGACGAGGGAAGGTGCGACTATCCATCTCGCAACTCCCATGATCCTCTGGTTGAAGAACGCTGCTGTACATCAAACACGTGAACTTTTAGAATTGTGTCCAATATAATGCATAATGTCCAACATAAAATCAGATTTTTGTTTCTACTAATTCTACTAATTGTTTTAAAATGTATAACTTGCAGTGATATTTATACACGAGAATTTTCACATGAGATGTTTTAAAGGTAATGGAGCGGCAGACTTCTAATGCTCTTCTATGACGCTTCAGGACCTGGAGACCTGCCGGCTACGCCTGGACCCAGAGATGGACCGCCACCGATATGAGAGGAAGATCAGCTTTGCTGGGATCCTGGATGAGAATGAAGATTCCAAGGATTCCCTGCACAGTAGCAGCCACACCCTGAAGTCAGACACAGGATGTGAGGAGAAGAAAGGTATAGTAGGGGGTCCGAGGTCACGTAAAATGCAATGTCAGCTGGCCAAGTGTCAATGTGGATTCTTTTATTTTATTTGGTCCGTGTCAGGGGGGGATTTTCAATGTATATTACGCGGGGGGGGGCGACCTAACAACATTTTGTAAAAATGGGCCAAAGACCATATTAGGCTAAGATTTATTAATAAGTAACTCTTTATAGAATGAGCTACTTTAGTCTAATATCCATGTTTACTATTTTCCTTTAACGTTAATATAAAGTGATGCTGTAAATGTCATGTATACAACACCAATTCTAATATATAGTTGAGTAGTGGACTCGGTAGTATTTGTGATTTCTATATATTTTACCTGCATAACTATAGTTTTCCAAAGTTGATCTTAAATGAAGCTAAGGGCCCTGTTTATGGTTATTCCCACCACGGCCAGGATCCGCGAGCAATGATGCACACAGGAACGCAACTCCATTACAAGGTATAGTGTAGCCGGACTGAAGGGAGGACGGCAAGGTTGTATTAAATTGGTGTCGTTGCATCAGTTTAGGAAGCAGCGTGTGGATCCACAAACACATGGCTTTTAGAGGGTGTCAGCCACTAGTGGGCACAGCTATCATGCAAGACTAGCCCCTTTCCAATCCAATTCAAATACACGGTCACCTACTGTTGCTGTAGGTGCGTGCAGTTCGCAGTTCACCAGCACAGAAATGGGGAATGGGACATTCCTCCCTACTGTCCGTACAGTGTGGATAATGTCCTCACCGAGCAAGATAGTCACCGAAAATTGGGACTGCCCCACCAGCTTCATGACAGTCGAGAGACTGTCCTGCATGCTCCTACCTGCAATTGCAGCTTTCAGACTTGCTGTTGCTGGTGTCTTACACTCAGTAGCAGGTTGTCTGGATTCTGGAATGGTGTTCGGTACATAAAATATGTGAACCATCTAGGCCTCCTTCCCACCCTACCAGACCCAAATTGATATCATTAACACCCAGGTATAGTAAATAGTCCTCCCTGCCTGCAAACAGGAGCAACATTTACTAAACAGGCCTATTCACCCCCCCCAAACTGCCACAATATTAAATAAACAGTAGTTTCCAGGAAAATGTGCAGATCATGTGATGTGCGCTTCTCATGCGGGAAAAGCAGGCACACACAATGAGGAAGGGAGGACAGGAGCAGACCCATTAGATCTGCGGCAGCATGCATTAAAGTGGCTGGTCTCTCTCCCGGAATCGGTATGATTTACCACCGGACCCCTGGCCGGCGGTTCAAATCCCGACTGCGGCTGCCCGAACAGGATGAAAATCCCGATCATCCCCAGGTAAGTATTCACTAACCTATTCCCCCACCCTAACCCTAACCCTCCTTTAGGGTGCCTAACCCTAACCTTCCTCCCCAGTGCCTAATCCTAATCCCCCCTCTAAGTGCCTAAACCTAACCCCCCCTTCCCCACTGCCTAACCCTAAGTCCCCCAGGGGGTGCCTTACCCTAAGTCCCCCCGGGAGTGCCTAACCCTAACCCTCCCTCCCCCTAGTCTAAACCTAACCTCCCGGGGGGGTGCCTAAGCCTAAGTCCCCCCTGGGAACCCTAAACCTAACCCTCAACCCCCCCCCGCAGTTGTTCGCATTTGCGCCCGGCATCACTTCAATCGGGATGCCGGGCGCCGGTCTTCCGGCATCGGTAAAATGACAGGCGTCTAGATGTAGATGCCGGTCATTTAACCCTCGCCGGGATTAAGCAGTCGGGAAGCCGGCTGTCGGGATTAGGTCCGCCGGCTTCCCGACTGCATACCCTCTCTCCCAGTATCCTAAAAGCCTCCTGGACATTCCGGTAAAGTAGGCAAGACTGGTTGAGCATGATTGTATGTCCGGTGTCATCACGGTCGTTCCCCCACCACCACTCTGGAGTCAGGGACACTGTCACACTCTCCCGAGAGTTTGGGAGATCACCAACAGTTTTGGGATTCTCCTGGACATTCCCGGGACAGTCAGTAAGTTGGCTGAACGCGGGTTTATTCATTTATGTAAGGAAAGCAAAATAAATTGGTATCTAGTACTGCACATTTCTCAAAGCCTGAGGAAGGATTACTTATATCTGAAACGTTGTCTGTTACTTGCACAGCAAACTAAAGAGTTTATGTATTTGACTTTTGAGCACTGTTTTCTTGTTTAGAATATATACAGTATATATGTCTTGTTATATAGTCTTGCATACAGGATGGATACATGGATATTAAGGCTGAAACTTTCTGTGTCTCTATGAATGACAATGGGGCTACATGACGCATATCAGACAAGACAATACAATGCCGCGCTGTAGCTGAGTGGTGTAAAGCTTTCTGCTACTGCTTGTATAATTGGTTACCATCATCGACACCTCTCTGGCCTCCATATGCAATATATATGTGAAGTGAAATGTCTAAAGTCTACTTTCGTTAAATATTTTACACGATCTGTGCTTACCATTACTTACTAAAATGATGTAACTCCATACACTAGATGTGTAATGAGAGCGGAGGTCAGAGCACGTACATACTAATTAGTTCTTGTGCCACTTTTTGTCTCTTATAGGTTAGTGCTGTCTACATATTATTTATTTATTACTATTCTATGGTGCTGTCTTCAACAGGCCCCAACTTTTTTTTTTTGGACTATGTATTTTACTGTTTGTATATCTTATTGCAGTAACGTGTGATGGAGGCTGATTGTGTCAACTTTTTATACTTTTCCGTTGCAAACGTTGATAGACTCTGGGAATAAAATTGTGCTGTCTTTGCAAAATCCGATTGGCTCCTACTAAAACTAAGTAAAAAAAAAGTTTACAGAGCAGCCGAAAATGACACGTAATGTTTATACAATACAGCCGGACCTCCTTTCATCAAACTCTTTCCAGCATATGATTGCAACAGTGTCACTATTGGTGTAACCTGTATGTTAGGATATAGACTCGTACCAATATGGCGCAATACAATATAAAAAGGCATATTGCAATTTTCATAAATAAGCTTTGCAAAGAAACATGTCTCAATAGGTTTACAGAAAATAAAATATAGAAAATTCTATTTCTTCTTATTAGCAAGCTGGGAATCCACTGTACGGCTTACTACGTTTTCCAAGTCAGAACATAGATCGTCTCTCAGTTTGCGAACTGCAAACTTTTGAACTATTGCAAACATGTAAACGTATATATGTTTGCCAGTACCTTAAAGAATACTAAGATTCTCTTTCATATGAAACATAAATATATTAGTTGCATGATTTAATTACAGTGAATATCCAACTTGAAGTAACTGGAAATAGTTGTAACTTATAAAAATGATTTCCAAAACAGCCAACCTGTGTTCTGCCAAATAATGTCCCTCTTCTGATCCCCCCCAAATAAAATGTTCTTGTGATATGTTTTTCTATATAGTAATGCTATCAGTGAAGAGTTCGGTGGAAGGAAAATATTGGTATAAACAGCACTTTGATATACTGTGTGTGTGTTTGTATTATTTTTAAAGAAGGAGAACCAATTCAAATGCCATATCTGATGCAGGCCTATTGTAATGTAAAATAACATGTTCTGATACTTATACCGTCCTGTAAATTAACCCGCAAAGTGATTCATGTAGCAGTTCCAAGGGATCATTTATAAAGTCCCTTACAAACTGTTTGTGTGATTAGGGATATAATTAGAGTAGCTAAATATGTAAATGAAGGGTAATATTTGTTCTACACATGCAGCAAATAATGAACAAAAATGACAGTGACTTCTCTCTTTAACTGTGATCATAAATACATTTGTACAAATGCCACAGTGGAGATATCTGTGTCCTCCCAAACGCAGTACAGGACCACACCATGCTCACAAAGTCGCTACTCTAAAGCTGGCTACACACTGTGCCGACGGATCTACCGACACAGCGGCCAATCAGGTAAGCTATACAGATTTGCCGATGGGCCACTCGATATGGGCTCCCTGACATCACAAATGCCCATCCAGTTGAGCTGTCAGTCACCGTCCATGCAGCAAGTGTATGGGTGGTCAGCTGACCGCCCGTACACACAGCCAGACACGCCGATATATCTGCAGATATGTCGCCCACCTGTTGTGCGGCAGAGCAGATGTGTTATGTCTTAGGGGTGGCCATCGACTCTGCAGTGGGCTAATGCCAAAAGAGCAAGAGGGTACTGGGCTAGGTAGCTCGGCACCACTGCAGAAAGTGTGTGAGTCCTAAAGGCTTCGGGTTCCAATAAGCCCTTCTTCAGGTATGGACTTACACACTTTCTGTGGTGGTGCCGAGCTACCTAGCCCGGCACCCTTTTGCTCTGTTGGCATTAGCCCACTGTAGCAGCCACTTATGGTGAGAGGCTGAGGGATCACCCCTTTTTTTGTCCATTGTATTTATTTGAATTATATGAAAGTATTTTTTATCTTTGTAATTTTTTTATGTAATAAAATGTTTACATTTTTAACACATGTCCCGGGTTATTCAGGTAATTATTGGAATATTTATTTGTCTTTTTAGCACCAATCCACTTCACTATTTGTACTTTTTATTCCATTGATTTTTTTATTGGTGCTTTAAATCCAATTTTTTGTGCAATTATATGGTATCTTTTCAATATTACTTTTTACCTTTGTCACAAGTACATTGCAATTTTTTTTTGCAACAATTTCTAACTTTTATTTTTACTTTTATTTTACTAGAATCAACTTTAAGCTTTAACTAATTTATGATAAACGAAAGAGAAAGTTGTACATTCATTATTCAACATTATTCATGGAATGGGACTTAAATTTTAAATTTACCCAAATGTCCTATTCCATCACATGGAATAGCCTACAGACATAACAGGGGGTAGACACCCACCCACCGACTCGCTCGCGATATATATCGGCCGTTTGATTGAACGGCCGATATATCACCCAGTGTGTACCCAGCTTATTAAACCCAGTGTCTACCCAGACACAATAAATGAACACAAAGGCCAAAACTGGTCTTACAATAAGGACTAAAAGAAAAAAGCATAAAATACTTACAAACCAGAAATAAGGACTAAAAGGAAAAAACATAAAATACTTACAAACCAGAAATAAGGACTAAAAGGAAAAAAACATTTCTGGTTTGTAAGTATTTTGTTTTTTTCCTTTTAGTCCTTATTTCTGGTTTGTAAGTATTTTATAAGGACTAAAAGAAAAAAACATAAAATACTTCCAACCAGAAATAAGGACTAAAGGAAAAAAAACATAAAATACTTCCAACCAGAAATAAGGACTAAAAAGAAAAAAAAACATAAAACACTTACAACCCAAAAATAAGGACTAAAAGAAAAAACAGAAAATACTTACAAACCAGAAGCCATTTTGACATTTACCCTTTTGTATTATTTCCAACAGAGACAATAAGCTGGTGGTGAGATGAGCGTGTAAAGTTAGCTCTATAGTTTAAAAATTATCTTTCAAAATTATTATTTAAAATTAAAATAACGTTAACAAAATCTCAACCCATGACAGTATTCATTTAAATTTTTTATCAGGTGGCCATTAAGTGTCTCTCCTTATAGGACCCTGAAACCTAAGGCTAAACCTACACAAAGGCTACTAATAACAATTATAGATATGAAAAATCACAACATATTTTTCCGAAGCCCTGACATAACTTGAGATGTTTGATATTCTGGATCTGCTTCATAGGTGGACACAGTGCTGATCCGAAAAAGGGACGTAGTCTAAAATAAGGGGGTGTGGTCTCACAGGGGGGGTCCCCGATAACATCACTCTGGGGGCAGCCCAGCATCACTGGAGATCCTGGGCTGCCCCCGGGTCCTGGGCTGTCTGTTCCTCTTCTATGACTGGAGCCGAGTGCTGCCGGAGAATGTCACACTGCAGCACCCGCTGAGGGTGACACCCGGGTGCGGCCTGCACCTCCCTCGTGACGCCACTGATAGAGGTACTAATTAAGTCACCTGTGCTCAAGCATGGATATCCTTAAAACCTGAACTGTTATAGCGGAGCTTGGGAAACTTGAGAAGAGGTTTGGGATCCCTGGGCGTTTCAGGGCGGAGACTGGGAAGTGATCTTAAGTGACCTGCCACACAGGTGAAAGTTTTTGACTTATAAGCTTCCAAACTTTGCTCGGCATGGACATCCTTTTATCCCCCGGGGTGGCAGAGACCCAAGAGCACAAATAGAGGCATACACTTGCGCCCATGTGCAGATATTATCCGCGAACAGGACTGTTGGGTATCTCTCCATCTTAGCAAAAGTGACTTGGACGCACTGCATAGGGTGCCCGCATGGTGCTACTGCCCAGACCAGACCCCCTGTCATCTGATATGTGTAGGAGAATATCTACCCAAACCATCACAACTGTATCACAAATATCAGGGCCGTAACTAGGGTAGTGCGACCAGTGCCATTGCACAGGGCACCTCAATGCAGGGGGCGCTGTTTGGGCCTGTTAATTTTCTGTTAATTGTCATTCTCACTTGCAGCTTCCTCTTTTATCCTCAGCATCTCCTGGCCTCTCCTATCTCTTCCCTGGCCCTTCCCCATGAGGCCATATCCTTTTTTGGGTGTGTTAACTCCCTATTCTCTGTATTTGCAAAATTGGGGGGGGGGGGGGGCAATGCTCTTCCTGGCACAGGGCACCAAAAAGTCTAGTTACTGCTCTGACAAATATCTTCTCTCATGATAAACTTTTGGATCTATTACATAAATATTTGTGATTATTAGAAGTCAGCTTATATATCTTAGGTTTAGCGGTGCTGTAAGGCAGGAAGCCCACAACTCTACATACACAGAGATCACTTTCTAAAAGCCACAATTTTACTTTTACTCCAAAAATGACATTAGGGCCTGTCCCATACCCTGCTGAATAATTTTGCTGACTGTTTGGGGTTCCCAAAATAGTACCTTTTAACAGGAAGTAGTTACTGTCGACACTCAAAATGTCAACACCATTATGTCGATGGAACAGTGCAGATGCGGGTGTAATGTGATTTAAAGTATTTGAACCATGTCGGCATTATAATTTTTAATGATGTTTTACCACCATGTGTAAAGTTATAGTGCTGTCACGGTTAAAATGCTTTAAATAACATTACAACTGTGTCGGCAGAGTCATGTCGGCATCTTTTTATTGACATTTTGATTGTCGACAAGTCGTATGTATCCCCCTTTTAAATCTATTTCGACTTTTCAGAATATGGATCCAATTATTTTAGATTATTGGCATTTGTTCAAATGTTTTGTTGCACCATGCAAAGTACTGGCTGAAATAAAAAAAATCATATATATTTATGTGTGCTTATTGCAAAGCTAATCATATTACACAGATAAATAGATGTGTACCACTTATAGAAAACTAATAAGATGTATATAAAAAAAAAATCAGAGAAGAGGGAAAATTTCCTCTTGTGTTCTTTCAATGCAGTTCCCAGCAGGAAGATCAGGATAGGAGGCTCCCGTTTGCTCCAGATTAAAGGAACCCGCAGTTTCCGGGTGAAGAAAGGGGGCTCTCTGTCCAGCATTCGCCGGGCCGGCAGCCTAAAGAGCACCAAACTAACACGCCAGGACTCAGGGTCCGAAAACGAGGACATCCAGCTGTCCCAGAGCAGGGACACTGTTACTGACATAGGTAACTCAGAGAAGAGGATTTTAAGGGGAGGTATGGTAGACAGGAGACATTTTTATAAAGACCTAAAAAGGAGAAAGGGAGAGAGAGCTTTCTAAAGAGGACGAGTGGAGGTGTTTCCCAGAGCAACCAATCAGATCCTAGGTCTCATTTAGTAGAAATGATTAGATATATGATAGCTAGTATCGGATTGGTTGTTATCAGGAACGCCTCCACTTGTCCTCTCTAGATCATTCTCCCCCTCGGTGACCTATCAGTGCCTACCCTAGCCGATGGTTGGACAAGTATTTGATGAGTGGGTGAAGTAGTTTCAAGTAAGGAGATGATCCTGAGGCAAAAAAGGTCGCGGATCGCGGATTTTTTATTTTTATGTTGAGAATGAGGCATAGGGAACTATAGTGGAGTGGTTGACACACTGGATATTTCCGTAATATAATATATTTTCCCTGTAAACCAATATAAGCAAGGTGTTTATATATAGGTACTCCCATGTAACACAAGCCGTAGGACCAGCTTAATCCAGTGGAGACACAATACTGCAGCATAGACTCTTGGCCCCAATGTTCTAGGCAGATCTGACCGGTTTACAGCATCTCTGAGATGCAGGGAATTCGTTCTCCATTTTTTTCTTGTCCCATCCCCTTAAAAAAAAAAAAAGGGGACGTGTGCCAATAGATGTGCTTGTCATTTGCCAACCCGGCTAGCAATCAGAATGGGTGGGAGATGGGTTGATGTGTTGCATTGCTCTGTCGTGAAAACCATCTGTGCATGGCTGGGCTTGCTGGGTAACATTCTGCTGCCATGAAAGTTCTGGTTGTGTAACCTTACGGCTTGTTGTAATGTTTGTTTCTGAGAAGAAGGGAGCCCCTGGAGCACTAGTGAGCCCAGTATTGAGCCAGATGGAGGCAACACTGAAGAGAGCTACCACCGTAACATGTCTTGGTTGCACGTAAGTAGTGTGTGAAATGTATAAAGCTCAGATCTGAGAAAAGTCTGTTTCATATAAATGAATGTGCACGAATACTGGTATGGACCCATCACAGGGTTTGATATTATAACTCTTGCAGTTCTAGCTCACTGTCCACCTCTTTAGTACCCATCTCTCCTAGGCAGAATCTAATAGGTTTTGAGATTTGGAGAATTATGACTCTCCAAAAATCACGGGAACTCGCTGTCGGGTTTGGGCTAAAAGTCGCCAGATTTGATATCCAGCGAGTTTGAGGTTAGCTAACAAGCTCACCAGTCTATTCCAGCGATTGGTGGTGAGTTTGAAAGGGCAGACTCGCTGGAAACATGAGAATGTCGACATGGTTGTAATGTCTACATTGACCATGTCGGCATGCCTTATATCAACACTGCTGAAATATCAACATGATTAAAATTTTGAGAAAACATTCCTAGTGGTCTAGCGGTGACTTACCTTGTATGGCGTTTCTGGCGATCAGCTGATGGTGACTTCCGGCTGTTCTCGCTACGATTCCGGCAGTTAGTTTCACCGACCTCTAACCCTAATCATTATCACTGTCATCGGCATTCACACTTACTCTATGCTGGGTGCAGGAGATACGGCATACACACTCCATACACATCACTCAGAATGCTGAGTAACTGTGGCAACACGGCTGCGTCACACCCAAGTGACTGCTCTCTTCCATGCAAACGCCTGGTTACCACCCATTTCCCGTACAGCAAGAAATGGCAGAGATATTTCCAACTCCGAATCTCCCGCACATACAGTACACAGAGATGCTCGGTAAGCTTAAGAAATTGTGCGATCCGTCCGCCTTTGGAGCTACATTCTGCTTTGAATCAGGCCCTTTGTGTCGAGCTTTATTCTATTACATACAGCGACTTGAAACTCGACGTAAACTCGCAGTTTTTCCAAATCCTTATTTCTCTGCCTGCATGGCCCCCAATATCAGTGCAACTGCGGAGAAAGCTGCGGTCAGTGACCACGACACGCCCTCCACGAGCCCACGTTTGGCTAGCCACCCCCGTTACCACCCACTGAAATTGCCTCTCTGCGTCCAAATTCGTTCTGCGTCTCTCAGCGGTAACCATCGGGACACAGACGCAGTGCAACTTGGACGCATGCGCAGACTGAAAATAATTGGCCGCTTATGTCTGACATTGGCACTACGTCCACCCCACTAGCTTTTCGTCATTGGGTTTCAAAAATACTCATAATGAAGAGAGATGTTTTGTGGTATTTTATTTTAAAACAAAAAAAACAAAAAAAAAAACATTTTGCACCATAATGAGTTACAATTCTAAACTTTGGATTTCAAATTTTTCTTCCACAAGAGGAAAAGTGACTGACGCACTTCATTGGCTGTCAGCTTCATTAAGCATCCTCAGTACAGAATGCATTTACAGTATATCTATGACACCCAAGAGGAGATCACAGATCACAGGCTAGAAAGGCAAGATGGAGAACAAAGCAAATAGATGCCTGAATAGAGAGGAAAGGAAGAGGCAAAGTGTACAATGCCTGACTTTGTACTGCAGTATATTGTGACAGGTCATTAGTAACTGGGAGCCATTACACCAAGTCACACTACAAACTCAGTGTACAGCAGATGCTCTAAAATGAACTAATTTAGTATGAGTACATTGTACAGTTCTGCATATTTTTACATTTACTTATTACTTAAAATTATCAGGTTATGATCCTTTTATGCAACCAACAAAGCTTCATTTGTACCCACGTGGATTACTGCCACCCACACTGCTACCTGCACCACAGTCGCTCATGTGCTCGGCTGGTCAGAGCCATCAAGCTGCTCTACGGAGATACCGTGGACTCACTCAAAGAGGATCATCTGGGTTGTGGCTCCGGGATTAGAGGCAAAAAAGTGAAAGAGGTTTGTTTATCTCATGTACTGTATGCTACACTAAATATTGCAAGTATACCTCATTAAATATTCCATGTGTGCTTCATTAAATATTCCATATACACTGCAGTAAATATTCCATGTGTGCTTCATTAAATATTCCATGTACACTATAGGAAATATTCCATGTGTAGCTTCTTTAAATATTCCATGTGTGCTTCATTAAATATTCCATGCACACTACAGTAAATATTCCATGTGTGCTTCACTAAATATTCCATGTGTGGCTTCATTAAATATTCCATGTGTGCTTCACTAAATATTCCATGTGTGGCTTCCTTAAAAATCCCATTTACATTACAATATATATTCCATGTGTGGCTTCATTAAATTTTCCATGTACTTGTCACTAAATATTTTGTGTGTGCTTCACTAAATATTCCATGTGTGCTTCATTAAATATTCCATGTACATTACAATAAATATTCCACGTGTGGTTTAATTAATATTTCCAGGTGTGCTTCCCTAAATATTCCATGTGTGGCTTTGTTAAATATTCCATGTGTGCTTCATTAAATATTCCTTGTACACAACAATAAATATTCCATGTATGGCTTCATTAAATATTCCATGTTTTCATTGAATATTCCATGTGTGGCTTTGTTAAATATTCCTTGTGTGCTTCAGTAAATGTTCCATACATGCTTCTTTAAATATTTACTGTACACTACAGTCAATATTCCATGTGTGGCTTCATTAAATATTCCATGTACACTACAGTAAATATTCCATGTGTGGCTTCTTGAAATATTCCATGTGTGGCTTCATTAAATATTCCATGTACACTGCAGTAAATATTTCATGTGTGGCTTCTTGAAATATTCCAGTTGTGCTTCACTAAATATTCCATGTGTGGCTGCATTAAATATTCCATGTGTGTTTCATTAAATATTCCATGTACTCTACAGTAAATATTCGACGTGTGGCTTCTTTAAATATTTCATGTGTGGCTTCATTAAATATTCCATGTACACTACAGCAAATATTCCATAGGTGGCTTCTTTAAATATTCCATGTGTGGCTTCATTAAATATTCCATGTACACTGCAGTAAATATTCCATGGGTGGCTTCTTGAAATATTCCAGTTGCGCTTCACTAAATATTCCATGTGTGGCTGCATTAAATATTCCATGTGTGTTTCATTAAATATTCCATGTACTCTACAGTAAATATTTGATGTGTGGCTTTATTATATATTCCATGTGTTCATTGAATATTCCATGTGTGCCTTCTGTAAATATTCCAGGTGTGGCTTCACTAAATATTCTATGAACTCATCACTAAATATGCCATGTGTGCTTCATTAAATATTCCATGTACACTACATTAAATATTCCATGTGTGGCTTCATTAAATATTCCATGTATACTACAGTAAATATTCCATGTGTGGCTTCGTAAAATATTCCACGTGTGCTTCATTAAATATTCCATGTGTGCCTTCATTAAATATTCCATGTGTGGCTTCGTAAAATAGTCCATGTGTGCTTCATTAAATAATCCATGTACGCTACAGTAAATATTCCATTTGTGGCTTCATTAAATATTCCATGTGTGCTTCATTAAATATTCCATGTACACTACAGTAAATATTTCATGTGTGGCTTCTTTAAATATTTAATGTACACTGCAGTAAATATTCCATGTGTTTCTTCTTTAAATATTCCAGTTGTGCTTCACTGAATATTCCTTGTGTGGCTGCATTAAATATTCCATGTGTGGCTTAACTATTCCATGTGTGTTTCATTAAATATTCCATGTACTCTACAGTAAATATTCGATGTTTGCCTTTATTACATATTCCATGTGTTCATTGAATATTCCATGTGTGCATTCTTTAAATATTCCAGGTGTGGCTTCACTAAATATTCCATGTACTCATCACTAAATATGCCATGTGTGCTTGATTAAATATTCCAAGTACACTACATTAAATATTCCATGTGTGGCTACTTTAAATATTCCATGTGTGGCTACTTTAAATATTCCATGTGTGGCTTCAGTAAATATTCTATGTATACTAGAGTAAATATTCCATGTGTGCCTTCTTTCAATATTCCATGTGTGGCTTCATTAAATATTCCATCTGTGGCTTCGTAAAATATTCCATGTGTGCTTCATTAAATATTCCATGTACACTACAGTAAATATTCCATGTGTGGCGTGGCTGCATTAAATATTCCATGTTTGGCTTCGTAAAATATTACATGTGTGCTTCATTAAATATTCCATGTACACTACAGTAAATATTCCATTTGTGGCTTCTTTAAATATTCCATGTGTTGCTTCGTTAAATATTCAATGTACACAACAGTAAATATTCCATGCGTGGCTTCTTTAAATATTCCTTGTGTGGCTTTGTTAAATATTCCATGTGTGCTTCATTAAATATTACATGTGTGGCTTTGTTAAATATTTCATGTGTGCTTCATTAAATATTCCATGGGTGCTTTACTAAATATTCATGGACCCATCACTTAATATTCCATCTGTGCTTCACTAAATATTCCATGTGTGCTCCTTTAAGTATTTCATGTGTCCTTCACTAATTATTACATGTGTGCTTCTTTAAATATTTCATGTGTCCTTCACTAAATATTCCATGTGTGCTTCTTTAAATATTTCATGTGTCCACTAAATATTGCATGTACACTAAAGTAAATATTCCATGTGTGCTTCACTAAATATTGCATGTACACTAAAGTAAATATTCCATGTGTGGCTTCCTTAAATATTCCATGTGTGGCTTCATTAAATATTCCATGTACACTACAGTAAATATTCCATGTACACTACAGTGATTATTCCATGTGTGGCTTCATTAAATATTCCATGTGTGGCTTCGTTAAAAGTTCAATTTACATTACAATATATATTCCATGTGTGGCTTCATTAAATTTTCCATGTACTTGTCACTAAATATTTTGTGCGTGCTTCATGCTCGCAAACATATTGTTTTAATGTTGTCAATAACAATTAAGGGGCCTATTCATCATGTTAATTATCATATTAATTAATAAATAATTAACATCCTAACTCGCTGTGGCTGCAGGAGAAATTCATCATTGCTCCGATGCGGTGACAGCTGATGCTCCTTTTCGGAGCAGTGAATCCTTTCACTGCTCCTATCAGAGCAGTGACAGGAGTGTGCATGCGTGACCTACAGGTCACGTATGCGCACAAGAGCCCCGATGTCCGGCAGCAGGAGCTGGACAGGGCTGGAGGGATCTGAAAGGATCTCTCTTCGCAACCCGGACCTTCTTCCCATAGGGAAGGAGCGGGTTGCGATGCTGGACTAGGTACATTCGCCATCTGAAGATGTCGAATACTCCCGCAGTCAAGCTCCGAAAATATTATATTTTCAGAGCTTGATGAATACTCTCCCCATACTAGTGTATGGGGACAGAGGGCCATTCTGCAAAATTAAGGTAAGTAGGAGATATCTGTGAAGCTTTACCTTTTTGATGAATGGCCCGATAACTTAATTTTCACAACTGCAGGTGAAAATGTGCATTTTCACCTGCTTTTGTGAAAATTAAGTGATAATGAATCCCTAAGTGACCTTTGGGAACTTACAACATAAAACATCTGTAATGGGCCTGTCAGCCATGGAGCCAATAACGGTGAATAACCCAGTCTATGCATTGCCTATGGGTGGAGGTATGGTGAGCGCTCCCAATCATTTTAATATCTTGGCTCACATTCTGCAGAATAAAAGTTTCTGATTTAATAGTACATGAAGAACTTCTGTATCATGCTGGGCATGTTTCCTACCAATGCGTGTTCTAATCTATAGGAAGGAGACATACGGCACTCGTAAAGACTTCTAGTAGTGTAAATAAGGATTATGCATGTCGTTTGAAGGAAACTAATTAAAATGTAAATGTGGTATTTATTTGTGTATATTATTATTATTAGCTGACATATGATTATTATTAAGTTGTTATGATTAGTATTTCCTAACTATATTATAAAGCAGGGCTCGACAAATTTTTGTAAAATCTAGGAGCCATCTTAAAAGTTTAGCAGCCAGACCATTGTCCATTACCAAAATATATGAAAGCTTATATAGACCACCACACATGCTTTTTCAGTGCCCCTCAACCTAGTAGTAAGCCCCCTGTAATAGTGCCCCCAGTAGTAAGCCGCCTGTAATAGTGCCCCCAGTAGTAAGCCTCCTGTAATAGTGCCCCCAGTAGTAAGTCCCTTTTAATAGTGCCCCCAGTAGTAAGTCCCCTTTAATAGTGCCCCTAGTAGTAAGCCCCCTGTAATAGTGCCCCCAGTAGTAAGCCCCCTGTAATAGTGCCCCCAGTAGTAAGCCCCCTGTAATAGTGCCCCCAGTAGTAAGTCCCCTTTAATAGTGCCCCAGTAGTAAGTCCCCTTTAATAGTGCCCCTTGTAGTAAACCCCCTGTAATAATGCCCCCAGTAGTAAGCCCCCCGTAATAGTGCCGTGCGCACCAAAAAACCCCAGAATACTTACCTAAGCCCCGATCCTGCGTCCGCTGCCATCCGCCGCTCTTCGGAACTATTGGAGAGATGTCATGACGTCTCTCCCATAGTGCCCGTGGCGGGAGCCGGACGCCGAAGCTCAGTTGTGAACTCCGGCTGCCCCTGCAGGGAGTCGAGCGCCGGCTGGTAAAATTTCAGCGGGCGTCCGGCAAATGGAGCTTTCCTGCGGGAGGGTTTGGAAAACTCGATCACCAGGAGTAAAATCTTAGTCGCGACCTGGATTTGTCGAGCCCTGTTATATAGTGACTATTCTGGTGTTCCAACTTTTTGTTAACATTTTTGTTCTAGTCATGAGCATACAATATAGATGCATCTAGGCAGCCTGCACCCAAGAGTCAATTCCTTTGTTATATACAGTAGTTTTCCCCAAGGGGATTCTGGATACCCCGACAACTCACAGTGGCCAAAAATTAGACTAGATCACTTCTGTTTAGAGGAGTGGGGCAGGCCTTACCTTCTACCAGTATCTTTCTGCAGATGCAGCTTGGTCTGTTATGGCCATGTACTGATATATATGTACAGATCAGATCACTGAGTATCACAGACAAGTATTCCTGTGTTTTGTTCCCACAGTGCTCAGACAAATCATGCCTGCGCACCCCATCCCTGAAGAAGAGAGTGACAGAAGCCAACCTGGAGGGGAAGAAGGACAGCGGGATGCTGAAATACATACGGCACCAGGTGCGTTACACGTCTCTGTCACATACTGTACTCACAACAGTAAGTAAAAGACAAACAATGAGAGACAAAAATCGAAAAACAAATTGAGAGCACATGCGTGTCTTTTCTCTTTCACTTTTTTAATTCATACACCAGACCTGTGACTGCGTACGGCTAAGGGTCCAGGACCAGGGCTGGACTGTGCGTGCAGTCAGGGCTATAGCGTGCAATGCTGAACGCAGATTCACCATTATCGTGAATCTGCGCGTGCAGAATGGGTCTTGCGTAATCGCATGCAGCCCTTCGATTCCTCTTCCTGATTGACAGGCAGAGGCATTTAAGGGGCAGTGCAGGGACGAGCAGCGTTCCTGGAAACGGGGGCATGTCCACCCCGTTTTCCGGGAGTGGCAAGGCCAGGGACTGCGTCGACAGACGCAGTACCCATTGCCACGCATACAGACCAGTCTGAGTAAGCCTCATAGACACTTCAGTGTCTATGAGGCTTATTCAGCTGGCTGACGGTCGCGATGGTGATCCCAGCCTGTGACCTCTGTCGCAGTGCTGGGATCGCAAATGCAGCAGGGGGGTGTCATACACCTCCTGCGTGCAGCTTTGCAATTCTGTTCCAACCTGAATCAGCCCCCATAGAGTATAGAGTAAGGGTATGATATGGGCTTGTAGTTGCGAATTGCAACTAAAATGGCAGACGAAAAGTCACAAACGCAGGGTCTTACTTGCAGGTGCTATAGCACTGATGTAACTTGCGCACTGATGATGATGACTGCCTCTGGTTGCGAATGTGAAAAGCGCGTCTATTTCAGATTCAGAGGTGGATGAAGATGCAGCGCCTCTTTCTCGCAGCCGCTTCTGCATCTTTATGCCAGTGAAATCCACGGCTCATTTAAATTCGTTCTGCATCTCTCGGCGATTCGGACGCATGCGCAGTACTTCCAACATCTGGCAACTGCCTGAATATTAGCATTGCTGAAATAGTGTATTAAAAGTGACTTTACACCGCAGAGCTCACGCGTTTTACAGAAATAAAGCGATTTATACTCAGTTGGGGAAGGGGGGTCCTGCACATTTATTTTTTTTTAAATAAAATTAAAAATATATATATTTGCGTCTCGTTCGCTTTGCATTCCAGATGCTCCTCATCACTTCAGTGTCTATTGTCTGCCTAAAGGCCCCCATACATCAGAGATTGATTGTGGCAATCTGCAATCGATTGAAAAAGGGAAAGATTTTTATACACATTTGATTGCACGATTGCTGCAATCAATTGCTGATGTATGCCCCCATCCAGGCATTAATATAATGGGCCTGATTCAGAGATAGACGCAGTGGTGATATCGGATGCAAGTGACTGATGTTATCAGTCCGGGCGTGCGTCCGAGTCGCACTGTGCACGCCTACTGATGGTTACCGCCAGAACGAATGTGGGCGCATAGAGGGACAATTTCAGTGGGTGGTAATGGGAGGAAGCCAGCCAGAAGCGGGCATGTCGCATTCAGCGACTGCTTCTTTCTCCACAGTTGCACTGATTTCGATGGCCGTGTTCAAACGGACAGTCTGCGCCTCCATAGAGCTGGTGCAATGACCGATGGTGCGTCTTTGTACACACATCGATTAATTAGCACCACTGTACAAACCCCATTGGCTGTAGTAATAGCATAAATGTGCTGTAGAAGACGCGGTCATGGCTGCATTAGTGCCCACCTCTGAATATAGCCCGATGTGTTTCCATTGTGTACTGCGTTAGCGATCACTTCACTGCTAACACATTGCAGGGACGGGATCCTTCCAGAGTTCCAGCCCCTGTCTGTGTTTTTTTTATACATCCTAAATGTCTTATTGCCGTCATAAGTGGTGAGAAGAAATTATTATTATCGGGTCTAAAGTCTGATAAATATATGCCCTTAGTGTTAATTACGTATGTATCATTAATAAAAAAAATATGAGATATGGTAAGAACTTACCTTTGTTATCTCTATTTCTACGAAGTCCATAGGGTTCCACAGGATACCTTGGGTATAGGTGATGACGTCAGGCATCGGGCACCATAGAGTTAAGTTTTTAGCCTCCCAGGATGCACTATGGTCCCCCTCCTATACCCCGCCCCCGAGCCAAGGCATCTCAGTTACGTACCAAGCCATAGGAGAAGGAAGGAGAAGGAAGAGAGAGAAGAAAGATCTGGAAAATGGGATTTTGGTACCTACCAGTAAATCCTTTTCTCTGATTCCACAGGGGACACTGGAGGTGCTTACGCTGGGGTATAGAGGCGTGAATAACTGGAGCCGGCACTTTAATTAATTTAGAAGTGTGAAGTTCCTCCCCCTCTATGCCCCATCAGCCCTCAGTTTAGAAAATTAAAGACCGAGAGGAGATGGAGAACAAGCTGAGTAATAAAAAGGAGAGAAGAACACACAACTGAATCATACAACATACGGAACAAGCTGAACAGGCAGGCAAAGAGCGCAGAGGTGGGCGTCCAGTGTCCCCTGTGGAAACAGAAAAGGATTTACCGGTAGGTACCAAAATCCCATTTTCTCTTTCATCCACTAGGGAACACTGGAGGTGCTTACGCTGGGGACGTCCCAAAGTTTTCCCAATGGGCGGGAGCGCTCTGCGGCGCCTGCAGAACTAGACGGCCAAAACGGTATGCCGAAGCAGCAAACGTACCAAATTTGTAAAACTTGATGAACGTGAGAACTGAAGACCAAATGGCCGCACGGCACAATTGTGACGTGGAGGCTCCTCTACCGGCCGCCCATGACTCACCCACAGAACGTGAGGAATGAGCCAAAATGGACGAAGGTTGCCCACTGTCAGCACTAACATAAGGCTGATGAATAGTCAGCCAAATGCAACATGCCAAACTCTGCTTAGACGCTGGCCAACCACTCCGAACAACAACATAGAGGACAAAAAAGCGACTCAGACTATGAAGGGACGCTGTCCTGGTAACATAGATGTGGAAAGCCCTAACCATATCCAAGGTAGAAGAACCACCAGAGTCCTTCACCGACGACTGTACCACAAGAGGCTGATCGAAATGAAAAGCCGACAACCCTGGGAAGGAAGGAAGGAAGGTACCGTCTGGAGTTCCGCCCTAGGTGGCTATAAGACAGAGCACCCAAATCTGAAAATTTACGAGCCAAAGCGCAAGTCAGGAGGAGGACATTCTTTCAAGACTGGTGCTTAAGATCAACTTCCTCCAAAGGTTCAAACATGGGCGACTAAAGAAACAGAAGCACCAAATTTAGATCCCAGGGAGCTATTGGAGGTACAAAAAGGGGCTGCACATGCAAGACCCCTAGAAGAAACGTCTGCACCTCAGGATTGAGGGCCAATTTCCCTTGAAAGAAAATGTAAAAGGGCACCAACCTGCACCCTTAAGGTTCCCAGACGAAGGAAAGCAGAACTGAGACAAACGAAAAGTCATAGACGGAAGACACCGACTGGAACACCATTTGAAATATAAGCACGCCAGAAGCGATGATAATGCACAGCCGAAACTGGCTTTCTGGCGCGTATCATGGTAGGAATAACCGCGTCTGGGATGCCTCTGCATCTTAGGATATCAGTTTTAACAGCCACCCCACGAAACGCAGTTGTGCTAAGTTGGGGTGTATGAAAAGGGCCCTGCTGTAGAAGATCCGGGCGCAGAGGAAGGGGCCACGGATCATTCGACAATAGGAACCGAAGGTCCGACAACCAACCTCCGAAGCCAGATCGGAGCCACGAGAATTACAGAGGCTGTCTCTTGTTTATCCTTTGTAGAAGACGAGGAAGAAGCGGAATAGAAAGAAAAAGGTAAACAAAGTCGTAGATCCACGGACTTGACAGAGCGTCTACTGCTTCCGCTTGCGGATCTCGAGTTTTGGACACATATACCGGGAGCTGACAATTCAGTCGTGACGCCATGAGGTCCACCTGAGGACCTCCCCATCGATGTATCAGCGCGATAGATGAAGCATCCATTCCCCGGGATGAACATCCTGTCGATTTAGGTAATCTGCTTCCCAGTTGTTCACACCCGGAATGAATAACGCCGACAGGATTACTGACTGGTTCTCGGCCCACCGGAGGATCTGAGTTACTTCTCGCATAGCCATGCGACTCTGAGTTCCCCCTAGGCGGTTGATGTAAGCGACGGCCGTCGCGTTGTTGGCCTCAACTCTTTTTTTTTTTAAATTGAGTACATTTTTATTGGTTTATAGATATACATTAACAAATAACCAGACAAAATAAATAATAAAAAAACATATTAAAAAAATAATAATAATAATAATAATATATACATATATATACGCACATACACACATACATACACACACACACATATATATATATATATATATATATATACATATACACACAAATACATAATCAACAGTATCTGGAATATAAAACCTAGATCTACAAACTGCATCCCAGATCCATTGCTTATAAAAAATCTAATATTAATCTGTATACCAAAACAATAAACATAGAGAAAAAAAAATATATATAAATATATATACACATAAAATATATATATTAATAAAAAAAAATTACCACACTATACAAATATTGGAATATTGTCAAAAATAACACCTGAAAAATTGGCAAAATCAACTAGATCCCAATAAATTCTGCTCTCAACTTATCACACAGCACATTACCTCCAACAAAATAATAATCTACCTCATTATCCTAACAATAATATACCGGTCAATCATTAGGCAGTGCACGGGCATAACAGGATTTAAGCCAACTGCTCCAGATACGTTCATACTTCTCAGCTTTGCGACAAATAAACACATGTTTTTCATGTTCAACAGTGGTACGGACCAAGGACAGCCAAGCATTATAATCTTGTCCTGTAGGAGCCATCCACGACCGAGCCACACATACCTTAGCTAGTGTACACATATTGACAATGTATTGCTTAAGATATCTGTCCACTACATCATCGTCCATAGAGCCTAAACAGCACGTCAATGGCGTAGCTAAAGTGGGAGCAATACCTGTATTGGACAAAACTCTCAGAACCTTATTCCAAAAAATGCTAACCACCGGACAATCCCATAGAAGGTGCCAGAAAGTACCGCTACTGATTTTACACTTAGGGCATATGTCAGATGCTCTCCCCCCAAATCTCAGCAAACGAACAGGAGTTAAATAGGTACGGTGTAGAATAAACAGTTGAATCTGTTGAAATCTTATAGAAGTCGTAGAAATACGAGGAGCTTCTAGAGCATTATCCCATTCCGTATCACTTATAAGGCCAATATCTCTCTCCCACTTTGATCTAAGATGTGGTAAACTATCCTTATGATAAGAAGACAATATATAGTATAAGTAAGAAAGCGTCTTCCGGGGACCTAAAGATAAAAGGAATGACTTCAATGGGGATATTTGAATTAGAGGAGGGCCATCTGAAAATTGAGCCGAGAGAGCATGCCGTAATTGTAAATATCTATAGAAATATGATTGAGGGAGATGATGAGCTTCTTGGAGTTGCGCAAAAGATTTAAGAATTGAAGTGTCATATAAATGACCCAATGTAGTTACACCGTTAGAACCCCATGTCACCTCAAGCTGTAAAGAGGCCAGTTCAGGTAATATACGATAACTATATAGAGAAGTGTCTGGATTTAATCCCGTAAACTGTAGAATACTAGATACCAATTTCCATATCTTAATAGCTTGCATCAACAGGGGAGGGCCTTTCTGTATAATTCTACCCGCAAGCAAGGCCTGTAATGGTGTAAAGTTAGGGAAAATCTGAGAAACCAACAAAACATGCAGGGCATTAGGGGAGTCATCTTGAAGCCATAACCGTATATGTGCCATCTGCGCCGCATAATAATAAAATTTTAAATTTGGAAGAGCCAAACCTCCCCCAGACCTAGATCGGGTCAGAGCTGCCAATTGAATATGTGGTCGACGATTCACCCAGACCAATGAAGAAAGAAGACTATTCAAACGCCTAAACAATGTATCTGTAATAAAAACAGGAGAATGCTGCAAAATGTACACAAATTTTGGCTGCACCACCATCTTCATTAAGTTAATTCAACCAGTAACGGTAAGAGGGAGCCGGCGCCAGGACTGAAGTTTGCCCTTTAAGTAGACAAACGGGCTCAACATTCAATACTATATAGTCCTTTGGGGAATTAGTTATCCAGATACCTAAATATTTAAATTTATTTACCCAACAGAGAGGGAGAGTGATAATGGGAACAGTCGGATACAACCCCCTAAGAGGAAGGATAGATGATTTGTCCCAGTTTATCTTAAGACCAGAAAAAATTCCAAATTGTTCTATGACTTGAAGAACCACAGGCATAGCTGTTACATAGTCAGACAAAAAAAGTAATAAATCATCTGCATATAAGGAAACTTTGTCCATTCTATTACCCAATTGTAGACCTATAATATCAGGGTGAGAACGTATAATACAGGCTAACGGCTCAATAGCCAATGCAAACAGGGTTGGGGACAAGGGGCAACGCTGTCTTGTGCCCCGAGACAGGGGGAAGGAGGGGGAGATAAACCCATTCACTGACACCCTGGCAGTAGGGTTCGCATACATAAGTTTTACCCATTTCAAGAACACCGGCCCAAACCCAAAACATAACATGACCTCCCACAGAAAGGGCCACTCCACAGAGTCAAATGCTTTTGCAGCATCTAATGACACAATAACAGATTACGATTCCTCGCCATGGGAGGCCTGTAAGTGAGTGTGCAGCCTTCTAATGTTCTCCGACGTCGACTTGCCTGGCATAAATACTGATTGGTCTGGGTGAATAACCGAAGTAATAACAGTGTTTAGCCGAATTGAAAGGATCTTAGCCAAAATTTTGGCATCTGTGGGAATTAGAGAAATTGGCCTATAGGAATTGGGGTATCTAGGGTCCTTCCTGGGTTTAGGGAGCATAACAATTATGGCTTCAGACATAGATGGAGAGAACAAATTCTCTTAATAGAGCCCATTAAACAGATCTAAAAGTCTTGGAACAAAGATACGAGCATGTTTTTTATATATCTCTATGGGAATCCCATCAGATCCGGGGGCCTTGTTACCGGGAAAGGAACTAATCACAGCATCTACCTCCTCCAGGGTCAACGGGGCATCTAAATACTCCCGAGCCTCGGATGACAATTTTGGAAGCCTAGCAGAAGCAACATATAATGACAAAGCATTCACGTCCTCAGTCAACTGTGTTGATATAAGTTTTTATAAAATAAACTAAAAACCTCTGCAATATCTTGTGTAGATGTGACCATAGAACCCTCAGGCCCAATTAGTTCCGAGACAACAGCAGAAGGACGATCAGCATGAACCAAGTGTGCCAGAAAACTACCAGTTCTGTCAGCCTGCATATAATATAAATGAGAACGGAATAAAAGTCTACGGTTCATTCTATCTGTCAAATGATCAGTCCACTCTGTCTGTGCAGTCAACCATTTTAAACGTGAAGATTCCAACCTGTCCCCCAAGTAATCCAACTCAAGATTTCTACAGGCCATCTCCAAAACACGTTCTTTTCCCATGTAAAATGTTTTTAATTCTGCTACCCTTTTGATCAGAGACCCACGTAAATAGGCCTTGAAGGCGTCCCAAACATTAGCTACAGAGGCAGATCCCACATTGTCAGTAAAATAGCCATCCCACATAACTTCCAGCTCTGAACCTGCACCCATTTGAAGAAGCCAAGAGGGGTGTAGTTTCCATAAACGGATACCTCTAGGACTACACATATTCAATTCTACCAGAAGTGGGGAGTGATCTGAGATTCCTCTGGCTTTATATTCAATGTTAGTTATATTAGGTACAACTGATGGGGACACCAGGGCCAAATCCAATCTAGAGAAAGAGTGATGCGTGGAGGAAAAACAGGAGAATCAACCCATCCCAAATCAGTTACAAACTTAGCAAAGCCCTCACCACCTTTAGAAAGAGAACTTGAAGACTCACGCCACTTATCCATAGACTGGTCCATTATATTATTGAAGTCTCCCAAACAGAGCACTGGCGTATCTGGAGAACGGTCCACAAATTCAGCAGCTTTTTTTAAAACGTCATATGAAAAAGGAGGGGGGGGGGATGTACACTGCTAACAATAAAATTTGCTTAGAATACAGTACACAATCCAGAAACACATATCTGCCATAGGGGTCAGTTTGGACCGCAGTAAAAGAAAAAGGGACAGATTTATTAATAAGAATGGAGACACCCCTGGACGATGAAGTATGTGAGGAGTGATAAGCCCATCCCACCCATGGTCTTTTTAGAGCTAGTACCTTACTCCCGACCAAATGCGTCTCCATTAGACAAGAAATATCAGGGCCATATTGCTTAATCATTTTAAAGACCAAAGAGTGCTTTAAACGATCATTAACCCCCCGGACATTCCATGTTAAAAGTTTCACCATTGTAATACATTGAACTATAAAGCATAATTGAAGCTACCTTGAAAATAGTGTGGTAAAGAAAAAATAAAGAAAAACATTTGTAAGAAAAAAACTGGACAACACATCCAAAGCCACCCCCCACCCTGTATACCCACCCGAACTTAGGCATACTTAAACCCAAAACTAAACTAAACTAAAACCCACAGGATACAACTACTCAATAAAAGGCACTGGGATAAAAATAACCACCAATGCAACGGAACTCTCTGGCCATATTTTGACCGAAATATCAACATAAACAACGAATAAAAAAGAAAAAGAAAAACCCTACCAGAAAAAAAAGAAATATACCCAGTAAGGGGAGCGGGACATAGAACAATATCCAACCAATATCACAACATAAATACTATTATAGAAATATAAATATTGGAATATCAGAAAAAGGCCTATTTAATGTCGTAATGACACTAGCAATTTCTGGCCATAAACAAATATAATCAGCAAATGCAATCTGTACAGTCATTCCGGTGCCATTTGCCTGTTCCCAGGAGATCTCCGGTCCAGCCACGCCGCAGCCTCCCGTGGTGTAGAGAAAAATGTTGACTCCATCCGCTACCACTCGCAACTTAGATGGAAAAATCATAGCGTACTGAAGATTTAAATCCCGGAGACGACGCTTTATTGTAAGGAATTTAGCTCTGTCTTTTTGGACATCCATTGCGAAATCAGGAAACACAGAAATTTTTACACCGTTGCGTTCCAGTGGCCCTTTAACTCGAGCCAATCGAAGCACAGTATCACGTTCCTGGTAATGAAGAAATTTGGCTATAAATGTGCGCGGTGGAGCGCCAGGCGGCAGGGGACGAGTAGGGATCCGATGCGCTCTCTCCACAGCAAATTGGTTAGTAAATGAGTCTCTGCCATATGTATCCCCCAACCACTTCTCAAGGAATGTTTCAGGTGTAGACCCCTCCTCTCTTTCCGGGAGACCAACGAACCGCACGTTGTTGCGGCGCAGTCTGCCCTCCTTATCAGAAATTATATGCTGCATTGCGGACATTTGGGATGTCAGGGAGGCCACTTGAGCCTGTAGTGGGGTCTGGGAATCTTCCAGATTAGATAGACGTGTTTCTGCCTCCCCGACTCTTTCACGGACCTGCTGGAGACCTTGATGAAGAGAAGATATATCGGATTGAACTTTCTCAATCTTATTTGCCAATTTAGTCTCGCAGGAGGTAACTGCATCCAGCACTAGTTGCAGCGTAACTTCTGGTGATGAATCTGACCCAGATGCAGCAGGGGGAGGTGGGGTCACAGACTTGGATGTACCCTGGGGATCACAACACACTGGGGGCACAGGAGTGGAGGAACGGGCAGAGCGTTCCAGTTTTGCAGCAGCAGCAGCATGACGTGTTTTTCCCATAGTATTAATATAATGTAGGAGAATAATGTAGGAGACAAGTTATAATATATAAATGCACAGGTAGTGACACAGCAGCAGCAACAGGCAGAGATCCCTCCAAACTTAGAAATCACTCACAGGAAGAGAATGTTGCTGAGTCCCACAGTTGCAGAGCTGACAGTTCTTCACACAGAGCAGGGAGAAATAGTGATGTCTGGCAGAACTCCGGCAGTATCAGACTCAGAGATAACCTCCCCGACCCTGACTCTAAACACAAGCCAGGCAGGAGAAGCAGACCAGAAGCTCCCAGCAAAGCCCCCTTGTCAGGCACAGACAGGCTGCGTAATACAGAAGCCAACAGGAGAGGAGAGGCCTGGGTGCAGCTCTGGAATCACAGGATCTGTAAACAGGCAGGCCCAGGGAATGCAATGGAGGCCCTCAAGAGCCACTCTCCTCACTCCACACAGCTCCAACCAAGTCAGCAGGTTCCTGGCAAGGTATGTGAGAGACAGCAGGGTAGTAACGTTGATATAGGGGTCTCAGGAGGGGTAAGCAGGATTATCAGCCGGAGAGCTCAGAGTCCCTGTGTCCTACACTATTGCTGCCGTGGCCACGCCCCCGTCAGCCTCAACTCTTACCGGACAAGCCTGTAGAAACTCTATTGTCTCTATCAGAACATTGTAAATCGCTCTGAGTTCCAACACATTTATGGGCCACGTCTGTTCTAGAGGAGACCATCTACCCTGAAAGTGGAAATTGAGGACTACTGCTTGCCATCCTCGGAGGCAGGCATCCGTGTTACAATGATCCAGTCTCCCACTCCGAAATTTCCGGGCCCGTTAAAAAATTTGGTGGGTTGCGTCCACCAGAGAAGGGCCACTGTGGTAACCGGCTCAGACGGATCTGTCGATGTAGAAGCAGATGAGACCCTGAACTGCAAAACCCTGGAGTGGGACCGGCCGAACTTCAGTGCCTCAAAGGCAGCTACCATCCTTCCTAAGAGACGCAGACAAAGAAGCATTGACACCTTCCTTGTTCTGAGGACCAGCTGAACTAACAACAGGATATCCCTGGCCTTGTCTGCTGGAAGAAAAATCCTCTGTGATTCCGTATCCAATATCATGCCCAGAAATAGAAGTTTCTGGTACGGATTGAGATTTGACTTCTTGAAGTTGATTATCCAACCGTGTTGGGTTAGAGTGTGATAGGTCAGTAAGGCATATCTAATAGAAGAGATAACGATGGAGCCTTGAGCAACAGATCGTCCAAATAAGGGAATATGCGGGGAGCCGAGGATAACTCGAACGGCCATGATCTTAATATGGCAAAATGCAGAAAAGCCTGGTGTGGTTCCCAAATGGGAACAAGGAGATAAGCATCCTTGATATCCAGGGATAATAGGAACTCCCCTGGTTTCAAGCTCACGATGTTCACTCCTGATGCCCGAAGGAGAGCGATCATGACTGACATGAGTTTGGACGATACATCTTCAGATACAGGTTTAAAGACTTAAGGCCTAGTATGGGTCTGACGGAACCATCCGGTTTGAGCACTACAAACAGGTTTGAGTAAAAACCCCATACCTCGCTAATGCTCCGGAACCGGAACTAGCACAGATGATACCACTAGAGACCTGGAACCTCCTGTAGAATTCGTAGGTGTTTCCCACTTCTCCATCATGGATGATGGAAAAGGGAAGCTAGACGGAAACCTACGTGAAATTTGGAACCACTTATCCGGCTGCATTGCTCAACAGATGCTGTCTTATAAGTACCGCGCATCGAGGAATTCTTCGACTGACTCTTCTGACTAGAGAACATGCGTTAGAGTACGCTTTTGTGTCTAAGTGCAACCGTGTGAGGACGAGGTTTACCTCTGCCGCCTCTGGTTACGTGGGAACTTTCTGGCTCTACCACGAAAGGAATGAGGCGCTCGAAAGGAATGAAATGAATGTTTTTTGGATTTTTTTGGTAGGAAGTGAAGGGTGCAGGCACTGCTGCACACCTTACCTGACCCAGGGTGTCTGGAGATTTGGTTAACCCAGCTACCAGCTATCCAGGGAGGTTAAGACCTGCGCGCCTCAGCCAACTTTGCTAAGACTGACATAACTCCTACCACGTCAGTGGCCCATGGCGGTGTAGGAGAGTTAGTAATCGCCATCTGTGGGTCAGTTGTTAGCATCACATAACGTAGAGCACCTGGTATTCCCAGGCGGTCTCCCATCCAAGTACTGACCAGGCCTGACCCTGCTTAGCTTCCGAGATCGGGCGTGTTCAGGGTGGTGTGGCCGTAGGCTTGGACCCCGTGGCATGTGGCTTGGTCTGTTTGTTGTTACACTTAGAACAGACAAACAGCTTTTGAGAAGCCTTGGTTCTGTTGGACATGGTACACAGTCACCCAGAAAAACAGCATAAAACAGAAAAGACAGACAAGATAAACAAGAAGGCTGTGGGACACAGAGGAGGAGAAACCCCCCTCCCACAGATCAGACTCCCCTGCACTTACACCCCAGTTACTTACAGCCTCTTTACCAGGATGTAATCAGGAGATGTACTTGTCCTGCAGCAGAGGAGTCCAGCCTTCTGTGTCTCTTACACTGCAATCTTCTTGTAATGGAGATGCAGTATGAGCTGCTGTGCATGAGAGAACGGCAGCCCTGCTGTATACAGCCGCTGTCGCGTAGAGAAAAGAGTCCCGCGCTGCCTTTAAGCTCCGCCCCTTCTTTATGCCCTAAAGGGCTATACAAGATGTCTGTCCAGTAACCTCCCCCCCGCGCGTGTGTACAGCGGGGATAGAGAAAGCAGGTGCAGCCGCGCGGTAGCGCACTTAATTAGCTGCCCCAGGCCACTTAATCAGCGGGGAGAGGGAGAGCTGGGTGCCGCCCTGTAGCGCTCAGTCAGCAGCCCCATGCCTCCTGTAATAGCGCGGAGATAAGGAGCCTCTGCATTAGCAGCCCCGCGTGACCCCGACGTGATCTGAACATTTAGTAGCCCCGCGTGCAGTGTAAGAGCGGGGATAAGGAGCCTCTGCATTAGCAGCCCCGCGTGCAGTGTAAGAGCGGGGATAAGGAGACTCTGCTTAGCATCCCTGCGCCCCTGTAAGAGCGGCTTTCAGTGCCTTAACAGCGGGAGGAGGGAGAGCGCACCTAGTCAGCAGAGCAGGGAGCCGTCTGCATTAGCTGCCCAGCACACAAAGATTTGTAATAACGCTGGGCAGCGGTGGGGCTGGGAGCCGGGGGATGCGCAGGTGTTTACCCACCGCGTGGTCCCCGATGGAGTCTCTCTGCAGTGTTTTCAGCACTTCTCTCTTCCTTGTTGAGAATGTGCTGTGGCGGTAAGGAGCTGTCAGTGCTTTTAGTATAAGCGCTGTGCACTCCTTCCTGCCTCCTATAAGGACAGGGCACCAGGTACCCGTACCCCACCTTTAGAGAGGTGGCGAAGGGTACCTAAAAGTGTCAAAAGATGTAAAAATAAAGAAAACCTAAATAAATAAAATATATGTGTTGCTGGAGCACAGCAAATTGTGACCAGCTCCTAGTAGGAACATTTTATAAACTGAGGGCTGATGGGGCATAGAGGGGGAGGAGCTTCACACTTCTAAATTAACTAAAGTGCCGGCTCCAGTTATCCACGCCTCTATACCCCAGCGTAAGCACCTCCAGTGTCCCCTAGTGGATGAAAGAGAAACACACAAGAATCACATTCTCACCAGAGGGAGACGGAAAAAACGGTGACTAGAGTAAAGCCCATCTGCAGCACAGGTGCGACAGGGCGGGAGTCCTGTGGAACCCTATGGACTTCATAGAAATAGAGATAACAAAGGTAAGTTCTTACCATATCTCCTATTTTCTACATCAGGGTCCATAGGGTATCCACAGGATACATTGGGGATGTCCCAAAGCAGTATCCTTTATGGGTGGGGACGCTCCTGTGCTGAAAGGAGAATCCGCCGCCCGAAGGAAGCATCCTGAGAGGCAAAGGTGTCAAACGCATAATACCTCACAAAGGTATGGACAGAGGACCACGTGGCAGCCTTGCAGATCTGGACTGCAGAGGCACCACGTCGAGCTTCCCACGAAGGACTCACAGACCTAGTGGAATGAGCCCTCACAGAGGATGGAACCGGAAGGCCTTCATGAAGGTAAGCTTCTGAAATTGCCATACGAATCTAACCTGCCAAAGTTTGCTTTGAAGCAGGCCAACCCTTTTTACGGAAGCCATAGAGGACAAACAAGGCGTCCGACTTCCTAAACGAAGAAGTGCGGTCAACATAAATCCTTAAGGCCCGCACAATGTCCAAAGTGGCCTCACCCACTGAAAGATCAGGTGAGTTAAAAGCCGGCACAACTATTTCCTCGTTGATGTGGAAACTTGAAACAACTTTGGGAAGAAATTCAGGACGAGTGCGCAGCACTGCCCTGTTCCTATGAAAAATCAGGAAAGGAGGTCTACAGGAGAGAGCCCCTAAGTCAGAAACACGTCTGGCTGAAGCGATGGCCAGAAGGAAAATTGTTTTAGCTGTCAGCCATTTAAAGGTCCACAGAGTCCAGTGGTTCAAACGGCGGTCCCTGGAGAGCCCTCAGGACCACAGCTAAATCCCAAGGCGCCCCTGGTGGAACAAAAGGCGGCTGAATTAGAAGAACACCTTGCATAAAGGTGCGCACATCAGGGATTGTAGAAATCCTACGATCGAACCAGACAGACAGGGCAGACACCTGCACCTTCAGAGAAGCATGGCGTAGCCCATGGTGTAGTTCCACCTGTAGGAAAGCTAACACTCTAGACAGACGGAACTTCCGAGGGGCATAACCTCTCGGTCGACACCACTGGAAGAACGTATGCCACACACGATGGTATATCCTTGCAGAAGATGGTTTCCGAGCTCTTAGCATAGTTCGTACTACAGAGCTGGAAAACCCCCTTGACCTTAACATGGCCGTCTCAACAGCCACGCCGTCAAAGACAGCCGAATCAGGTCCGGGTGAAGACAACCGCAGAGGAATGTCCACGGACAGACCCTGAAGGTCTGAGAACCAGTGCCGCCTGGGCCACGCGGGAGCTATCAACAGGAGCGTCCCTCCCTGTTTGAATTTCCGGATTACCCGTGGAAGAAAGGAAAACAGAGGACAGAGATAAGCAAACCGGAACGTCCACTGGACGGACAGAGCATCCACCAGAGATGCCTTTTCGTCTCTTGTTCGAGATCTGTACAATGGCAACTTGTTGTGCCGCAACGCCATGAGGTCGATCTCTGGAAGACCCCACCTGTCCACCAGAAGTTGAAAGACGTCCTGGTGCAGAGACCACTCCCCCGGGTTAACGTCCTGGCGACTGAGAAAGTCCTCCCAGTTGAGGACTCCCGGGATGAATACGGCTGATATGGCCGGGAGATTGCTCTCTGCCCAGACCAGGATGCGGGACACCTCAACGAGTGCCGCCCAACTTCGGGTTCCTCCTTGCCGATTTATGTAGGCCACGGTGGTGGCGTTGTCCGACTGGACCTGCACAAGGTGACCTTGGAGAACCCGATGTGCCTGCTGGAGAGCATTGAAAACTGCGCGGAGTTCCAAGATGTTTATTGGAAGCTCCTTTTCCGCCTGAGTCCATCTGCCATGGAACAAGTGTGGACCCGTGACCGCTCCCCATCCCCGAAGGCTGGCGTCCGTTGTCAAAAGGACCCAGTTCGCCACCCAAAATGGACGACCCTTGTTGAGATGGGTCGTCTGCAATCACCAGGCTAGGGACAGGCGAACCTCTGGAGTGAGCACCATCGTCTGGGATTTTAGACTCTGAGGCAGTCCATTCCATTTGGACATGATCAATTGCTGCAGAGGTCTGGAGTGAAACTGGGCATATTCTACCATGTCGAATACTGACACCATGGAGCCCAGTAACCTCATCGCCGAATGCAGGGACACACGGCGACTCTGCAGACAACTGCGCACCCTCAACTGTAAGGCAGAGATCCCCCGTCACAAAGATCCTCTGCTGTCTGGAGTCCAATAAGGCTCCGAGGTGCAGAATCCTCTGAGACGGGATCAGGGTGGACTTTTGCCAGTTTATTAACCAGCCGTGCCGTTGCAGTACCGCAATCGTCAGATCCAAGTGGCATAGAAGGAGCTCTGGAGATTCTGCTACCAACAGAAGGTCGTCCAGGTACGGCAACTTGCGGACTCCCTGCAGCCGCAGGAAAGCCGCCATGACTGCCATAACCTTGGTGAACACTTGTGGTGCTGTCGCCAGGCCAAAAGGTAACGCCCGGAACTAAAAGTAATCATTGCGGATGGCAAACCTGAGGAACTGTTGATGGCGTAAAAGAATAGGGACATGCAGGTAAGCGTCCTGTATGTCCAACGACACAATGTAATTCCCAGGTTCCAGCGCCAGAATGATGGAACGTAGGGTCTCCATCCGAAACCGCAGCACCCGCAAGGACTTGTTGAGGGCTTTGAGGTTGAGAATCGGACAGTACGAACCATTGGGTTTCTGCACCAAAAATAGATTGGAATAGAAACCCTGGCCCCTCTGGGAGAATGGAACAGGCACTATAACTCCAGCCTGGACCATAGTGTGCAAAACTTTCCGCAGTTCCAGGGCTTTGTTCCGGGAAGACCCGTGGTGAAAAATCGGGACGGGGGCCTGTGCCGAAAGGAGAGGGCATACCCGTGAGAAACCACCTCGTGAACCCAGTTGTCTGTCGTGGTGACCGACCAACACTGGGCGAACTGCAGCAGGCGGCCTCCCACTTTGGGATCCCCCAAAGGGAGGCCCGGACCGTCAGGCTGCAGGTTTGTCATCAGACTTAGGGGCCGGACGTCTGGTACTCCAGGCCTTTTCCTGGGTTTGGCCGATTTCTTGGGGCCAGCCTGTCGGGGAAAGGACTGTGCTTTAGGCCTACTCTGGCCCTGTAAGGCCGAAAGGACGACGTACCCGAACTGGAAGGGACCGCAACAGACGGGAGACATGCAGACTTGGCTGCCGCCAGCGTGGCCACAATTTTGTCCAGATCCGGACCAAATAGGACTTCTCCATTAAAGGGTAAAGCTTCCAAACCCTTTTGTGGAATCAGCGTCCGCCTTCCAGGATCGCAACCATAAGGTGTGACGAGCAGCAACAGCTGCCAAAGAAATCAGAGATGTGAGGGTACTGATATCCAAGGCCGCTTCATTGATGTAAGTGGCCAAATCCCGGAGATTGCCTACCAACTCGGCCTGTTCAGCTGAACAGTCGGAATCCAAAGACGCCTCCAAACTATTAGCCCAGCACTCCATAGCTCTGGCTACCCAACATACGACCATAGCCGGTCTGGATGCCCCCCCCCGCGAGGGAATAAATGGACTTTAGGCAGATCTCCACCTTACGGTCCGTAGCATCCTTCAAGGAGGACATGGAGGGCATGGGCAATGTGGCACTTCGGACTAGGCGTGTCACATGAGAATCCACCTGTGGAGGGGATTACCACTTAGAAAAATAATTGTCCGCAAACGGGTAAGCCACCGCTAAGAGTCTCTGAGACTGATACCGTTTACCAGGGTGTTTCCACACCTCCTCTAAATGGTCTACTAACTGACCCGAAAGAGGAAACATTGTGGCGTCACCCTTAATATCCTTAAAAAAGGCATATTTGGACTTGGACACCGGAGGATCGTCATCCTCAATAACTAAAGCTGTGCGGACTGCCCGAATAAGGCCAGGAATATAAACCTTGGACTTAGCGTCCGACTCTTTAGTACAGACAGGTTCTTGGTCAGATAGATCCAGAATCTCCCCATCATCGGTCATCACGTCATCATCCTCATAAGGAGTGGACAGAGACGCCACCGGCCGCTTATGTGGCCGCAACACAGACTCCTCTTGTAACACGTCCGACAAATGCTGTACAGAACTTGTCAGTGAATTAACCCACGCAGGTTCCTGAGAGACCTGGGGAGGGGAAATAGGGAGACTGTGGGGTACCAACAGTTGTCTCGGAAAACCCTGCATGGGTGACGACACCACTAACTGCTGGGACAATCCCATCTGTGAAAACGCAGGTGGCGGAGATAACTGGCCCACTAGGGTTGTAAGCGCTTTGGCGAAACAAGCCCAGGGCGGTTCCTGTACCGGAGCCATGACAGTAATTGGCTGCGCCAATAAATAACACTGCCGACATAGCCCCTCCGCGTTACCCTCACCCTCCGCTATTGGTACTTTGCACGTAGTACACAGAAGCTGGAGAGGAAATTCACTCTCAGACATGATGGTAAGTATGTGACCCCTCTCACTAATACTCATTAGTATAGTGGGAGAACCACCCTGCAATCACCGCACCGCAAGGGCTTTAGCAGAAGAAGAGCAGGGACAGTGAAATGGCTGACAGTAGAAAGTGAAAGTACAGGCAGCAGATGCTAGCAGAAGTCACATACAGTGCAAAGAAATTAATCCCTGCACTATCAGTGCTGTTCCTCAACTACGCAGACACAGAGCCTGGTAGGACACAGCGCTGCATACACAGACCTGTTTCAACGGAGGAGAGGTATGCCGGGGGACCCAGACCGCGATGCCACCGATCAACAGCTTCCAGCATGCTTCATGAAAGATGTCCACCGAGGAGCAGAGAGGAGGCCAGCCTGGGGGAGGAGCGCTGCCACAGGGCCAATTGGCAGGTGCAGAGAGGGCTGTGTGCAGCGGGGGAGGCGCCGGCTGTGTTCAGGGAAGGCGCGCTCCCTGGCATGCAATTAACCCCTGGGACGCCGAAGCTCAGCTGCGGTCCGCTGTCCCATGGGGGGTAGTGGAAGCGCAGGTTGGTTACCTGGCTCCAACTGCAGCCAGTCCCCAGGGAGCCCCCTGCCTGGGGACTCTGGACCATGTAACAGCAGAGACCCACTGCTTACATGCTGCCCCCTTGATTCCGGCCATGGTCCAAAACATCTGGGGTCACCGCTAGCTGTGACCCCAGATGCTTACCAGCATCCCCGGATCAGTACCGGCATTCTGGTAGCGGCGGGGTGTAGGGAAGACAGCATGGACGTCAGTAGTGACAATCCATGCTGTACTTCCAGATGTGCAGCCACTGCTGCCGCGAAGAAAACTTCAGGGGCTATCCTTAGCCCCCCTCTAAACAGGTGCTCCGACTCCGAGCCGGGCACCAACGAAACTGAGATGCCTTGGCTCGGGGGCGGGGTATAGGAGGGGGACCCTAATGCATCCTGGGAGGCTGAAAACTTAACTCTATGGTGCCCGATGCCTGACATCATCACCTATACCCAATGTATCCTGTGGAACCCTATGGACCCTGATGTAGAAAATAGATTTCACTTATTTCCTGCCAGTGATGTCAATGGTTCCAACTCCCGCAATATATTCTCCTCCAATGTACTTCAGTTTCATTGGAGCTCAGGGCCTGATTCAGAGACGGACACTCTGACAGAGTGCTTGCTCTGAATCAGGGCCGTCCTTCTGTTTTTTTAGAGCGGCCTCCCACAGCTATAGCGAGCGGCGAGGAAGATGGTTGCGACGAGACTCTTGTGGTAGGGTCTCGTTGCCGCAAGCCCCAGAGAGATTTCGGCTCTCACAGAGCCGAAATCTCTCCCACTGACATCACTCGTGATGTCAGTGGGGCCGCCCCCAAACGGAGGAGTTCACATGGGAACGCCTCAGTTTGGGCAGTCACTCCCCCAGCCCGCCCCACTCAACATCGACTGCTCCTTTGGTACGAGACCCGGAGCGACGGAGTGCCCGTCGCTATCCAGGTCTCGCACATGTGCACGACGGGCCACCATCGACTCACTTGCGAGTGCATAGCGCTCGCGAGCGGGTCTGAATCAGGCCCTCAGTGCCACGGTCTAAAATTTCCCAATCCTGCTGTATTTACCGCTACCTTTTTTGCTCTGTGTCTTAATAAATTCCCTTACCAGAAACAGCATTTTAGTTTTTAGTGGGGGTTACTCTAATATGACCGCTGCTCCCAAAGTGCTTGTTACCTCTCCTGAAGGCGAAATACATGTTGGCCCATATATTTCAGGTTGCGATTTGCTGGTCCCGGTGTGGTTTCGGCGAGATACAGTAGCTGCTAGATTTAATGCCGCAATTAGTTTTAAGGCCAATTCAGCCTGGTGAGATATGGGCCATGTGACTAACGCCGTTTCCCGTTGGTCAGCGTGCGTGATCTATCTATGTGACCTCCATGCTGTTTATTTGAGCAGTAAATATTGCGTTGTTGCAAAGTTTTATGTTGATAAAGGTTACAAATAAATTCTGTATTGCTTCCCACCACTAGTTCTATATAAATACGTCCTCTTCCTTTGTCACTTAGGTTATGAGCTTGTCCCCGGCTCCTCTGTCCTTACTGATAAAGGCAGCCCCAATCCTAACGGAGGAGATGTATGGGGACATACAGCCGGCTGCCTGGGAGCTCCTGCTGAGTGTGGATGAGCACATGGCAGGAGCCGCAGGTAAGAGAAGTGCTTCTATGTCTTCCTGCAGGCGTCCTGTGACTATAATTATTATTATGCTCTCACTGGGGCTGGATGCCTATTGAATATCCTTGTATTTTGGATTTTTTTTGCAATGACACAAATGCACCTGGGAACTCTGAAAGTTTCAGAAAAGTACATTGCTCCAAAAGTACATCAGATTCACTTAGCCGTGAGTTCCTTACTGCGAATTCCTGTGTTAATTTTGCGAGCAGGATATATATATATTTTTTTGGCAAAAAATTTTAATAATATATTGAGTAGTCTGCGCTATATGTATAACAGCAGCTCCAAATAAAGAATTGGTAATAAATAAATAAAAGCTCTATGAGCGCTATAGTAATGTGTATTAAAGAGAGAGTGATGTTTATAGCCCTTTTAGGGATCTATTGGGAGTGAATGGAGAGCGATGGTAAGTCCGTTTGCCAAAAGGGGAAACAAATAAAGTTCCAGGAGGCTGGGTTACCGATGAGGCTAGTCTTGCTCTGTTCGTCCCTACCTCTAGGAGCTCTGGTCCTCTTCCTTGCCATCTGCAAGTTCAGAAACCCCTTTCCCATCAAGACTGTATAACACCTCAACATACCTGTCTCGGGTTGGGTACAGGATGGCAGCTCTCAGGATACCAGCAGTCAGAATCCTGACCCCGGCATTTCAACAGGATTAGGATACCGATACCTGTCGGTCGGTATCCTAACCCTCCCCGTATTCCTACCCCTAACCCTCCCTCTCTGGTGCCTAAACCTAACCTCCCACCCTAGTGCCTAAACCTAACCTCCCTGCTAGTGCCTAAACCTAACCTCCCCGCTAGTGCCTAAACCTAACCTCCCCCCTAGTGCCTAAACCTAACCTCCCCCCTAGTGTCTAAACCTAACCTCTCCGCCAGTGCCTAAACCTAACCTCCCCCCTAGGGCCTAAACCTAACCTCCCCACTAGTGCCTAAACCTAACCTCCCCCCTAGTGCCTAAACCTAACCTCCACCCTAGTGCCTAAACCTAACCTCCCCCCTAGTGCCTAAACCTAACCTCCCCGCTAGTGCCTAAACCTAACCTCCCCCCTAGTGCCTAAACCTAACCTCCCCGCTAGTGCCTAAACCTAACCTCCCCGCTAGTGCCTTAACCTCCCCGCTAGTGCCTAAACCTTACCTCCCCCTAGTGCCTAAACCTAACCTCCCCGCTAGTGCCTAAACCTAACCTCCCCCCTAGTGCCTAAACTTAACCTCCTCCTTAGTGCCTAAACCTAACCTCCCCACTAGTGCCTAAACCTAACCTCCCCGCTAGTGCCTAAACCTAACCTCCCCCCTAGTGCCTAAACCTAACCTCCCCGCTAGTGCCTAAACCTAACCTCCCCGCTAGTGCCTAAACCTAACCTCCCCGCTAGTGCCTAAACCTTACCTCCCCCTAGTGCCTAAACCTAACCTCCCCGCTAGTGCCTAAACCTAACCTCCCCCCTAGTGCCTAAACCTAACCCGCCCGCTAGTGCCTAAACCTAACCTCCCCGCTAGTGCCTAAACCTAACCTCCCCCCTAGTGCCTAAACCTAACCTCCCCGCTAGTGCCTAAACCTAACCTCCCCGCTAGTGCCTTAACCTCCCCGCTAGTGCCTAAACCTTACCTCCCCCTAGTGCCTAAACCTAACCTCCCCGCTAGTGCCTAAACCTAACCTCCCCCCTAGTGCCTAAACTTAACCTCCTCCTTAGTGCCTAAACCTAACCTCCCCACTAGTGCCTAAACCTAACCTCCCCGCTAGTGCCTAAACCTAACCTCCCCCCTAGTGCCTAAACCTAACCTCCCCGCTAGTGCCTAAACCTAACCTCCCCGCTAGTGCCTAAACCTAACCTCCCCGCTAGTGCCTAAACCTTACCTCCCTCTAGTGCCTAAACCTAACCTCCCCGCTAGTGCCTAAACCTAACCTCCCCCCTAGTGCCTAAACCTAACCCGCCCGCTAGTGCCTAAACCTAACCTCCCCGCTAGTGCCTAAACCTAACCTCCCCCCTAGTGCCTAAACCTAACCTCCCCGCTAGTGCCTAAACCTAACCTCCCCTTCCCCACACCCTAAACCTATCTCTTCCCCCTTAGTGCCTAATCCTAACCCTCCCACTAACCCGACTACTTACCTTCGGGATCCCAGCGATCGAGATGCTGGCGCCGGTATTCTGAGAAGTGGTAGGATTCCAGCCTCTGCATTCTGAATGCCAGAATCCCCTCGGTCGGGATTATGGGCCTGATACAGACACGGTCGCTATCTGCGTACGCTCGTTAGATGCGTATGCAAATTTGTCAAAGTGACGCCATGGGAAGCGATCGCTCGCTAAGGCATAAGCACGCCCACCATGTCTTAGCGAGTGGCCACTTTGTGTGAGCGTACGCCCAATCGCACCGGCAGAGCCGCCCACCAGCAACACGTCACCTCCAGGAAGTGTATTAAAACATTGGTACATCGAGCACCATCGGATGCTAACGCAGTGCTTGAGGGAGCTTTACCCTACCGCAAGCATTGTGAGGAAATCAAGGTAAAAAAATGACATGTGACGTGTACTATGACGCTGCCTGTTAATTATGCACGCCTCTAAAACGGCGTTGAAACACTCAGGCACGCCTGCGTTCGCATCTCCAACCCCCCGTTATTAGTGTCCTGCCCGCTACCACCCACAAACGGCCTCTCTGTCACTCATTTCACTGGGATGTCTTTGCTGGGCGAGCGAGCGGGATGCAATCACACAGAGTAGTTCACGTACGCGCAGAATGAAGCGTGCGCATGCACGTTCGCAAACCATTGGGCCACTTGCGAGCGCACAGCGCTAGCGAGCGGGTCTGAATCAGGCCCTATGTCTGCTTCCCCCTGTCCCACATCATTAATACATCAACATACTTATCCCATATCATCAGTCACTGCCGCCCTGCGCCGACCCTGCCCCCTCAACTTGTGAAATCATGCGAGAGGTCGGGGACGGCTGCGGTAGAAGGGGAGAGAGAGCTCCCCGGTCGCCACTGGCGGCTCTACACACCGCGGGGTGTGCGTCCGGAGCATTTAAAAGGACACTCCAAGCAGCACTACTGACCGCAGGGTACCATTGGGTGGCTGGACAATGGCACAGCTTGCACACCCCTCCCTACTGCCCTGTCGTTAGTGTATTCATGATGTGGGATATGTATGTGTACATGTCCATCATTAATACATTAACATACATTTAATGACATGAAAATTACTTATTGACCAGATTTGACTATTTAAACACTTCTAAATACATTATTATTCATCAAGAGAAGTGTCCCAGGGGCACAGCACTGTGGGCCAGATTCAGACCCGGGCGCTAAGCCGCGGACGCACGCTATGGGTGATTGTCGCCCGTCTGCGCATGCGTATGCTTCGCAGTGCGCGTGCGCGAACCAGTCATTGCGATCAGGAATCGTGCACTCTTAGCACAAAGACTGGACGCTACTTTGAGTGACAGATAGCGCCATTTGTGGGTGGTAACAGGGGAAGGTGCTTCTGAACTGGGGAGTGGTGCTGCGAACGCAGGCGTGTCTGGGCGTCAAAACGGTGTTTTATGGGTGTGCATAATTAGCATGGAAGCGTCATTGTACACGTCACTTGGTTGTATTTCAGCCTGCAGTGATCGCAGTGCTTGCGGTGGGGTAAGGTCTAACTTAAGCGCGGCGTGCAGCTCCGATGGCTCTCGATGGTTCTGATTAATCATACACTTCCTGGAGATGACGTGTGTTAAGAAAGAAAAGTGGGCGTCTTTATACCGGCGTACGCTCACTGCCGTCTCTCTCCAAGACATAGAGGGCGTCCTTACACCAGACAGTATGATCTTGGAATTTGAATACCTGGCCCCTTTTGGCTGCGAGAGAGCGCAGCTTAGCGTCCGGTTCTGAATCGACCCCTGTGTCCTGACATTTTTACATTACCCCTACTTTTCACCTTCTGTGGAGGTTGAAACTAAAAAGCACGTTGTCCTATTGAAACACGTGGATCTCTAATTGAATAGTAAAAATTTGCAGCTGCGGGTTTTATCCTGCGTTAAAAAATCATGTGATGTAGCTCGCGGCTAATGGAATCTGTATCTGCCCCATGAGCTTCCTTAGCATTACATTAATATCCCTCCCTTCCCCATGAACATTACATTAGGAGATCTACCCCAACTCAAACCCCCTGCATCTTCACCATAAGAGGCCGCTCCTCATCAAACCCACACACTTACCTTCTTTACATTTCTGAGACAAGCTCTTCTCTCTGTTCTACACATGTGAGACAACACGCATGTCATGTGGTGCATGCTCCTCATGTAAAATGATGTCAGCTGGGGTCCTGGGGAAGGTGGGTGAACTTTGAGGGGAAAGGAGGGAAACAAGGGATTTGCAGCAGCATGCATTAAAGTGGCTGGTCCCTAGGGGAACGAGCTGCCTGCCTGTCAATCAGTCCCAGGCCATTATTATATATGCAACACTGCGACACATACAGCCTATATTAATGTTTAACCTTGTGACAAAAAAAATTACAATAAACTTAGAGACGCACTTAATGGAACACACCAACAGCTGTTGTAAAGTAGCAGAAAAAGGCACAAATGCAATAACCTGCGAGATGCAGACGCTGGAACCATTTTGGTGATTTCGCTGCGGGATTTAAAGAGGCAAGAATTTAAAAGTCAAAACCAACCTGATTGTGCCTTTTAAATTATTGCCTGAGGGCCTGATTCAGAGCCGGACGCTATTTGCGCTCGCTCGTCCAGAAAAAGGGGCTGGCTATTTAAATTGACCGTTCGCTCTTTACGGTCTGTTGACGCCTCTATGTCTGAACGAGCGAACAAAACATGCGGACGTTTTTTTGTAAAAGACGCCCCCTGGCCGCTCGCATCATACGTCATCTCCGCTATTTATTAGATTAATCGAGTACATTGAAAGGCGAATGAACTGCTCGCTATTCATGTGGTTGCATTTTCCTACCGCAATCATGCGAGCAGTTCTGGCTAAAAGACAACCAACTGACGTGGTCGATGACGCTGCTTTGTTAATTATGCACACCCTTAAAACGCCCGTTTTGACCTTTTGGCACGCCTGCGTTCGGATCTACACTCCCCGTTTTCAAGCACCTTCCCGTTACCACCCACAAACGCCTCATTCTGTCACTCAAATTAGCAGGCATTCGCTATTTTGCGAGCACACGATTTTCGGCCGCACTGACTGGTTCGCACATGCGTACTAAAACCCATACGCATGCGCAGATGTGCGAACATCGCTCGGAGCGAACGAGCGGCCGCTTACGAGCGGCTCTGAATCAGGCCCTGAAATCTAGGCGCTATTACATTAAGGCCAAAGTCTTTAAAGTGATTGATAAATTAAACTATGCACCCAATTGCCCCCTGTATTCTTGCAGCTGCCATGTTCCTGCTCTGTGCTGTGAAGGTGCCGGATGCCGTCTCCGAGATGTTAACCTCTGAGTTCCAGCATCCAGAGACAGGGCAGAGGCTGAATGCCATTCTTAAGTTTCACACTCTCTGGAGGTTCAGGTACCAGGTGTGGCCACGGATGGAGGAAGGAGCCCAGCAGATCTATAAGGTTTGAAATAATCATGATCGCTGGGGGACATTGCACAGAAATATGAAAAGTTTTTTTTGAAAAAAAAACCCTGAAATCATAATTTCAAATTTGCAGATCCCCCCTCCCAGCATTAACTTCACTTTACCCTCTCCAATCCTGGGTATGCCCTCTGTGCCAATGTTTGATCCTCCTTGGGTCCCGCAGAGCAGTGGAAGTGTTCAAGACCCAATTAGCGAGGACCAGTCCGTAAGTAGACGATTGCAAGTAATCTGTGAGATATCTATGATAAAATGCCGCTAAGCAGGTGTCTAGAAGCTGCGCACTAGATAATTGCTAGACACAGACACAGTCCTCTCTCCACTCCTTAGATTGGAAAGAAGAGACTGAGATAAGATACAGATAGGGGCAGAGATGGGATGGTGGGGAAACACAGTTGTCAGCATTTGGGGATGATCCCCCCTATTACTCACACAACTTCAACACCACAAACCCTCTCCCCCACATCCAACAGGGGGAGTGGAGACAGAGATCAGATAGAGAGGGAAATGGGGGTGGGGTACCCTGATGAGAGAGACAGGAATGTATGCAACTGGAGAGACATGGCATAATGCTGGAGAGATACAAGGGGTATGAGACTGGTTAGATACAGGTGGTCTTGAGGCTGGTGAGGTACAAGGGAATGTAGAAAACATTGAGAAATGTGGCTGGAAAGATACCGGAGTGGCATGAGGCTGGAAAGACATGGGGCAAGAGGTAGGAGAGACACATGGGCAAGAGGATGAAGAGACACAGGAGGGCTTGGGGCTGTAGAGAACATTGAGGGATGGCACTGGAGAGATACAGGAGGAGCATGAGGCTGGAAAGACATAGTGGCAATATGTAGGAGAGACACAGGGGGGCATGAGGATGAATAAACATGGGAGGCATGAGGCTGGAGTGACACAGAGGGGCTTGGGGCTGTAGAGAACATTTGGGGATGGTGCTGGTGAGATACAGGAGGGGCATCAGGATGGAGAGACACAAGGGAAGGATGGAGAAACACAAGGAGGCGCATGAGCTGGAGTGACACAGCGGGGCTTGGGGCTGTAGAGAACATTGAGGGATGGCGCTGGAGAGACACACAGTGGTTGAGGATACAGTATATGGCAGCCACACTAGCTAGCGGCAAGGTGAATGACTGGTCAAAATACAAGTCTGAGGATTATAGTTTTTACTACAAAAAAAAAGAAAAGACATTTTTCTTACAATACTTTATGTTGTCTTCCATTCAAATCATTATATTCTGTTTGGTTTAGAATTAGTGTTGTAATGTCATAGCAATTCCTTTTTTTTTCCTTGTATGTTCAATTTTTACACCGATGAACACCAGAAATCGTTCTCCGCACGTGCCGTGTCCCGATCCCACCAGCGAGCTGAGCACATTCTCAAGAACCTCCAGCAGGAAGAAGAGAAGAAGCGTTTAGGCAGGGAAGCCAGTCTGATCACAGCCATACCAGTCACCCAGGAAGCATGCTACGAGCCAACGTGCTCTCCTAACTCTGAGCAGGAGGAGGAAGGTGCGTTATGGGAGAATAAGATGGATACTTGGGAGCAGGGTATTATTGTCACATGGGGTTATAACATTTAATTTCAAAGCTAAAGATGAAGTAGAACTCCATATACAGTATGTACATTAAGTTAATCAAAATTGAATACAAAATATTGTCAGAATTCCTGCTACACAGGTGTGTCATTAAATAATGTGTCCAAACAGGTGTGGTATATAACATATGCATTTAAAATGCTGACATTCACCATGACATCAGAATGTTGACATGGACTGGATGTCAACATGTCAGATGTTGACATTCGACATGTCGACCATGTGTTTTCCCATATGAATGTTAACTAACCCTAAGCACAGCCTAAACCTAACCTTAACCATAAAAACGGCCAAAATTTGGGGTCGACATTGTGTCTGTCATCGTATTTGTCATGTTGACGTGTCATTGTCGGCATTGTGAATATTGACATGTTTGATATCAACCTCCCATCCATGTAATGATTTTTAGGGTTAGGTTTAGGATTAAGGTTCTTGACATTTTAATGTGGACATGCTAAATGTCGGCCTTTTGACAGTGTCAACCATTTAACCTTGTCGACCCAAAACACATGTCAACAAAATGATGGTCGACCTAATGACCGTGTCGACCTTTTTACTGTCGACATTCAGAACCGATCGACCTTCTGGTGTCAACCTCCTGAATGTCGACCTTTTACACCCCTGTGAATATGGAAAACATAAATTATCTTCCCTTCCTCTGAGAAATTCATACCCTATAAATGTACGGTACATAAGTTTGAACCAATCATGGAATACTCATCGTGACAATCAGGGCCGGCTCTAGGGGTGTTCGACCAGTGCGGTCGAACGGGCGCCTCCCAACATCCTGATTTCAGCTGGACGGTACTGTCCCGCTGTTCCACCCGTGGGCCGAAGTAGCTCACGGGTGGTCAAATCGGGAGGACTCCAGAGTCTGAATGGATGCTGCGCACATGCACGCGGCATCCATTCAGTGACGGGAGAGGGCTGGGGGAAGCCCAGCTGGTGAGGTTCCCCCCCAGCCCGACGTTATTTAGAGGCGTGCCATGCGGACAAGCCTCCAAATAACATCAAGTAGGGGGCGTGGTCTATGGTAATTAGACCACGTCCACATTTTCGGTCACGCGTGATGTTTGAGCGCACTGTAGAGAGCCGGCACTGGGTGCTCCGACCCCTGGAGCCGGCCCTGGTGACAATGGGCCTGATTCAGACCCACTCACGAGCGGCTGTCCGCTCGCAAGTGGGTCGATGTTATGCACTGAGCATGCGTACGACAGAGGGAGCTCCGTCGTGCGCATGCGCCAGACGCGACGAGCGAAGGAAAGTCCTTCGCTCGTTGTGTCCGATCAAAGGGGGCGTGCTGTCAATGTTGATTGACAGCACGCCCCCTTTGGTGGGCGTGCCTCCCTGACGGGGGCGTTCCCACGGGAACGCCTCCCGTCAGAAGCCGGCCCACTGACATCACTAGTGATGTCAGTGGGAGTGATTTTGGCTCTGATAGAGCCAAAATCACTCCGGAGCTTGCGGTTGAAAACCTCAACCGCAGGCTCCGGCTCGCAATTTCGATGGTCGCGATGGTCTCGACCATCGCGGCCATCACAAAGCATGCTCGTATAGCCTGTGGGTGGTGACCCACAGCTATACGAGCGTCCAGGAGGACGCTCCATGAAAATGGAGCCCGGCCCTCATTCAGAGCGTGCGCTCTGCTCAGAGCGTGCGGCTCTGAATGAGGGACAATATTAAAAAAAAAATACTTCTGTGAGGTGTAAAACAACGTGCTGTTATCAAGATTTACTAGAGTTCTAAAATAACCAATCAGATTCTATTATCTTCTAGAAGGCGCTAGATAAATGTTAAGTAGAATCTGATTGGTTGCTATGGGCAACATCTCCACTTCTAAAAACCCGCACTCTAGTAAATATACCCCAGGGATTGGCTTTAGCAAATGCTTATGTAAATATACCTACGATAGCAGTACATGATTTGGATGTCTGTGTATCACATTGCACTGAGGGGTAGAGCAGGTTTCACCTCTCTATTTTTATTCGCCAGTAGAAGAAACCACGATTCTGAATTCCCGCCGTCTGTCAGTCAGTCCGTCCTGCACTTCAAGCACCTCTCACCGCAACTACTCGTTCCGCCGCGGCTCTGTATGGTCCATGCGCTCTGCTGTGAGCGCTGAAGGTGCGTATCAGCTCCTAATTATCTCAGAAGTTATCTATTTTTGTTTACTCAACTTGTACAGAGCTCACCCTCATGTTCCGTTATCTTTATATCAGATGAGGAACACGCCACCGACCACACTGCAAATCACCACGTGTCCCAGCCTCCGCAGCCCGTGTTTCCAGCATGCATTTGCGCTGCCGTGCTGCCGATTGTTCACTTGATGGAGGACGGAGATGTCCGTGAAGATGGAGTCGCAGGTGAGACGTTTATATGAGCTTTGAGCCAGGACACACTCAGTCTGTCATGTTCAGGAATTCTTTATTACCGTTTCTCGTTAGATGCCTATTACTTGTGTGTTCTGTTTGTCTGGCTTTTTGGTGTGTCAGAATGTTTCTACACTCATAGCTGCCAGTTGCAATACTGGAATAAGTGTGTACTAGATAGCTCCACACAACAGCGGCATCACTAAAGGAGTGTGGTGGTTGTCAACCTGAAGAAACGTACAGTCTGTTCTTTTTATCAAACGAAGCGTAAGCATATTGGTGACTACCCGAAGATGCGTAGAGTCTTGATGAGTGGTGTGTGGGTCTCAAATTCATAGGACACACAGTAATGTTCCCATTTCATAGGTCAGTAATGTTCCCTATTCAAAGGACACACAGTAATGTCCCCAATTCATAGGACACACAGTAATGTCCCCAATTCATAGGACACACAGCAATGTCCCCAATTCATAGGACACACAGCAATGTCCCCAATTCATAGGACACACAGTAATGTCCCAATTCATATGACAGACAGTAATGTCCCCAATTCATAGGACACACAGTAATGTCCCCAATTCATAGGACACACCGCAAGTCCCCAATTCATAAGACACACAGTAATGTCCCCAATTCATATGACAGACAGTAATGTCCCCAATTCATAGGACACACAGTAATGTCCCCAATTCATAGGACAGACAGGCCAATCTGTAGTCAGAATGTTTCTACACTCGTAGCTGCCAGGTGCAGTACTGGAATAAGTGTGTACTAGATAGCTCCGCACAACTGCGGCATCACTAAAGGAAACGTACAGTCTGTTCTGTTTATCAAACGAAACATAAGCATATTGGTGACTACCCGAAGGTGCGCGGGGTCTTGATAAGTGCTGTGTGGGTCTCAAATTCATATGAGAGACAGTAATGTCCCCAATTCATAGGACAGACAGTAATGTCCCCAATTCATATGACACACAGTATTGTCCCCAATTCATCGGACACACAGTAATGTCCCCAATTCATAGGTCAGACAGTAATGTCCCCAATTCATAGGACACACAGTAATGTCCCCAATTCATAGGTCAGACAGTAATGTCCCCAATTCATAGGACACACAGTAATGTCCCCAATTCATAGGGCACACAGCAATGTCCCCAATACATAGGACACACAATAATGTCCCCAATTCATAGGACACACAGTAATGTCCCTATTCAAAATATGTTACACAGCAGTTTCCCCAATGAAATATATATATATATATATATATATATATAAATATAAAATAAAATATGTGTATAAGATTGTGTTTGAAGTACATTAGATAAAATTCCATTCATTGTGTTATATAAAGTCCCCAGTTTACATTATACCACACAGTGCTGTCAGTTTATATTGTGTCTTATAAAGCCCCCGGTTTATAGAATGTATGCCACACACTGACACAAGGTGACATATGCCACACTGTGCCCCTAGCATATATTATGTATGCCACACTCACCTGGGGCACTCTCTAAGCCCCTACGGCAGGCTCCTGCAGGTTCCCGCGCTCCACGCTAGTTATGTGCTACCTCCGCGTAGTGAGTGGCCAGAGTATGTTCAGGGCAGGTCAGTGTGTGTCCAGGGCCTGGCTGGCTGTATCATGACACATGTGAGCACTAGGCACGGCACAGCGTGTGAATATCCCGGGCTTAAGAGGTGTGCGGGCACATAACCTGTACACCCCGTGAGCATGCCAGCGTAACTACCATGATCTGAATTTGATTCTCATAGGTGTATAATTTTGTTTTTTGTTTTTTACAGTGTTTATTTTGCAGCAGCATTTGGCCTTTCTGAGAGCATCCACAATTTGTGCAGCAAAACTAGGCAGGATTGTGCACTCTCTGACCTCTATTTCAGAGTAGTTACAACTTGTTTTTAGGGTTTCAGATATTCTTTTCAAATACTTCCAGAGACTACGCAGACCCATCACAGAGTGATTGACAGGAAGTACCGTTTGGGAGTGGTGACGGAGGGTAGTTGGGGAAATGCAGGCATGTCAGTGCGTTTGAACGCCGTTGCTGGGGCGTGCACTAATTATCCACTGCAATACCATACGCAGCTCGAGTACTCACTACGTGCGATGAGGTTAGCAATTTCTAAGTAAGGTCTGACCTTGTGCAAGTGTGCGTGAGGCTGCGATGGTACTCGATGTTACCGATGGTTTCGCAGTCCTGCTAAACAATACAGATGTGTGTAAGGTCAGGTGGACGTCCTCATGTTCTGCTGCGACGGCGTAACGATCGCAAGGGATTATCATATTATCGCAATTAGACTGTGTGCGTAATCGCAACTGCGCTCGCAGTTGCGATCTGTAGTGAATTGGGCCCAGAGTCATCAATTGGTGCTCTAATTGTAGCTAGGAACATTTTTAGGATTACATTGGGACTACGTAATTTTAGTTTATGTGATGGTGCTATATATACCATTATCTGTGATCTATACAATATATCTCAACCTGTAACTTCTCTAGGAATGGATGCTTTGGGCTTTAATCTAAATCTGCCGTATTATAGTAAGTAATGATAAATAAAGTGACCCCTGTCGGCCTGTGGCTAGTTACTGCACAGAGGAGCTGACTCAGACCCACTCGCTAGGATGAGACCACTCGTAGCTGGCCAATATTTGCAATCTGCGTATGCATCGCAATGTGCGTGTGCGATCCACTGTGAAAGATCGGGAAGCGCTCGCTCTCCCAGCATAGACAGCCCAGCTGAATGAGTGACAGGAGAGGCCGTTTGTGGGTGGTAACAGGGGCAGGCCACTAGAAAAGGGGGAGTGGCGGTGCGAACGCAGGCGTGCCTGAGTGTTTCAACGCCACCTCAGAGGCGTGCATAATTAAGAGGCAGCGTCATAGTACACGTCACCTGATTGAATTTCACACTGAAGTGATCGGAGTGCTTGCGGCAGGGTGTAGTCTACCTCAAGTGCTGTGAGCACATCCGATGGTGCTCGATGTACCAATGGTTCCATGCACTTCTATGACGTGCACAAGTGGGCGTCTGCATGAATGAATGGCTGGTTGGCGTCTACATACACAAAGTGATCGCACGCCAAGACATAGTGGGCGCGCTAATGCCTTGCCGTGCGATCGCCTGCCTTGCTGGGCGTGCGCTGGATTTGTATACGCTGGGAGCGAGCGAACGGGTCTGAATGAGCTCTAGAATTCCTGTATCCTATACGTAATATTCCTCCTCTCTCACTGGTAGTGAGCGCAGTTGCCCAGCAAGTACTCTGGAATTGCTTAATTGAGGATCCGTCCACTGTCCTGAGACATTTCCTGGAGAAGCTCACTATCAGTAACCGGCAGGTAGGTTACTCTGCTTCTCTGCTCACTCAGCGCTCATAGCAATGTACACTGTGATTCCCGACCTAATAACCTCACTCACATAGAACGCCCTTGTTAATCGTTTCAGGATGAGCTGATCTACATGCTGAGGAAGCTGCTTCTGAACATTGGAGACTTCCCTGCACAAACGTCACACATTCTTTTCAACTATTTGGTGAGCTCAGCGCATTGGGCCTGATTCAGAGCCGCTCGTAAGCGGCCGCTCGTTCGCTCCGAGCGATGTTTGCCCAACTGCGCATGCGCACGGTTTGTAATACGCATGCGCGAACCAGTCAGTGCGGCCGAAAATCGTTTGTTCGCTATATAGCGAATGCCTGCTATTTTGAGTGACAGGAGGAGGCGTATGTGGGTGGTAACAGGGGAAGGTGCTTGAAAACGGGGAGTGGAGATCAGAACGCAGGCGAGCTTAAAGGTCAAAACGGGCGTTTTATGGGTGTGCATAATTAATACAGCAGTGTCATTGACCACGTCACTGGGTTGTTTTATAGCCAGAACTGCTCGCAATATAGCGGTAGCAAAAACCAGCCACAAGAATAGCGAGCAGTTCATACGCTGGTCGATGTACTCGATTAATCTAATAAATAGCGGACATGACGTAGGATGCGAGCGGCCAGGGGGCGTAGTTTTCCAAAAAACGACCGCAAGTTTTGTTCGCTCGTTCAGACCTAGAGGCGTGAACAGACCGCAAAGAGCGAACGGTTCATTTGAATAGCCACCCCTATTTTCTGGACGAGCGAGCGCTAATTGCGTCCGGCTCTGAATCAGCCCATAGTTCGTTGTATGTGCATAGAGTACCATGAAATACTAACGTTATGTCTTATATGGACTATAAAGAACCTATCGCACAAATATATACTTGTCTTAAACATATTTTATTTGAGTTCTGGTGTATTTATTATTAATATTATTATTATTTTTTTATTTTTTTATATGATGCCCAGTGTTCATAGCGCCATATAGGGAAACAGTTACATTGGAAATTACTTATAGATGGGCCCAACTTCATTGTTGCTCATAGCGCAGCGAGTCGCTCCATACGTGGTGCGAGACGCCTTCCCGTGGTCGGGGACGCGCAATAGTGTCTCCAATCAATCCTATGGAGACGCACTCCCGGCGATCGGGGATGCGTGAGTGCGTCCCCATAGGTTTGAATGGAGACGCACTCCCGCGATCAGAGCCGTGCCACAGGGTATAGACTGGACAGTGAAATCATACAAGTTTGTGAGTGACATTAAAACAGACTCAGGGGTCTACGTACTAAGCAGTGATAAGGGACAGAGTGAAAAGTGATAAGAAAGTGATAAGGTGCCAGCCAATCAGCCCCCAACTGCCATCTCACAGGCTGTGTTTGAAAAATGACAGTTGGGAGCTGACTGGCTGGCACCTTATCACTTTCTTATCACTTTTCACTCTGTCTCTTATCACTGCTTAGTACATAGACCCCTCAATGTCCTAGTGCCCTGGGGTGGGCAGACAAAAAGAATCACTGAAAAAGACCTGGGAGCTTGCATAATGCAGGGATGGGAGAGAGCAAGAGGGAGGAGGGTCCTGCTTGTCAGACGTTACAGATTATTGGAGTACTTAGTGCCCCTTGGATTTTTCATGTGTTAATGAAAGGGAAACATCTACATCATTCCTTGTAGTCCCTAATCTCTATGAACCCCTATTTCTCTTAGGTTGGCCTAATCATGTACTTTGTCCGTACCCCATGTGAGTGGGGCATGGATGCCATCTCAGCCACCCTGACCTTCCTGTGGGAAGTTGTGGGCTACGTTGAAGGTCTGTTCTTTAAAGACCTGAAGCAAACAATGAAAAAGGAGCAATGTGAGGTCAAACTTCTCGTCACGGCATCGATGCCAGGTGAGGAGATCTCCAAGTCCATCCACGCGTTTCTCTCAATGGCTGATGTCAGCGGTTGTTAAAGTGTTACTGAGGTGTTTTGCTATTTATGCAGGTACAAAGACTCTAGTAGTCCATGGGCAGAATGAGTGTGATATACCTACCCAGCTGCCGGTACACGAAGACACTCAATTCGAAGCACTGCTCAAGGTGAGACACGTACCGGCAAAATAAAAATGTAACACATGGCAATGAGTGCTATGGAAATATATATATATAGTGTAAACTATAACATCTCTTACAGAGACACTGCTCACAGAAAAGCAGCACATCACTGCCTCACTGACAGAAATACACAAGGGTACCTTTTAGTGCAATAAGACAGCACAACACCAAAATGTGCAAAAACAAAACATATGAAGTGGTACAGCACCAAAAATAAGATTAAAACACAGCTTATCTGATAATCTACACAGCTCCATGGTAAATACACTCATACAAAGAAATAAAAACATTATATATAATGCAGTTATATTAAAGTACAAGGGGAAGTATTATACATACATCTATATTCAGAGTACAATAAGAAAGTGAATCAGCGCTTATTTGAATCCACCAGATGACAGTAGCCCAGGTTAAAATCCAACGCATTTCGTCGTAGCGATGTACGTGGCGTCACCTATACATGGGCCTTATTCAGAGGTGCACGCTAGCTGCACACAGTTCCGATGTAGAAGTTGTTGAGCGATTATTTGCTACAGAGAAAAATAATCTGGAAACCCCTATGACGCATGCGTTACCCTGTATTTCTGCACAAATGCGCTGTTGTGTACGGGACCACTGGTATCAACTCAGGTGAGGAAAAACCATGGGCGTTCCTGGGTTTTGACTGGGAGGTGGCCTGAAGAGAATGCAAAATAATCTGACATGTGGGCGTGTTATGGGCGTGTGGTTCGAGCATGTCAGTTAAAGTCGATGTGATCTCAGATGCCGTGCCCCAGCCACAGCGCTGATGCAAGCTGCAAGCATCGATGGTGAGCCGATGATGGATTATTCAGAGCCACCGGCGGTGTTGAAGCGTGCACAGGCAGTGAAAGTGGGAATTTCACGGCTCACACATTCCAGCACACGTTAGTACACAAGGGGACAAATATACAAGTCATATGGAAGCACTGCATAGCTGTGTATCTGTTATTTACATATTTTCACTTTAGCACAATAAAAGGTTCTAAAGCCCTGATTCGGAGCCGGACGCTCTGACCAGAGCGCTCGCTCTGAATCAGGGCCCTCCTCCATTAATATGGAGCGTCCTCCTGGACGCTCGTATAGCTGTGGGTCACCACCCACAGCATATACGAGCGTGCAACAAGATGGTCGGACTTGCGAGTGAAACCCTGTGGTCGGGTTTCTCAACCACAAGCCCAGGAGTGATTTTGGCTATATCAGAGCCAAAATCACTCCCACTGACATCACTAGTGATGTCAGTGGGGCCGGCTTCAGACGGTAGGTGTTCCCATGGGAACGCCTCCGTCTGGCAGGCACGCCCCCGGCACGCCCACCAAAGGGGGCGTGCTGTCAATCAACATCGACAGCACACCCCCTTTGGTGCGAGACCCGGAGCGATGGAAAGTCCTTCGCTCGCCGGGTCTCGCGCATGCGCACGACGGAGCTCCCTCCGTCATGCGCATGCGCAGTGGGGACCATCGACCCACTTGCGAGCGTATTGCCGCTCGCGAGTGGGTCTGAATGACCCCCTAAATTTCTAGCTTCCTTCTGTGCTTCTCTATATAGTGTCTTTATGTAAGTGGGCGGAGTCATTTCTTGGACATGACACAACACTGCTATACCGTGAATGATGGATAATGAATGTAGAATAGCGATCACTGTATCTGGTTTAGGTATATATTATATCATATGGGTACAGGGAATTTTAATCCATCTGAAATGGAACCACTGCACCTCTCATCCGTAATTTCTGTATCTGTCAGGAATGCCTGGAATTTTTCAACATAGCCGATTCCCAGTCTGCAAACTACTTTCTCATGGACAAACGATGGAACCTGACCCATTACAACAAGGTGAGCGGGAAGCCTGCACTTATAGCTGACATGTATGAATACTAAAGAGTTTACCAATGTCTTCTGTATATCTGTCCAGATAGCACAGATATTTTTAGTTGTATAAAACCAATACATCAAATTAACTGAAAACAAGAAGATGGAATATCTATGGAGAAGTGCGCATTCCCTCCCAATTGATGATTAAAGGTGCGTACACACGAGACGATATTTTGCATGATTCGCCTGATTTCGACGAATCAGAAAGACAAATCGTGCAAAATATTTGTAAATCGTGAGTGTCCGCTCACAATAACGATGCTGATGTGCGTACTCGCGGGTTGTACGCCATATCTTCAGATCCTACCTACTGCAGGCAAGATCTGCCAATCTCGTACACGACGCACTGGAAATCATCGTTAAGGACGCACGATAAATAGTTGGTCAGATTGGACACTTTTTAAGCACCATATCGTGTCCTGGAGTGCCAGAGAGCTGCCGGGGAGAGTTAAAGGTAAATCTTCACGATATCGCATCGTAACCACATCATCTAGTGTGTAGGCACCTCCCAGCCAATTATGTGTCACTCTCGACAGCACTAGTGCTGGGTACATACCCGAGAGATTTGCCAAACCGTGCTGGGGACTGTGACAATGTTTTACAGCTTGATAATGATTCAGGGACATCCAAGTTTGAGCGTACACACTACACAATGATTGAGCAGGGAAGATTCACGTCATTGCTGATTTAAATACAAACGCCCACAAAGGTGCTGTTTTAAGATAAATTATTGGCAGAATCAGAGCCCGACGATCACAATTCCATGCACACTACATTTTTAGCGCGATCATTTAACATCGGGTACGATGAATGTTGTGCAGCACTCCACCTAAGACCCAATGACATTGGTTTTGGAAAGGCCATCAGCCACGGGTGCAGCATACACAAAATCAGATACTCGTGCCGAGCAGTTGGAAATTGGCGATTTGGCCCGATTAATGTACAGTGTGTACACAGCTTAAGTCATATCGAAGTTCTGACAAGCAATCCCTTGAAGTCAATGGCAGATACAGTGTGTGCTGTAGACAGTGACTGCTGTAGTTTATATGTTTTTATCTGTCTGTTTATCCTGTTCACAGACCTATGTACGTGACATTTATCCATTTCGGAGGTCAGTGTCGCCACAGCTGAATCTGGTACACATGGCGCCTGAAAAAGGCCAAGAACTAATTCAGAAGCAGGTACGTAACATTACATGTTTCCTTGTGAATTCTCCTTAAATAATATCTGCAACCTACAAACAGTTTAGATGTAATTACCCCTCAGGGCCGGTGCCAACCATTAGGCAGCTGCCTAGGGGTGCCGTCCACTGGAGGACGCCGCCCGCCGCCAATAAATGTGCCTGCTTGTGCTATGGCTCATGATTGTGCCTGATGATGATGTTCTAGTGGTGGCTACGGTGCTGGTCAAGCCAGTCACAGTTACCTATGTCAGTCACTGTGACAGTGTGCACCAGCAGTGCTTGTCTCCTCTCTCCCCGAAGCCGCGGCGTCCGCCCGCTGTGCCCGGGCTGCCTGTCAGCGCCAGTGCTGCCGCTGACGTACTCTAACTCTAACTTGTTGTTTACAAGTGAATGAATCAATCACCCCTGTGGAACCTGCCCCCTAGTCACCTCTATACTTCCCTTTGCTCTAGGGGGAGGGTTAGGTACTAAAGGGGGAGGGTTAGTTTTAGGGTGTGGGGAGGGGGAGGTTAGATTTAGGCACTAGTGGGGGAGGTTAGGGTCAGGCACCGGGGAGGGAGGGTTTGGGTAGGGAGAGTTAGGATTCTGACCGCCAGCATCCCAAGTGCGGGCATTCCATACCCATCCCTATAATACACATATATATATATTAACAACAAATGTATGTTGTTTGTGTGTCTCAGTAATGGTAATGTCGCTGTAAACGGTATATTATATACTGTCTACACCGCCATTACACTTACTGACAGACAACACACATTGGATTGGGGGGGAGGACAATAGCCTCAAGTTGTGCCTAGGGCGCCGGGAAACATTGCACCAGCCCTGTTACCTCTAATGCAGTGGTTCTCAATGATTGCCCATCTAGATACGCCAGTATATAGTTACAGTATGGTAAATGTTACACCATGCGCACAGCACTGTAGTAGTGATTGCACATTGATGTTAGTAGCGATTGCACATTGATGTTAGTAGTGATTGCACATTGATGTTAGTAGTGATTGCACATTGATGTTAGTAGTGATTGCACATTGAAGTTAGTAGTGATTGCACATTGATGTTAGTAGTGATTGCACATTGATGTTAGTAGCGATTGCACATTGATGTTAGTAGTGATTGCACATTGATGTTAGTAGCGATTGCACATTGATGTCAGTAGTGATTGCACATTGATGTTAGTAGTGATTGCACATTGATGTTAGTAGTGATTGTACATTGAAGTTAGAAGTGATTGCACATTGATGTTAGTAGTGATTGCACATTGATCTTAGTAGTGATTGCACATTGAAGTTAGTAGTGATTGCACATTGATCTTAGTAGTGATTGCACATTGATGTTAGTAGTGATTGCACATTGGTGTTAGTAGTGATTGCACATTGATGTTAGAAGTGATTGCACATTGGTGTTAGTAGTGATTGCACATTGATCTTAGTAGTGATTGCACATTGGTGTTAGTAGTGATTGCACATTGATGTTAGTAGTGATTGCACATTGAAGTTAGTAGTGATTGCACATTGATGTTAGTAGTGATTGCACATTGATCTTAGTAGTGATTGCACATTGGTGTTAGTAGTGATTGCACATTGATGTTAGCAGTGATTGCACATTGAAGTTAGTAGTCATTGCACATTGATGTTAGTAGTGATTGCACATTGATGTTAGTAGTGATTGCACATTGATGCTGGGCTGAGCTTCATATTTATGAGATTCTACTTGAATCAAGCTAAAACATACAAAGAACGGCACCAAATTTCAATTAATTTATCATGTTTTTCCATTTTCTCAGGTGTTTACCCGGAAACTGGAGGAAGTTGGACGAGTTCTCTTCCTAATATCACTGACACAGAAAATCCCCACTGCCCATAAGCAGTCCCATGTGTCCATGCTACAAGAAGACCTCTTGCGACTGCCCTCTTTTCCTCGTAGCGCCATTGATGCAGAGTTCTCACTGTTTAATGACCCCCAAGGTATTAAAGTGGTTTTTCACCATTTTGCAACCCCTAGTATTTAAGGACTGCCCCTTAATGTGCAACTTTGGTGCCCCTGTCACCGCTAGGAGGGCAGTGCGGTGCTGCCAGATGCACTACATTGTAGCTGATGAAGCAGCTAGGAGAAGTGTAAGAAATACAGTTCACCATTAAATTGTCCATAGCTTGTGTTTGATCAGGAGCTGGGGTTACTGTATAGGTATTGAGCTGGAATTTTAATCTGCTGCTTAATTTTTCCTTGGCAGTTCTACCAGCTCTCCCTTTACCAGCTGGTAGTGGTACCAGCTCTCTCCTTTACCAGCTGGCAGTGCTACCACCTCTCTCCTTTACCAGCTGCAAGTGCTACCAGCTCTCTCCTTTACCAGCTGGTATTGCTACCAGCTCTCTCCTTTACCAGCTGGTATTGCTACAAGCTCTCTCCTTTGCCAGCCAGCAGTGCTACCAGCTCTAATGCACATCTGTGATCTAGTACTAGTGGGGCTACAAACTAAAAGCTACAGGAGAGATGTTACTAAATTTTAGAAGTTGTCCAATACTGTATAGCTCCTATGTGCTGTTACAGTGTGTTCAGAAGCACTGTATACTGTATATCAGTATTGCAATTGTGAGTTTATTCCACTATTGTGCTTTTAAAACATTTGCACATACCCTACGGAGAAATTCCATATGTATTAAGGACAAAATGACGATATTAACAGTCTGACCTCTCTCATCCTCTAGGTGGGAAGGAGCTGTTCGGTTTGGATACTCTGCATAAGAGCCTGTGGATAAAACTTCTAGAGGAGATGTTTTTGGGAATGCCCAGCGAATTCCCATGGGGTGATGAGATAATGCTTTTCCTTAATGTCTTCAATGGAGCTCTGATTCTTCATCCAGAGGACAGCGCCCTCCTCAGGCAGTATGCTGCTACTGTCATTAACACAGCTGTACATTTCAACCATCTCTTCTCACTCAGTGGGTACCAGTGGATCCTGCCCACCATGTTACAGGCAAGTGGGAGAAGTAGGGGAGTGTTTAGTACTAAAAGAGGGTTAAATGGTCTTTGGGTGGGGGAAATATGAATGGGACGCGTAAAGAACCATCAGGGTTTTCAGAGCTCACTTACCTAAAAGTTTGTGTTTATATACGCCGGTGATTATAAACTGATGATTATAGCCTTTCTGCTGCCCGCGTTACCACCACCACTGCATGGCATCACCGCCTTTTACAATGACTGGTATACAATAGAATGACATACGGTGGCATATTGGATATCCTATAATACATAATATTGTACCCAATAGTAGTAATGTGCAAATTAACATACTCAGGGGTTGTCATAAGCACAATAGCAAAGTACATAAGTTATAATGTCCATTAATATCACCACAGTAATAGCTATGCACAGAGGTATGGAAACAGTAAGCCCTAGTGAGCTGGTATCACTGCCCAGTAATGTACAAAACTAATGCTCACTAAGATGCCGTCTGTAACCCATGATAATATGTCTGCTGGCGAAACACCCAGTAATATGGTTACGTTAAAGCTCTTTGGTTTGCCAGCAGGAGTGATACTCAGATATATGCTAAAAGGAATATGTCAGCTAATCATATGCCATCAATAAAATGCCAAATAATATGGCAATCATTAATGCTTATTGATGATATTCCAGTAGGGATCACTTTGGTTACAAGAAAAAAAGACAAAACGAGGCAGGGTATATACTCAGGGGGTCATTCAGACCCGGTCGTTAGCGCCGATGCGCTCGGACCGGGTCGATGGCCCCCCACAAAGCATGCACACAACGGCGCCGTTGTGCGCATGCGTGAGACCCGCTACGACCGACAGCGCCGGTCGTAGCGGGTCTCGATCCAAAGGGGGCGAGCTGTCGATGTTGATTGATAGCACGCCCCGTTTGGAAGGTGGGCCGGGGGGGTGGCAGCCCAAACGGGGGCGTTCCCATGGGAACGCCTACCGTTTGGGGGCGGTGATGTCAGTGGAGAGCTTCCGGCTCAGACAGAGCCGAAAGCTCTCCGGGGCTTACGACAAGGGAGACCCTACCCTAGGGTCTCGTCGTAAGCCCCGATGGTCGCGATGGTCTTGACCATCGCGACCATCACCTTAGGCGGTATAACTTTCATGGCAGTGAAGGTCCTTTACATAAGGGTTAAAGGGCCTGATTCAGACCCGAACACTATTTGCGGCCGCTCGCTGGCTAAAAGGGGCTAGCTGTTTAATCATGCGCTCGCACTGCGTCGCGTAAAGCCACCCACTAAATAATAGCGAGCGGCTGCACTATGCGCTCGCACCTGTATAAAGGCGCCCCATTGCCACTCGCAATACACGTCATCTCCGGCAGTTGTAGGATTAATCGGGAACATCGAGAGCCATCGGAGCTGCTCGCAGCGCTTGTGGCAGCCTTTTCCCACCACAACATTGCGAGCAGTTCAGGCTAAAATACAACCCAGTCACGTGTGTAATGACGCTACTTTGCTAACTATGCACACCCATTAAACGCCATTCTGACGGTCGGGCACGCCTGCATTCGCACATCCACACCCCCCTTTACAAGCACCTTCCCCTGTTACCACCCACAAACGGCACTGTCTGTCACTCAAAATAGCGGCCCGACTTCGGGCTACGGGCGAGCACCTTCCCATCGCACTGACTGGTTCTCGCACGCGCATTGCGAATCATACGCATGTGCAGATTGCAAAGAATCGCTCAATGCGAGCGAGCGCAGCATAGCGTCCGGGTCTGAATCAGGCCCAAAGTTCAGCCACTTCAGGGCAAAAGCTATTTGCGCCTAATTTATCTGATGTACACGGTTTTGCATGTGGATTAGTGATACTAAAAATTTTACTTGAAGTAAGCGCATTTCTGCACCTCTCACGATTTTTCACAGCTTAACAAACTATTTAAAGGATATTGAAGGTTTAGAAAGTGCACAACCATTAAATTCGCTCCGTGTCCGCAAATTTTTTCCCGTTCATGAATTACCGTTAAGTATCCTTAAGTATCTGCTTCAGTTTAGGTGGGCACTAAATATTGTGCTGTGCTTCAGGAACCTTAACTGAAACTTTGGCAATTCCTCTACTTAGGTGTATGCCGACTATGAAAGTAACCCGCAGCTCCGTCAAGCCATTGAATTCGCCTGCAGACAGTTTTACGTGCTGCACCGCAAACCGTTTGTGCTTCAGCTGTTTGCCAGCGTTGCTCCTCTCCTAGACCTTCCCGTAAGACGCTCCCTAACGTGACTTTCTTTCACCAGATGAACCAGTACAATACCACTGCAATTCCTATGTACCTGTATTTTTTTTATTGTGATATGCATTGGTACTATGCAAAAAACAATTGTAAGCTGTATTTGTTTTGTGTTTATTAGATCATTTTGCCTTGTCACAGTTGTTGTCTTTTCTGTGTGATGTAAAGTAGTATATCTATCTTCTTTCTCTTTAGCTAGATATTGGCTGCTTTCCTTTGTCTACCTGCCTCTGCTTGGATTTTATAGTTCAAAATGTTTAGACTAATAATGAAACGATATGAATCAATGACTGAATATATTTTAGCAGCTAAATCCAAGTAAATACTGTGAGTGATATCTATCATGGGTACAAGGTTTGCGGTGCACACCTGCCCATGGGTCCAGGAGGCCCCTACGCTGCAGACTCTGCACCCATGACCTACCAATCCACCACTGTGGCTGTACTTGTGGCGCAAACCCCTTTCCCTATATTCGTCTGGTGGCACCATCTGCCCAGTGATAAATTAGCAAAGTCACTGGCACAGTAATGATGGTGCCGCCGGCTTCCCGACAGTGAAAACCCGGCATGGGACTAATGATAGGAGTCTAAATACCGACACCTATCTTTAGCCCCATGCCGAAATCCCGACGCCCGGCATACCGAACGGAGCTCATAGCCATGGAGGGGGAGGGTTAGGTTTAGGGACTTCCGGGGGACTTAGGGTTAGGCACACCCCCGGGAGGTTAGAGTTAGGCTAGGGGAAGGGAGGGTTAGGGTCAGGCACCACCAGGGTGAGGTTAGGGCTGGGCACCCCCCCCGGGAGGGTTAGGTTTAGGGTGCAGGGAAGGGGGGTTAGGTTTAGGCACCCCTTGGGGGAGGTTAGGGTTAGGCACTAGGGGGGAGGTTAGGGTTAGGCATCCTTAAGGGAGAGTTAGGGTTAGGGGGGGAGAGGGTAGGGTTAGGGTCAGGCACCACCGGGGTGAGGTTAGAGTTAGACATCCCCCCCGGGAGGGTTAGTTTAGGGGGGAGAGAGGGGAGGGTTAGGGTAAATACTCACCTCAGTCGGGATCTTCATCTGCTGGCCTTCCGGCTTCACCGGGCTTAGATCCGGCACTAATACATACCGATTCCGCTGCCGGGATTAGGTAAAGTGGCTGACTGCTAGACAGTGGTGGAGGTTCGCTGTATACCGCCTACAGCTCTTAAATTGCCCCCACAAGCTGTGAAGATGCCAGTATGGACATTGGTCAGGACTAGTCGTTTCTCTGACAGACAGCTGTGTGGCTTCAGTCAGAGCCTGACTGCAACCATTGCAGGAGTGAAAGTAGTGGGTGCTGTGTGGACAGCACAGGTCCCCTCTGGCTTGGAGGCACAGCCTGCACCTGTTCATAATACACATATTATTCCCCAGGATGGAGTGAGCAGCGCCTCGTCTAGTAAGGGAGTGTCTGCCCAGTGCCTGTTTGACCTGCTCCAGTCCCTAGAGGGAGAAACAGCTGACATCCTGGATATCTTGGAGCTGGTGAAAGCTGAACGCCCCCTTAAATCATTAGGTAATTATAGAGCCACAGAGTATATACAATAAAGCAGTTGTATAGAAACAAATGTTATACAAACTACAATCATTTTTCATTTTCAGGCCAATATTCAGTCTTAAGTAGGCATTGTTTTATAATAGCACATGAAGGATGTTGGTCTAATTATCCTACACCGTACTTAGGGCCTGATTCAGAGCCGGACGCTATTTGCGCTCGCTCGTTCAGAAAAAAGGGGTGGCTATTCAAACTGACTGGTTCGCGCATGCGTATTACGATCCGTACGCATGCGCAGTTGTGCAAACATCGCTCAGAACGAACGAGCGGCCGCTTACGAGCGGCTCTGAATCAGGCCCTTACTCTGTATGGTGTCCCAAAAATCTCAGAGATCCCTTCTGAATACTCACAGTAATAAGAGGCTGTTCCAGGCCCCCCCGTGTGCTGTGGCGACATATGTAATAAATAAGTGAGACCCCAAGCAAAGCCATCCCAAGAGTTTCTATATAATGAGTAACAGGCTGATAGAACCCCTGCACATGAATAAATGCAAAGAAACACTGTATCACACAGGTTTATAAATAAACATTGAACTAAATACCCTAACAAACACACTCTATCAACCCAAATATGAAAAAGAGAGGGCAACAAATGTGACCCTGGTTATCGTCTAGACTAGAGTCTAATTATTATCAGGTTATATATATAGTGCACACATATTATGCCGCACTTTACTGAGACTATCAGTCATTCACATCAGTCCCTGCCCCAGGGGAGCTTACAATCTATGGGCCTGATTCAGAGCCGGACGCTATTTGCGGTCGTTCGTCCAGAAAATAGGGGTGGCTATTCAAATGAACCGTTCGCTCTTTGCGGTCTGTTCACGCCTCTATGTCTGGACGAGCGAACAAAACTTGCGGTCGTTTTTTTAAAAAATACGCCCCCTGGCCGCTCGCATCCTACGTCATGTCCGCTATTTATTAGATTAATCGAGTATTTCGACCAGCGTCTGAACTACTCGCTATTCTTGTGGTTGGTTTTTGCTACCACAATCTTGCGAGCAGTTCTGGCTATAAAATAACCCAGTGACGTGGTCAATGACGCTGTAGTATTAATTATGCACACCCTTAAAACGCCCGTTTTGAACTTTAAGCACACCTGCGTTCGGATCTCCACTCCCCGTTTTCAAGCACCTTCCCCTGTTACCACCCACATACGCCTCATTCTGTCACTCAAAATAGCAGGCATTCGCTATTTAGCGAACAAACGATTTTCGGCCGCACTGACTGGTTCGCGCATGCGTATTACGATCCGTACGCATGCGCAGTTGTGCAAACATCGCTCAGAACGAACGAGCGGCCGCTTACGAGCGGCTCTGAATCAGGCCCTTACTCTGTATGGTGTCCCAAAAATCTCAGAGATCCCTTCTGAATACTCACAGTAATAAGAGGCTGTTCCAGGCCCCCCCGTGTGCTGTGGCGACATATGTAATAAATAAGTGAGACCCCAAGCAAAGCCATCCCAAGAGTTTCTATATAATGGGTAACAGGCTGATAGAACCCCTGCACATGAATAAATGCAAAGAAACACTGTATCACACAGGTTTATAAATAAACATTGAACTAAATACCCTAACAAACACACTCTATCAACCCAAATATGAAAAAGAGAGGGCAACAAATGTGACCCTGGTTATCGTCTAAACTAGAGTCTAATTATTATTAGGTTATATATATAGTGCACACATATTATGCCGCACTTTACTGAGACTATCAGTCATTCACATCAGTCCCTGCCCCAGGGGAGCTTACAATCTATGGGCCTGATTCAGAGCCGGACGCTATTTGCGGTCGTTCGTCCAGAAAATAGGGGTGGCTATTCAAATGAACCGTTCGCTCTTTGCGGTCTGTTCACGCCTCTATGTCTGGACGAGCGAACAAAACTTGCGGTCGTTTTTTTAAAAAATACGCCCCCTGGCCGCTCGCATCCTACGTCATGTCCGCTATTTATTAGATTAATCGAGTATTTCGACCAGCGTCTGAACTACTCGCTATTCTTGTGGTTGGTTTTTGCTACCACAATCTTGCGAGCAGTTCTGGCTATAAAATAACCCAGTGACGTGGTCAATGACGCTGCTGTATTAATTATGCACACCCTTAAAACGCCCGTTTTGAACTTTAAGCACGCCTGCGTTCGGATCTCCACTCCCCGTTTTCAAGCACCTTCCCCTGTTACCACCCACATACGCCTCATTCTGTCACTCAAAATAGCAGGCATTCGCTATTTAGCGAACAAACGATTTTCGGCCGCACTGACTGGTTCGCGCATGCGTATTACGATCCGTACGCATGCGCAGTTGGGCAAACATTGCTCGGAGCGAACGGGCGGCCGCTTACGAGCGGCTCTGAATCAGGCCCTATATTCCCTAATACATGCTCACACACATACACACTTGGGTTCATTTTTTTTCAGAAGACAATTATCCTACCAGTGTGTTTTTATAGTGTAGTGGGAAGCCGGCGTACCTGGAGAAAACCCACGCAAATACGGGGAGCATATACAAACTCCACACAGACAGGGCCTTGGCCATAAATTAAACTCATGATCTCAGAGCTGTAAAGCAGCAATGCTAACCACTGCTCCAGCCATGCAATTCAATTATACTTTAGTTATCTATTAAACTCCCATTATTTTGGTTAATATTAACAAGCTGACATCTACACAAGATTGATCATCCCTATACCGCGTACACACTAGAAGAGATGCTCCATGAGCGATATCATCTAGTGCAGTGCCGGGCTCAACGTCATTAACTATATCGTTCAGTGCCGGCACCCTCCCTCATCGCTGCACATGCACAAGCTGACAATATCGTCAGGTTGGCCTGCATGTTTAGGCGATGAACGACATCTCCAATGACCCGCGGGAGCGTGCTTCGATGGCTGTTCACCGCGTACACACTGGACGATATTGGACGCTATGAACGATAACGATATCGTTATCGTTCAAATCGTCCAACTTATCTAGTGTGTACGCGGCTTTAGTTTTCTCACTCCGCATATACAGTATATACGAGCAGTTGGGCCGCTCCCATGCAAACAATAGGCTGTTACTTCCTATATGTGTTTAGTAAAAGAGGGATTTGGGGTTTTATGTGCAGAATGATAGTGATAATACTGTTCGCATATCGGTAAGAAGATTGCTGCGGGTTTGTATCCTAGTGAAAGTGCTAATGATCTCCTTATATCAAGGGGGGGGCACCCGTTGCCACTGTATTTTGCATTCCGTGATCAATGCCATTATTTAGCCTGTTACTCCTTGCAGATTTTTGCTACGGCAATGAAGATATGGCCTTCTCCATCAGCGAGTGCATAAAGCTGTGCGTGACAGTGGTAGCGTATGCCCCCGAGTCGTTCCGCAGGTAACTGGCCCCTTTCATTGGAGATTTCTATTTGGAAATCAAATAAGAAAAAATGTTTTACAGGAAACAATTTAACAGCTGGGCTAGAATATTATTCATTTTAAACATCATTAAAAGAAAAAAAATTCCCCTTCAAACAAATGTATTGGGACATTTTTGCAGAGAATTATGCATTAGAATATTTTTTTAATTATCTGATATGGGCATTTCAGAAATTAAATCAAGTAGTTATATTATTACTCTGTAGGAATATTTTATTAACTGCAGTTTGAAGTCTACTGTGATACATATGTATTGAGACTGTATATGCGATTATATATATCTTATTTTTTTTTATGAGAGCCTAGACTGCTTCACTTTCTGCCATTTCACAGTTTGGAGGTTTTAAACTATTAGCGCAGTCCTTTACTAAATACTGTATATCATTTTGGGCTAGAATATTAGTCTATTGTACAATACTTTGTTGTTGTTGTCTAGCTATATAAAATGGTTTTACGTAATCCTGTCCGGGCAATCATTACTAAGCCTGCAGATGCTGATGGTGTTGGAAGCTATGATCCCTTGCTACCTGCAGAAGCTGAAACGACAGACCTCCCAGCTAGAGACGGTGTCGGCCGCACGGGAAGAGATTGCAGCCACCGCGGCACTGGCCACTTCCCTCCAGGCCCTTCTCTACAGTGTGGAGGCTCTGACCAGGTCATATACATAGTGAGATCGACACATAAATAAAAAAACTTTTTTTAAAAAAATTTCTACATGTCCTGTATACGTATATAGGTCTACAGGAAAGTATATGGGTAGTTGATAACTTTCCCACATATACACTATAGTTCGGGGCAATTTGTCAATTTCCCGGCTTAACTTAAATACTTCAAAGTATTTGGTGCAAGGTATACTGGGAGACCAAGTGCCGGATTGTGAGTGGCGCCTATACTCGCACGTGGCCAGATCTAGCGATTTATAACAAACCGCGCATTTCTCCAGGAGTTTCTGTTTTGGCCGTTTCCGGGTGTCAGCTGGGTGGCAAGTAGGCTTACGGACGAAAGGGAACCGTCTCGTGGGCGTGTAGCGGGCGAGCAGCCAGAGTTACTCCACATTCGGTGTCACGCGTATCCTGAGAGGAAGCCTATATCAGTCATGGCCCTAGCATGGGGAAGTGATATAGGGCTGTATTCAATTAGAAGCAAAAAGCCGAGATCCGCGAAAAAGTATCGCACATTGCGACTTTTTGCCAGATGGAAACTTATCTCCGTATTCATTCCAAATACTTTGCGCCTACGCGGAAACTCAATCCAATGTAATAGGCGAAAAAGATTCACCTCTGAATAGCAGGAGAAATGAAGTGCAGTTTTTTTTTTTGGGGTGCAAACGTGGGGAAACCACTCAGAACCCTTGGGACAACCCCCTAGAGGATAACTGTGTCAAAAAAAAAAAATTGAGGAACACCTCTAAAAAGTAGTTTGAATTTAGGGTCGAAAAAGTACAAAATGGGGGTTCAAACATAAAACGCAGCGAATTAGACTTTTTGGGGGATCTGCAAGTATGGGTCAGGTTTTTTCTTATTGCAGGTGATTGCTTCAGGTGCATTTTTTACTTTTTTTTAAAACTTCACTTTAGCGGCTTTAAAATATGCTAGCACCCATTTTCATGTACCCCAAATTTGACAGGACTACTTATTTTCTCCCAAAAAAAACTGCTTAATGCTATTCTTCACCACTTGTGCAAAGACGCTTATTAGAAGCAAATGACACAACTTAAGTACCCCAAATAGCTTTATTAGGGCAATTCGGGTGCATCTATATTGATCCCCAATGTTAGTGCTTCTTGGTTTGCCCAATTCTGTCAGCACTTTTCGCCTGTTTCACATTCGCTGGGACACATTTTCACGTCTTTTGGAATTGAATACGGCGAATAGCGGGGATGCGCACGTTAAGTTTCCACGGCTAAAAGATATGATGCTGGCAAAAAAGTCTGGCAGGCGAAACTTTATTGCGTAGGTGAAACTAATTGAATACCGTCCATAGTCGCAATAGTGTTCCGTTTTGCAATCCTTTCGCATTGAGCAATGTGGCTGCATTCGGTCCTACTCAGAATGAGGCCCTAAGGGACAGATTAGTCAGCACCTTTACCCACTCACCCACTTGCCTCATTCTCCTTGTTGGATCTGCTTGCACCCTCTATGCTAGACACGATCTGACCAGCGCCTTCTTACCTGATAGACTACAGGACATCCCCATCCAGGCCATCCTATGTTGATGATGAAACCTATATCACACATGCCACCTGCACAGTCCTGGGTGGGAAAAGGTTATTAGACGCATGTTTGATCTTTATTCTTGGCCATAATAATTAGGTTACTTCTCTAATAATTAGGTGCATTGACCCTATTCAATAATAGAATCCGTCAGTGACTATGTTTTGTTTTTTATTCCATTAAAACTGGCACAAGAGTCAACTGATTTTATTTGTAGGCCCATGACTGCTCCTCAGATGACCCGAGGTGACCAAGGCCACAAAGGAGCCACAACCGCCAATCACACCATGTCAGCTGGAGTCAACCTGAGGTATTTGCTTCCTTGACTGTTTGAGACATCTAAGCTTCAGTTCCTTGCAGTATGCCAATGTAAAGGCTACACTAATAACTTGCCTGTATCCAGAGACAACCTCCACCTGCTGGAAGAAGGTCAGGGACTGCCCAGGGAAGAACTGGATGAAAGGATCGCACGGGAAGAGTTCCGAAGGCCGCGAGAGTCTCTGCTCAACATCTGCACAGAGTTTTACAAGCATTGCGGTCCTAGGTTGAAGATCCTTCAAAACCTGGCCGGAGAACCACGGGTCACCTCGCTGGAACTCCTGGACGTCAAGTCGCACATGAGGTGAGGGTCCTAGGGAATGATAAAATATACAAGTAAATAGATCCAATGTCTGATAGATTGATAATTTGATAATGGACCAGGAGATGTTTAATAAAGTTTCCCATTTGCTATCTCTTTTAGGCTAGCAGAGATTGCCCACTCGCTCTTGAAGTTGGCACCCTACGACACACAGACTATGGAGAGCAAAGGGCTGAAGCGTTACGTCATGGAGATGCTGCCCATTACGGACTGGTCGGCCGAGGCAGTGCGGCCAGCCCTTATTCTTATCTTAAAGAGACTGGATCGTATGTTCAATAAAATACACAAAATGCCAACTTTAAGGTGAGCAGTTGCCCCAGAAACGTGGTTTGAGTTTCTGATGTTGCAAACCTTGAAGTAAGGGCATGAAAACCATTTCCTCTGCTGCTGTCCACAAACACAGATGTGATGGTTTCACTGGGCGACAGCAGAGGAAATGGGGGCATAAAACAAAAGGTAGGTGAAATCTAGATGCACCTATGCTATGACATCACTGTCCCTATAAGCTTACACTTACTGTATTGTGTGACAATGTAGCTGTCATTTGAGAACCACAAATAATGTGTAGACGGATAGATGCATCAATTGCGCATTTCTATGGTCTGTTTGAGGATATGCGTTATGTACAGATTCTCAGATGCTTGGTCATATATGGTTTGTGTATGTGTATATTTTATATATACTGTACATATACACATATAACACACGCACATACACACATATACTAATACCAAGAAATAAGGTGCTTCATAAATCTTACTACAATAACTGTCTGTCTAATCGTTGCCTACATGCATTATCGGGGCAGAGTAATATGCTTTGTGATTGAATAAATATGAAGACATTGTCAAATGTGTGATGAGACTCAAAGACAATGTACAGATAATAGCAGTAACCAGGACTGACGTGACAGATGACAGGCATGCCTGCGCAGTATACTTTGTAGGACCCTTAATTCCCAGTCTTCTATTACTGTGTTACTACCCAATGTATTTACTAGGCTTTTCAGAGCTTGGTAAATAGGGTCAGACCACAGTCACCACTGACATAAATGGGCACTGCGGTCTGCAGCATTAGTTTTGCTAGCACAGAAGATGTCTCTGATATTTCCTGCGTACAGGATTTGTTAAATAGTCTAGTTACCAAAATCTTGTGGTATTTGCTGATTCTGCATGATTGGGGGAAGTAAGGTTAATAATTAGGCACCAAAACCTATTCAGTTTTACAAGCCATTCCCATAATACTGTATGCTTGTGCATTGTGCACTATTTCCCATACTATGCTTGTGCATTGTGCACTATTTCCCATACTATGCTTGTGCATTGTGCACCATTTCCCATACTTTGCTTGTGCATTATGCACCATTTCCCATACTATGCTTGTGCACCATTTCCCATACTATGCTTGTGCATTGTGCACCATTTCCCATACTATGCTTGTGCATTGTGCACCATTTCCCATACTATGCTTGTGCATTCTGTACCATATCCCATACTAGGCTTGTGCATTGTGCACCATTTCCCATACTATGCTTGTGCATTGTGCACCATTGCCAATACTATGCTTGTGCATTGTGCACCATTTCCCATACTATGCTTGTGCATTGTGCACCATTTCCCATACTATGCTTGTGCATTGTGCACCATTTCCCATACTATGCTTGTGCATTGTGCACCATTTCCCATACTATGCTTGTGCATTGTGCACCATTTCCCATACTATGCTTGTGCATTTTGCACCATTTCCCATACTATCCTTGTGCATTGTGCACCATTTCCCATACTATGCTTGTGCATTGTGCACCATATCCCATACTATGCTTGTGCATTGTGCACCATTTCCCATACTATGCTTGTGCATTATGCGCTATTTCCCATACTATGCATGTGCATTATGCACCATTTCCCATACTAGGCTTGTGCACCATTTCCCATACTATGCTTGTGCATTGTGCACCATTTCCCATACTATGCTTGTGCATTGTGCACCATTTCCCATACTATGCTTGTGCATTGTGCACCATTTCCCATACTATGCTTGTGCATTTTGCACCATTTCCCATACTATCCTTGTGCATTGTGCACCAAATCCCATACTATGTTTGTGCATATGCACCATATCCCATACTGTACTTGTGCATATGCACCATTTCCCATACAATTGCAAGATGTTTTCAATTCTGAAAAAGCAGAAGGTGTTGATTCTAGAAACATCTCTAAACTTGTGTAGTTGAATGTATGGCATATCTGTGCAATTTCCTGCATGGCATTGGTCAGAGAACTTATTTATGTAATTTCGTGTTCTGTAACCACATGTAAGAGGACTCAAACAAAATGCTTTTGCAGTAATGTGGGTAGTGCGGATATGGACGGCGCTTTTCCACAACTTGCAAACTGCTTGATCGGCCATAACTCTTTAGCAATAGCCAGTATAGATAGGGAGGTGCAGAAACTGTTACATAGGTGAAAAATGAATTAAGTTATCTGTTAAATGAGTATGATAGCTCCAAAAAAGGGGAAAGCCTCCTCTTGGTACCGATATATATCTTGTTGCTATAATGTAATGAATGAAGGGGCTCATTCTGAGTGGAACACTGCTGCTTCTGGTGCGACGGCTGTAGCGCCATTTGCCGTAGTCACATCTGCGACTATATGCTAATGATAGTACAAGCCTTCCCTGGTGTACAGCCGTGCGTCTGACCGTGCGAGGACTGGGACGCCCACTTTCAGCATCTTTCAGCGCTGTAATACCACTTGTGCAACTTTGGCCGCCACCATCAGTCGCAACATTGAAAATTGCCCCAGCCCAATGGCGGGCATAGATTTTCCGTCAGAGTATGGCCTCCAACATTATTGATTAACACAATCCCTTACATGACACTCCGATAACACGCCCGTGGACAGAACATTTTCATATGTTTGGAGTAGCCATTTCCCAGACGGCGCCCAGGAACGGCCAGCACATTTCCAATACATTTCGTATACCGTGCGACTGGGTGCATTCGCCATGGAATGTTTTAGCAGCTTAGACGCATGTGCGGTAGCAAAAAATTGCTCAACTTAATGAACATGCGATGAAGAATCAGACCCTAAATATTTGTTATGTGTATACGCGTCTTTTACTTTTTTCGCCCTGATGAAGTCCACTTGATGGATGAAACGCGTTGGAACTTCTAGGCCTTACAGCTTTCTAAACCAACAATTCTCAGCTTATGAGGTTGCTTGGTCTCATGTATGCCCTGATGCCATTACAGCAGGGTTATCTCCAGATAAGCTGTAATTAATATTATGTACACATACATCTTTATGTAATAAATATTGTTGTCCTTTATTAAAAAGTATTATACTGTCGTGATTCTCCCTATTTTTGACATTATAACAATGAGATATATCGGTATTGAGCGGAGGTCATCAACGCTTGTTGGGATCCATCACAATGATATACGCACCTAATTATTTTTCCTTACAGTAAGCACAATAACCGCGCTTTTACAATATGCCAACTGGGTGCACAAAACTCTGCAACATTTGTAATGCACGTTATTCAGCCTCAGTAATGCATGTTATTCAGCCTCAGTAATGCACGTTATTCAGCCTCAGTAATACATGTTATTCAGCATCAGTAATACATGTTATTCAGCCTCAGTAATGCACGTTATTCAGCCTCAGTAATGCACGTTATTCAGCCTCAGTAATGCACGTTATTCAGCCTCAGTAATGCACGTTATTCAGCCTCAGTAAAACATGTTATTCAGCCTCAGTAATGCATGTTATTCAGCCTCAGTAATGCACGTTATTCGGCCTCAGTAATGCAAGTTATTCAGCCTCAGTAATGCACGTTATTCAGCCTCAGTAATACATGTTATTCAGCCTCAGTAATACATGTTATTCAGCATCAGTAATACACGTTATTCAGCCTCAGTAATGCACCTTATTCAGCCTCAGTAATACACGTTATTCAGCCTCAGTAATGCACCTTATTCAGCCTCAGTAATACATGTTATTCAGCCTCAGTAATGCACGTTATTCAGCCTCAGTAATGCACGTTATTCAGCCTCAGTAATACATGTTATTCAGCCTCAGTAATACATGTTATTCAGCCTCAGTAATACATGTTATTCAGCATCAGTAATACACGTTATTCAGCCTCAGTAATGCACGTTATTCAGCCTCAGTAATGCACGTTATTCAGCCTCAGTAATACATGTTATTCAGCATCAGTAATACACGTTATTCAGCCTCAGTAATACATGTTATTCAGCCTCAGTAATACATGTTATTCAGCCTCAGTAATACATGTTATTCAGCATCAGTAATACACGTTATTCAGCCTCAGTAATGCACGTTATTCAGCCTCAGTAATGCACGTTATTCAGCCTCAGTAATGCACCTTATTCAGCCTCAGTAATGCACATTATTCAGCCTCAGTAATGCATGTTATTCAGCCTCAGTAATGCACGTTATTCAGCCTCAGTAATGCACGTTATTCGGCCTCAGTAATACATGTTATTCGGCCTCAGTAATGCAAGTTATTCAGCCTCAGTAATGCACGTTATTCAGCCTCAGTAATACATGTTATTCAGCCTCAGTAATACATGTTATTCAGCATCAGTAATACACGTTATTCAGCCTCAGTAATGCACGTTATTCAGCCTCAGTAATGCACGTTATTCAGCCTCAGTAATGCACCTTATTCAGCCTCAGTAATGCACATTATTCAGCCTCAGTAATGCACCTTAATCAGCCTCAGTAATACACGTTATTCAGCCTCAGTAATGCACCTTATTCAGCCTCAGTAATACATGTTATTCAGCCTCAGTAATGCACGTTATTCAGCCTCAGTAATGCACGTTATTCAGCCTCAGTAATGCACGTTATTCAGCCTCAGTAATGCACGTTATTCAGCCTCAGTAATACATGTTATTCAGCCTCAGTAATGCACGTTATTCAGCCTCAGTAATACACGTTATTCAGCCTCAGTAATGCATGTTATTCAGCCTCAGTAATGCATGTTAGTCAGCCTCAGTAATGCACGTTATTCAGCCTCAGTAATGCACGTTATTCAGCCTCAGTAATGCACGTTATTCAGCCTCAGTAATACATGTTATTCAGCCTCAGTAATGCACGTTATTCAGGCTCAGTAATGCACGTTATTCAGCCTCAGTAATGCACGTTATTCAGCATCAGTAATGCACGTTATTCAGCCTCAGTAATACATGTTATTCAGCCTCAGTAATGCACGTTATTCAGCCTCAGTAATGCACGTTATTCAGCCTCAGTAATGCACGTTATTCAGCCTCAGTAATACATGTTATTCAGCCTCAGTAATGCACGTTATTCAGCCTCAGTAATGCACGTTAGTCAGCCTCAGTAATGCACATTATTCAGCCTCAGTAATGTACATTACTCAGCCTCAGTAATACACGTTACTCAGCATCAGTAATGCACGTTATTCAGCCTCAGTAATGGACGTTATTCAGCCTCAGTAATGCACGTTATTCAGCCTCAGTAATGCACGTTATTCAGCCTCAGTAATGCACGTTATTCAGCCTCAGTAATGCACGTTATTCAGCATCAGTAATGCACATTATTCAGCCTCAGTAATGCACGTTATTCAGCCTCAGTAATGGACGTTATTCAGCCTCAGTAATGCACGTTATTCAGCCTCAGTAATACATGTTACTCAGCATCAGTAATGCACGTTACGCAGCCTCAGTAATGCACGTTATTCAGCCTCAGTAATGCACGTTATTCAGCCTCAGTAATGCACCTTATTCAGCCTCAGTAATGCATGTTATTCAGCCTCAGTAATGCATGTTATTCAGCCTCAGTAATGCATGTTATTCAGCTTCAGTAATACATGTTATTCAGCATCAGTAATGCACGTTACGCAGCCTCAGTAATGCACGTTATTCAGCCTCAGTAATGCACATTAGTCAGCCTCACTAATGCACGTTATTCAGCCTCAGTAATGCACCTTATTCAGCCTCAGTAATGCACCTTATTCAGCCTCAGTAATGCACGTTATTCAGCCTCAGTAATGCACGTTATTCAGCCTCAGTAATGCACCTTATTCAGCCTCAGTAATGCACGTTACTCAGCCTCAGTAATGCACATTATTCAGCCTCAGTAATGCACGTTAGTCAGCCTCAGTAATGCACGTTATTCAGCCTCAGTAATGCACGTTATTCAGCCTCAGTAATGCACGTTATTCAGCCTCAGTAATGCACGTTACGCAGCCTCAGTAATGCATGTTATTCAGCCTCAGTAATGCATGTTAGTCAGCCTCAGTAATGCACGTTATTCAGCCTCAGTAATGCACGTTATTCAGCCTCAGTAATGCACGTTATTCAGCCTCAGTAATGCACGTTAATCAGCCTCAGTAATGCACGTTACGCAGCCTCAGTAATGCACGTTACGCGGCCTCAGTAATGCACATTATTCAGCCTCAGTAATGCACGTTATTCAGCCTCAGTAATGCATGTTATTCAGCCTCAGTAATGCATGTTATTCAGCCTCAGTAATGCATGTTATTCAGCCTCAAGAATGCATGTTATTCAGCCTCAGTAATGCACGTTATTCAGCCTCAGTAATGCACGTTATTCAGCCTCAGTAATGCACGTTATTCAGCCTCAGTAATGCACGTTATTCAGCCTCAGTAGTGCACGTTATTCAGCCTCAGTAATGCATGTTATTCAGCCTCAGTAATGCATGTTATTCAGCCTCAGTAATGCATGTTAGTCAGCCTCAGTAATGCACGTTATTCAGCCTCAGTAATGCACGTTATTCAGCCTCAGTAATGCACGTTATTCAGCCTCATTTATGCACGTTATTCAGCCTCAGTAATGCATGTTATTCAGCCTCAGTAATGCAGGCGATGATTAGATATACAGTACAGTTATTGCCGTCAGGTACAACAAGTATCTTATTTAATTTTCATTACCTTGAAAAATTCTTAATGAACTCAGATTGTGATACTCCGTGAAATAAAATGTAATGGTCTTGGGACCTGATTCAGAGATGTGCGCTAATGCCGAAGCCGCGGCGATCCCGTACGCAGCCGCCGTGCGAAAATGTGCAAATGTCGCAGGCGCAGAGGATTGTATTGAGACGCCCACCTGCAGCTTTGCAAATCCAAGCACCTGCATAAAAAGATGCGCAAGCGGTCGCAGATCTTTCGATTATCGGTCTTCTGAGTAACACTATGGTCGCACAAAAATTTACAAATTTTTCTTACATGTGAGATCGCAGATGCAGGATGTGACACTCCTCCGAAACGATCGCGACACGCCTGCGTCCTTTGCTGCCGCACCCCGTTTCCTCCCACTATTGCTCCCTGACTGGCAAGCACGCTGGGAGCAAATAGTCGCTGCGAGCGATTATGGTAATGCACCTTGACGAATGCGCCGCGCGATTCAGATGAATGCGCGGAACGGGCGATTAACGCTCGACTGCGTAAACATGGGAATAGCGTCCTATGCTGAATCAGGCCTTTAGTTGGCTGTTTGTACAATAATTTTGCACCGCAGGGAAGATGACTGCACTGATGAACTGGACCTTCCTTTGACTTTCATCATTTTCATATCATATATCCCTGTCTCTAACCCAATCCCCCCCCCCCTGTTGTATTGCAGGCGACAGGTTGAGTGGGAGCCTGCAAGCAATTTGATAGAAGGGGTTTGTTTGACACTGCAGAGGCAGTCAATCATATCCTTCCTGCCTCACCTTAGATCTCTGATCAATGTTTGTGTAAATCTGGTGAGTAAGCGAGAACCAATGGGAGCCTTCTGTTCTGTGACCAGGCCGCTGTCCGATTCCCACGTCTGTGCCTAAATCCTGCATGCTACTTGGATCCACATGTGAGGAAGTCACCGGATATGTCTTGTCTCGTATTGGGAGGTGTTTGGTTGTCTTCTGTCCTCTGTATAACGGTCTTTGTGTTCCTACTCCATTGATCTTACAGTGTTTGCATTGCAGGTAATGGGTGTAGTGGGGCCCTCTAGTGTTGCAGATGGATTGCCTCTACTCCACCTCAGCCCATACCTCTCCCCTCCCCTGCCCTTTAGTACCGCGGTAGTCAGGCTGGTGGCACTGCAGATACAGGTGAGTACACAATTAGGTTTGTTTGATTTATAAGTAACATCCTTAAAGCTGATTGTGGAATGTTACTGGATGAACCTAAAAAGAAATATACCTGCTCCTTTACAGCCTAGACAATCCTTTTGGCAATAAATATTAGCGGAATGTGTTTACATTTTATGTTTGTGACTTTACTTTTGTTGTAGGCATTAAAGGAGGACTTTCCTCTAAGCCACGTGATCTCACCCTTCACTAACCTGGAGAGGCGGGAGGGGATGCTGCTCAACCTGCTCATTCCGTTTGTGCTGACCGTAGGATCGGGAAGTAAAGGTCTGAATTGGGTGGTATACAGTATAATAGAATGCAATTGATGGGCAATCCTTCAATGAAGGATAAGTCTTCCTTCCTATCGTGCATTTCCAAGAGTTTGCAGGGCAAACGAAACAACATGAACGCACAAGTAACAGACTGAGGGGCTGATGTGCAATGCTGAACGCAGATTCACGAGTACTGGGAATCGGCACGTGCGCAGGACCCATTCTGCACATATGCAGGATGGGTCCTGCGTGAACGCACGCAACCCCTGGCAGGCAAAGGCATTAACGAGGCAAGGGGGATGGCCCACGTTCCCGGAAACGGAGGGGTATCACTCCCATTTTCCGGGAGTAACAAGACCAGGATCTGCATCTCCTGGCCTCGCAAGCCGGCCAGTCTCCGTAAGCTCTGGCTCTCTCAGCTGGCCGACGCCGTCCACTGGTCACGATGGTTATCTCAGCCTGCGACCTCGGTCGCAGTGCTGGGATCGCAAATACAGCAGGGGTGGCAGACATCTACTGCATTGCATATTAGCAAGGACGGTTTTGCAAGGCTGCTAGCGTGCGGCTTTGCAATTCCGTCCTATGCTGAATCACCCCTGAGACATTAAATTAATGTTCCTAGATGCCTTCAACTTTATTCTTAAAGGGAGGGATGTATCAAGCTTTGGAGAGAGATAGAGTGGAGAAGTTGCCCAAAACATCCAATCAGCATCTAACTGTCATTTACAGTATATTGCACAGTATTTGACAATTAGAAGCTGATTGGTTGCTATGGACAACTTCCCCACTTCATCACTCTCCAAGGCTGTATACATCCCACCCAAAGTGTTGTTCTCTCTATGTCCATCTGAAGGGTTTCTCCTGTCTTGCATCACTCAGACAGTCCCTGGCTGGAGCAACCTGAAGTGTTCCTGCTGTTGCAGACCGTGATAAACATCTTGCTACCCCCACGTATCATCAGCACCTCTCGCAGCAAGAACTTCATGCTGGAGAGTTCACCTGCTCACTGCTCCACCCCCGGGGATACCGGGAAAGATCTGCGCAGAGAAGGACTTGCCGATTCCACCAGCCAAGCTGCTTATCTCGGTGAGAATCTACTGTCAGAGACATTCCGGTTATAAAGTGCGAGTCAAGCTACTGTAGGTACACACTGGAGCGACGGGCATTTGTTCCTACATCGGAACGAATGCCCGTCAACAGTGATTGTGCGTCCACACTGGTCGACTTTAATGAACGACGGAACAATCACCGTTACGTCATTCATTAACAATGCACAGGCCGCTAACGATATCGCTAGGTTTGATGTTCAGCACATCAAACTTGGCGACCGTCGCTAGCGAATGGGGGAGCGCGCAATCGCCAGTATACACTGAGCGACATCGCTCCAGTGTGTACCAAGCTTTATGGAGCTGATTCAGAATAGGTTGCAGCCTCGCTCATGTCGGCACCTTTTGTCGCTGTACCGCCTGCGACTATATGGAAATTGAATGGATCAAGTCATTGATGGGTAAATACACATACAGGTTCATATAATTAAAAGACATTGAAGGGGTGGGGAACGTGCGTTTATGAAGGTGATCCCTGTTTATCTTGTGGCCGCAGAGTTTCCTCTTTCCACAAAACCTTGCTTCTTTAGAAGTACCGGTAATCATGAGTTGTCCTATAAATTCAGTGGGATGGTTTATATATTTACCACCCGGGGGCATCAGATGTGGTTTAGATGCGCATACGAATATTTAAACACGCAACAGTGACGTGTGCTAGACAAGAGCCCAAAGGTCCCATCATTCTCAAGAATAATTTAAGTGCGAATGGGCCAAGCACATTTTCTGAGATTTTTTTTTTAAAGTTGGTGGACCTAAAGGATTGTACAATGTTATAGGCACATTATTGTGTGCATACTTGACTGTGTACTCTCCCTAACATATATTATATGGATATTTGAAGTGGAAGATGTATTAAGGTTAACTAATGAAGTGCTGGCGTGGGCAGAATATAGAGGACACCCTGTTTGGGAGAACTTACAGTCTAGTGAGAGAGAGAGGGCGCTGCTGAAACAATAGGAGCTAGTGGGATGGGTAATGGACATAGCCAATGCGATTTGCATGCAGAGGGAGTAGTGTCAGTTGGGGTAGAAGAGATGTTATTTAGGAGAGCAGTTGAAAGGTTGAAGGTGGAGGGAGAGTCTGGTCAGTATAGGAGTTCTGTAAGTGAGATGCAGCACAGGAGAAGTCTTGGAAGCAGGAGTGAGAGGTGACTATCAGAGACACATAGGCCAGAGGGAGATCTGAGGGGGCGTGCGGGAATGTATTAGGTGACAAGTTATAGAGATATATATATATATGTGGGGTGAGAGTAGGTGGGGGCCCTGAAGGTGAGGGTGATGGGGAGTGAGGGTAGGGATTTGAAGAGTGGTGCTGCAAATGTGAAGTAGCTACAGCAGACGATCATTCTCATCATGGCATTTAGGACAGATTGTAGAGAGGAAAGACGGTGGAGGTGAATGCTACATACCAGGAGGTTACAGTAGTCCAGGCGGGCAATGATGAGAAAATGGAAAAGAGTTTTGGTGACATTCCGAGTGAGAAAGGGGCAAATTCTGGATGCGTTCTAAAGGATGAGTTGACATGACAACGGATAGGTCTAAATGTATGGGGTGATTTAAAGCAACATATACCTTTAGTAAAATCACTTATGTATACGTTAGATAATTACATTTATACATAACACTTAACGCCACTTTCTCATTGCTTTCCAGCTCTAAAGGTGATTCTGGTCTGCTTTGAAAGACAGCTGGGATGTGAATGGTATCAGCTCAGCCTTCAGGTCAAAGAGATGGCTCTGAGGAAGGTAGGAGGACTGGCCCTGTGGGACTTCCTGGATTTCATCGTAAGAACGCGGATCCCGATATTTGTCCTCCTGAGACCTTTCATCCAATGCAAGGTCTGCTCACTCCTCAGTTCAGAAACATTTCTTGATATGTGCACAATGTGTTATACTGTTATCTATGTTATTATATTATTGTTATATTGTTATTCTCCAATGCAAAATGTACACGTGCAATAGGACATAGGGTGAGATGTATCAAACCTTCTAAAGAGTGGAGAGGTGGACAAGTGGAGAAGGTCCCCATAGCAACCAATCAGCTTCTACCTATCATTTTATAGAATGTATTTGATAAGTGCTACCTCCAAGCTGATTGGTTGCTATGGGCAACTTTATCCACCTGCCCACTTCTCCATTATTTGCACTGCTTGAATCATCACACCCTTAGGAGCTCATTCAGACCCGCTCGCAAGATGCGATCGCTCGCTGGCAAAAAGGGGCCGGATATTTAAATTAAGCGCTCGCATTGCGTCGCGTAAGGACGCCCAGGGCCGCCGTCAGAAATTTTGGGGCCCGGGACTGTCATAATAGGCAGGGCCCCCCTCAACCTTCACAAACCCCCACCACTTCCCACAACCCCCCTTCCGCCGCTACCATACCTATACACAATAATGATTGTACAAAAAACCCACAAGCGCTGACAAGAAGCAGCTGGTAAAGAGGGTGTCAACCTCTTATAATATCCACAAATAAAATACAAAATTACCAGCGCTATATAGTGAACATAAAAAATAGATAAAAACTAATGATGAAAGTGGATGGTTAAATAAAAATCACATGTTCATATCCAGGACTATAATCCATGAGCTATAGGTCATAGTATATACAATAAATTGCTTATCGTCAATTGGTTCACCTGCGGTGATTTATATATTTTAATATATGATAATAAACATGTGATTTTTATTTAACCATCCACTTTCATCATTAGTTTTTATCTATTTTTTATGTTCACTATATAGCGCTGGTAATTCTATACACAATACTATAGAGTCCACACACACTTTAGCCTACCTCGCTCGCTCCATACTTCTTCTGTCAGTCTTCATGCTCCGGGCGGCTCCTCAGTCCTCACACCACTCGCCCTCTGCAGCTCCTGTCATTCAGCGTTGCGCGGTGTGACGTCACGCGCGCCGGCTTCAGGGAAATTAGAACAACTTTAGTGACAGCAATGCCGGGCACTGCTGTTTGGCCAATCCAGTAAGGTGCGAGGCGGAGCCGGAGGACGGCTGCCGGCAGGGGCGTAACTAGAACTTTTTGGGCCCCATAGCAACATTTTTAAGGGGCCCCCCTAACTTAGGTCTTACACAATAACCACAGTAGTTCCCCTAAAACATTAAATGCCCACTGTAATGGTGCCCCTTATGCAATGCCCACTGTAATGGTGCCCCTTACGCAGTAGTGAGCCCCTTGTAGCTGCCCCCAGTAGTGAGCCCCCTGTAGTGACCCCCCTGTAATGCCCCCAGTAGTGAGCCCCCTGTAATGCCCCCAGTAGTGAGCCTCTTGTAGCTGCCCCCAGTAGTGAGCCCCCAGTAGTGAGCCCCCTGTAGTGACCCCAGTAGTGAGCCCCCTGTAATGCCCCCAGTAGTGACCCCCTGTAGCTGCCCCCAGTAGTGAGCCCCCTGTAATGCCCCCAGTAGTGATCCCCTGTAGCTGCCCCCAGTAGTGAGCCCCTGTAGCTGCCCCCAGTAGTGAGATCCCAGTAGCTTCCCCCCCCCACGCGCGCGGGCGCGTGCACACACACACACACACACAAATAAAACAAATAAAAAAAACCTTACCTTTATCCCGCTCCTGTGAAGCCGCCGACCGCCCCGTCGCCTGCTCCTCGGCACTATGGGAGTGACGTCATGACGTCACTCCCATAGTGCACTGCGGGACCCGGAAGACGGAGTGAGCTCCGTTCTCCAGCTGCCGCCGGGGGTTTGAGTAGGAGCCAGGCGTCCGCTGGTAACACAATCTCAGCGGGCGCCCGGCATAAGGAAGGTGCAGGGGGTGCGATCGCTGGGCCGGCGGGCCCCATAGCAACTGCACCCCCTGCACCCTCCATAGTTACGCCACTGGCTGCCGGGCCCGGCTGGGTGAGGTGACAAGTCACTTAACTGTGACTAATGTGCGGCGGCGGCGGCAGATGTATAGTAGAGGATGCCGCCAGACCTGTCACTGTGGCACTTGCGGCCAGGGGGTTAGTAGTAGTGGCTGGCAGTATGTAGCAGGCGCTGGGCGGGCCCCCCGAGTGTCCGGGCCCGGTACTGCAGTACCGGCAGTCCCCCCCTGATGGCGGCTCTGAGGACGCCCACTATGTTTTAGCGAGCTACAGCAAAGTGTGCTCGCAAATGTCTGAAGACGCCCCCTAGCCACTCGCAACACACGTCATCTCCAGGAAATGAAGGATTAATCTGGACCATCGGGAGCCATCGGAGCTGCTCGCAGCCCTTGGGGTTGCCTTAGCCTGCCGCAAGCACAGTGATCAGCGCTGGCTGAAATACATGCAGGTGACGTGTGCAATGACACTACTTTGCTAATTATGCACGCCCATTAACGCCGTATTGGCGGCCTGACACGCCTGCGTTCGCACATCCACTCCCCTGTTCCCAAGCACCTTCCCCTGTTACTACCCACAAACGGCGCTCAAAGCAGCGACCTGATAGTGGCTTACGAGCTACCAAAATCAGATTGCATCGAATGGCTTGTGCACGCGCACTGCGAATTATACGCATGCACAGAAGGGCGAAAATCGCTCAGAGCGAATCAGGTCCTTAGTCAGCTAAGCAGACCCAACCGTTCAGGCCGAGAGACTGAAACAGTCCATGCATAGTCGGTGTAAATGGTGGATTATGTGCTCTTTGTAGCCTGCCCAGTACTTTTTACCTCCTGCCCACAGTTATTGGCGCAGCCAGCAGAGACTCAGGATGAGCTAAGCGCACGGCAGCATATAGCAGACCAGCTGGAGCGCCGATTCATCCCGCGACCTCTTTGTAAGAGCTCCCTCATCAATGAGTTCAATAGTGAGTTGAAGATCCTTAAGGAGGCTGTGCACAGTGGCTCAGGTAAGGGCTGTCTATGACAGATAAATGTGATTACTGTCCAGGGTCATGGATGTGTTAGATGTGTAAAAGCTCCAAATACGACCCTAACAATGATCAAAATAAGAATATTGACAATTGACGTATTGATAATGATGACACTTTTGGGGTCTCGTGACGTTTTGCAATACAGATCGTATTTAACATAGGCAAGTATGGAAGGAGTAGACTTAGGGGAAGATTAATTAAACCTTCTAAAGACGACCAGTGGGAGTGTTTCCCCTAGCAACCAATCAGATAATAGCTATCATTTATCAAGTACATTCTACAGAATGATAGCTAGAAGCTGATTGGTTGCTATGGTCAACACCTCAATTTTTCCTCTTTTAAGGTTTAATAAATAAGTCTCTATCAGTGCTACGCACACTGAAGTATTGCAGCCTTAGGGGTATATTTACTAAAGGTCTACAATTTTGAGTATGGGCAGAACATACAGTATGATTGGAAGGTGACCACACATTGGCCTCTGTGTGCCGTCATCCCCTCTGCACTAATAGGGGTCAATCCTACTAGCCGCGAGGTACCTCTGAACGCAAGTATGTGCGGCTGAATATGAACTTACGGTGCCTTCAGACTCGCTGTTTTTTCTTCAAAGCCCCATAGGGCTTCGTACAGAAAGTTCTGTGGGTCCGGTGTGAGGGGCAACTGCAACTCCCCCCATAGACTGAAATGCAACCAGAAGTGATCCGAATGCTCAGACCATGAGACCATCTTTACTGATTAGAGTAAGAGGATTCATTGCAGAGCTATATCTGTCACACACAAGCCTTATCGAACACTCTAAAGAAGACAAGTGGAGAAGTTGCCCCAAAGCATCTAATCAGCTTCTGGCTGTGCTCTTGTAGCTACGCTGGATAATGATTTGTATGTCTTAAATGTTATTGATAGCAATATCTTCCATAGGCAAAGGCATGTATAAGGCGTAGGAGGCATTTATGTCCTTTTCACTAAAGCTCCTGTCGGGTTGTTATAGCATACCAAGGGAAGACGTCTATCAGCACCGTTGGTACCTCCACCTCTGCGTACCGCCTAAGTTTGGCTACAATGTCCCGCTCCAACACGGGCACGGGGACCGTCTGGGAACAGGAGAGTGAGCACTCTCAGCAAGCCTCGCAGGACACACTCAGCCGCACCGATGAGGAGGAGGAAGACAGTAAGTAGCCGTGTTGTCTAATAAAGGAGTAAAAAGACTCCTAGCACAATATGTTTCTCCTGCTAAACTGAAATTCTGAATGACATACGGACATTTCATGTATCCACAACAAGAGCTGCAAAACAAGGACGTTCAACTGCATTACTAAGTGAAATTAAAAACACAACATTAGTTGCGATAAGGGTGATTTACTAAGTTGCAAAAAGGCCTGGACCTATAACGTAATGTACAAAATATCACAGTATTATAATGTGAACAAGCTCATTCAGAAATGCCCAGGTGGAATAGAACCTGCAAAAAACATGCACCGAATGCTCAGTGTGTCCAAGTCTACATTTGCATGACCACGCCCCTTACTGTACTAAGCTTACACTTGCCCACCCCCTCCTGTTCCATTCCACCTCTCTAAGGGGCAAATTTACTAAGATGGGAGTTCTATTTAAGAAGTGATGTTGCCATAGCAACCAATCAGATTCTACTTCTCATTTCTCTATCACCTCTTAGAAGATAATACCTGGAATCTGATAGGTTGCTATGGGCAACATCACTACTTAATAGAACCATCTTCGTAAATTTACCGCTAAGTGTTGGAAGACGTAACCTAAAAATGCGATCAGCTCAGCATACGGAAGCAGGCACAAAGTGTTCTTTTGAGCATATGTGCAGTATGACAATACGTATTTTATGCAAGTGAATAAAAAAACACATATCTGTCCAACTTAACATGAATCACTGTGTGGTTAATGTCTAAATACTAATATATGTACAGTTTGTTAATGTATGTTAAAGTGCAAATATCAATCTTGTACTTTTTCAGAAATATGTAGTTAGCCGACATGGGACCTGATTTAGGAATGTGCGCTTTTACCCAGCACAAGTATGCTAATGCCTGCAGGAGGCGCCGAAGGAAATAGACGCCTCCTGTCGGTATCTCGGAACATTTTAGCTGCCGACACAGATCAGATCAACATGGCGACCATTTACGTCGGACGACGTAGACACTGGCTTCGGCAATCCCAGAAAACTGTGCCAAAACGCCCTCGTTTTCTGGAAACACAGGCAGCGCCGCACCTGTCCCCAAACGGCCGCAGGATGTCAATCATCCTGCCGCTTAGGGAGGGACTACGACCGCCGTCACAGTCAGTGATGGGCACATAAGTAGTATGGATCCTGCGCATGCGCCGTTCATTAAACATTGGAGTCATGCGTAAACCATCGGGTTGGCGCACAATAATGAAATCACAATGTGTGGCACCTGCTGATTTATATTTACATGTACTGCTACATTTGTGGAAGGATTTAAAAACCCTTTTACCACTAGTTTAGGGGGTTATGACCTCTGTTCAGTGTTAAACTCATCTTACCGCTGTTTATGTCTAAGCAGCTTGCGCCATCTAAAGATGGCGTTAGCAGCACGCTCCGCATTGCCGGCAATGGGGGGCCAGCAAAGCCTTTTCGGCTTCAGTGAACCCCTCCAGGCTTTGCTGAGTCCCCGCCAGGTTGAAGCACAATGCGTATATGCAAATGGCCGTCGAGTACGCGGCCCAACAACAGCGATGTTAAGCTGCTGGCATCACAGTAGAGAAGGACACTATGGAGGAGGGGGACACCACTGGACAAGTAAGTCATCTTAAATACCGGCGGTATATTCGTAAGTAAGAAACGCAGTAACACTAAACGAAATATGCCAACTGCATATGCCATTGTTATTAAATGGAGACCTTAATAATTACAAGAGGGAGGAAATATAAACGAGCACAGAGACCAACCACTTATCGCCATTGTTTTCTAGTTATTTTTATAAAAATAATAAAAATAATAATAATCTGATAAACTCTCCGCCTACTCTCTTTTTCCACCGATCACTCCCTTCTTCCCGTCTGACTTCCCTTTTTCTTGTCTTTTTTCTTGTCTTGTTTATACTTTTTATTCTTCTTTTTTCTGTTTATTGGTTTATTGAACCATTGTCATTTTTTGTTTTCATTTACTATTGTATTATAAGTCTGTTTGTATTATTCAAAATGGAATAACTTATTGCAATTATCTATATTGACTTCATTTTTTGCATTCCATAGAGATATACCTTGTCTTCTTTCAGTAAAAACAGTTTGCATAAAAGAAAAGAAAATAAATAAATAATAATAATCTTTCTCTTTGCTTCTAGATGACTCAGTGAGCATGCCCAGTGTGGTAAGTGAGCAGGACACGTACCTCTTGAGTGCCATTGGCAGAAGACGCTTCTCCAGTCACGCGTCCAGCATGTCTGTTCCCCAGGCTGAGGGTGGCATGCTTCCCAGCCAAAGGTAAACTGTGCTGTCCTTCCATCGCCCTCCTGGTCAGGAACCCATGTAGGATGGAGACTAGATTACCTCTGGGTCTATGTCAGTGGTGGTAGCTAACATGATAACAGTCCGGAAACCAATCGCACAATAGCTGCTAGATACGTATGAAACATACGATGATGAGAAGAAGAATCAACTAAATAATAACAATAATCATAATAATAATCATAATAATCATAATAATAATAATCCTAATAATGATAATAATAAAAATAATTATCATAATAAATAACTATCTCTTGGCTAAAATTTCCAATTAGGATTTCTGTTTCTTTTCATTTTACTGCTGATTAAATGCCTTTAAATTTACGTTCATCATTCATCATTACGGATTGTAATAAATAAAATTGCTGATGGTAGGTAATGACTGAACCAGCGATGCATGCTATGGGGCTTGCTTCAGAGTTGTGCGCTAATGCTCCTGCGGCTGAGATCTTCGCAGCCGTGGATGTGCAGAAATAGGCTAATGCAGCAGCGGCTGGGAATTGTACTCTGAGACGCCCACCTGAGCCATCGTAGCTGTCCGCAACTGCACGTACGCATCATCGGACGCAGATCAAGCAGACATCGACTCCTTGAAATACTCTATGGTCACTCACAATGGCCGCCATTATCGAGACCCCGGAGCCATGTTTCCTGCATACGGGATCGCAGAACGTGACACGTCTCCGGAACAGTCGAGACGCGCTAACGTTTTTAACCGACACTTCCCGTTGCCTCCCTCAAACGCTCCCTGCCTGTAAGTCGCACTGCGAATAAAGACTGGTAGCATGCGAATACGGTAATGTAGTTTGACGCATGCGCAATGTGACTCAGATGCGCGAAATCGCTCCATTTGCGAAAGCATCAGCATAGCGTACAAGTCTGAGTGAGGCCCTTTGTGTTGCTAGCTGGTGAACCATGCACAGTAATACAGAATAATACCTTCTTCTACTGATGTTAGTAGTATTACAGTAATGATTAGGGATATGTTTATGTATCTCATGAGTTTCGTCCATGTTAGATGTTGTTACCTTGGCTGATTGTGGACCAGGACATACTGATGTGTTGGATGCCACCGGCACTCTTGAATACTAAATAAAGTGACTTTGACATTTGATTGTATATAATCCTGATGTTGGCATTGATATACACTGTTTAGATTATTAATATGACAGTTATAAGGGACATGGGGGTCTAGTTACTAAGCAGTGTTAGGAGACAGAGTGAAAAGTGATAAGGTACCAGCCAATCAGCTCCCAACTGTCATTTTTCAAACACAGCCTGTGAGATGACAGTTGGGAGCTGATTGACACTGCTTAGTAAATAGACCCCATGGTCACGATTTCCAAGTATTACTGCTATTGATTGATTAAAGCAGCAGAACTAGCGTTTCTTGTTTTCCTTTTCTTCCCAAATTTTTAAATCATTCGCATTATGGAACTCGAAATTTTCAGTGACGACATCCTCAAGCTCTAAGGGTTTGTGTCCTCCAAGAAAGGGCACAAACACACCCGAAAACTTTAATTACATCACGATCGTAGCAAATGAATACCAGATTGTGCTATAAGCTGCTTAGCAATACGTTTTCAGATTTACAAAGACCATATAAACATAAATATATATATACGGCCTGATTCAGAGCGATCCGCAGTTTAGCTGCGGCTGCATTGCGCGCCGGGGAAATAAATGCGCATAGTCGTCTGTGTTCAGAGCTGTCTACACCAGTCCATACATCCGCTCGGGAAGTAGCTTGCGGATTTGCACCAGCCCTATCCTGAGTGCAAGAGGTCTGGCTGATCTATGTGTACGCTCTACATGGCTTAGGGCCTGAAAAAGAGATGGCCTGATTGCCGAGCAGCACACAAGGGGGCGCACAATTCCGTTAACCTAAAATGCAAGCGCAGCAGGAGGTGTGTGTAGGAAACAGACACCTCCTTGCTGCATCTGCGTGATCCCAGCGTTGCGACCGAGGTCGCAGCCTGGCATCACCATCACAACCATGGCGACCATCGGATGCAATGGTTGCCCTTTTTGGCCAGGCTGTGGTGGCTGAATCTTACCGCAACCTGACCGGATCCTGGCCACTTGCGAGGCCAGGAAATCTTCATCCACCAACTCAAACCCTGGCCTCATCTCTCCCGGGAATACTGCCCAGGAACGCCCCCGCTCCGCCTCCCGAACGCTGTAGCCTGTCTTTCAGGCTGCGGCTGGTAGGCACTACGAGTGCACTCTCAGATGGAGGTCTGCACACTCGCAGTCCTCTAACAATAGGAGATCTGTACTAACCATCAGTATTCTTTGCACGAACACCCATTTGCCGCCCAGTTACACTTGGTAACCCACAGGGGAGATTGGTAGAGGTGCAAGTGACCCTGAATCACCAGTAATTACTGGACGCTAAGTATGCTGGCTCCGATGCATGCACAGGCGCGAAAAATCTGTTTGCAAAGTGGACTTGTGTGCAATGCTCAATCGGACCCGTAATGGTGACTTCAGAATCTGACCACGATAAATTTCCGTAGCTCAGTAAGACATATAGGGACTGATTCTGAGGTGGAGGCTGCTGCGTCCGCTCTTGCGTGTGTTGCTGGAGTTGCGTCTGCGATAACATGCAAATTCTGGTATCGGCCCGCCCCTGTTGTAGTACCTGTCGTCTGAGTGTGCAAGCGCTGAGATGCCCACTTTCTGCGTCTCTGCATACCATAACAACGCCGGTGATTCTCCACACGCCACCATTGGCGCACCATCACAGACACCACCCATACCTGCCCTAACACTGTGGCAGGTGCAACGTCTCTGTGTGAACATGGGCCTCTGTGGCTGCGGCTCTGCGTCGGAGAACGCAGCCGTTTTCACTGACACGCCCTCGTCCATCCCATAACACGCAGTTGCGAATAATCGCTCAGCCACATGACCATCGGCATTGTGTTTGGATTGCCCACGTCTATGAATCAGGCCCATAATCTGCATTTGAAATGGAAATGGCTGCCCAAAAATTGCCACGCACCTGTCAGAAAACTAATCGGGAGTCAGGACTGTAAAGAAATTCACAGGTGTGACAGAATTAGGGTTCATCTATGAATCAGGCCCTGTATACAAGTAAAACAAACTTGGGAAGTTGTGGAGTCTGACGGCCTGATTCAGACACGCTCGCGAGCGTACATGCATCTGCGGTCCCAGTGCCAGCGCCGAGTGTGATGGTCATTGCCCTCGGCCAGCTTACATAGCCTGGCTGTCAGAACCCCTATGCCAGGTCCAGGAAGTCTGCGGCCAAAGTTTAGCCCCCGCTTTCTACTACCGTCCTGGTCGCCAGCCCCGCTCCGTCCACAAAACGCCACCGCATGTCAATCCTTCTGCGGCTAAGGGGGGAAGGGGAAGGCTGCAAGCGATCACGCAATATCCGTTCTTTACAGGTGCAGAATGGGTCCTTCCCATGAGCAGACCCACAACAATCGCATATATACGTAAACCATCGGGTTTACGTACATACCTGAATCAGGCCCTGGGCTCATTATTTCATTGTATGGAAAGAATCAAGGTGTTCTGCTCAATTCTAATGGCCAATTTGATAAAAAGAAATACATTCCTCGCGTACCACCAAAAGGAAGGAAACCCTAATAAAACGTATTTTAATTCACGGAAAAGTGACTCAAGATAAATTAGACGGGTTAGGTATGGGATCCCGATGGTCAGAATCCCGACAGCTTTAGGTAAGTAAGGTAAGGCTAACCCTTACCCCTCCCTCCCTGGTGACTAACCCTAAGTTCACCCGCGCCGGTGCCTAACCTTAACCCTCCATCCTTAGTCCCTATGCTCCCCCTCGCTGGTGCCTAACCTTAACCATCCCTGCTTAGAGCCTAACCCTAAACTCCCAATCGCCGGTGCTTAACCTTAGCCTTCCCCCCTTAGTGCCTAACCCTAAGCTCCCCCTCGCCGGTTCTTAACCTTAACCCTCCCTCCTTAGTCCCTAACCTCCCTCTTGCCGGTGCCTTACCCTAACCCTCCCTGCTTAGTGCCTAACCCTAACCTCCCAACTTAGTGCCTATACATAACCTCCCCCTGCCCGGTGGTTAAGCCTAACCCTCCCCTAACCCCCGATACTTATCTTCGGGATGCCGGCGGTCGGGATTCTGGCGCCATTATTTCAACCGTCGGTATCTCACACGCCAGGATGCTGACTACATCATAAACTCATTGGACGAGTTTTTAAGGTGCAAACTGCCTCCATGTATAATTATTGTGATTATAAAACAGAATTCTGTACTGTCACACGGTCCACGTTCCTAGTACTGCTGCTTTAATCCTCAGGCCATGGACCATAGGCTCTTGCTTGTTCTCCTTAGCTCCTGTTACTCCATTTTTTGGCACTGCGTTCCCCCCCTCCCCAGCAAGCTCTCTCTCTGCCCCTACTCCTGTAGCTCGGAAAGTGCAGAATGCCATGAACTGTAGATGATTTGCCGTTGTTTTGTTCAGTTCTTTTAGTTACATATTTTGGTACTTTTTATCGTTTTGCATGTTGATTTTCTGTGTTTTTTTTTTTTTTTTCGTTTGTTAGTTTTTTGTTTGCTTTTTCTTTCCCTTCAATGCTTCATCTCCCTCCCCCTCCTGCAGTGAACCTAATGTTCTCGACGACACCCATGGGCGTGATGGCGCGATCAGCCTGTCTAGGTATGAATGCTTCCTGTGTGTCATTGTGATGTCGGAGGGTAGAGAGAGGATGGAGGCCAGACTGCAAAGCTGGAAGCTCTCTCTCCTCACTCTCACTCCTATTCTGTCTCTCCACAATATTTTCCATGTCCCATTTCGATTGGACGTAAAAGGTGCAATCGCTCTCTGGCTAAAAGTAGCTCCCACGATAGTTACAGAACGCCATGCCTAGCGAGTAATCACTTCCTGTCAGAAGACATTTATGTTTAGGATGATCTCTGTCGGCTTCCTGCACTGCTACTTGCATGCCCTGGTTTCGGAGTTTCTATAGTATAGTTTTTAGTGGTATAGCTTTTTGTTAAACACTGGGGCCAGAGGTGGTTTAATGCCCAGTGAAAGGCCCATATGCTGCGCCTACAGCATACAGTGAAACCCCCCCCTCTTACCCTCTGCCGGCGACACAATCGTTCCAGTCATAATCAGGAATGTGGCACATGCTCAGTAGGTAGCAAGAGCTGTGGTAGAATGCCAACGTCTTTGTTATCACTAGCCGATGCCATCTTAAGAATATGGCACCACTGGCACATTATATAGGGAGCGTCGGAATGATTTTATGTTGGGGGAGGGCAATATAAAATTGTTCCGACGCCCCTGCCCGCCCCCTCCTTCCCTCTCTCTCTTACTTGTTACTGGGCACTCAGGGAATGGAGTAGCGGGCGCGGACGGTCAGGGGCTGCGCTTTATAACAATGGGTTGCACAGCCCCTGCATCGCACATTACACCTCCTCTGTGCGGTGCAGCCTATTGCTATAAAGTACAGCCCCTGACCGTCCGCGGCTGATGCTCCTTTCAAATGTTTGGGGGGGGTCAGGGGGCTCCTCCGTTACAACGCCCATGGGGCCACACACCCTGCACCCGTTATAGATAAGCCTCTAACTGGGGCCTGAAGGGGGCTGAGAACTGTACCGGTTGGCATAGTACTTCTTGCATGAAATCGCTGTATGCACGCTCATATCTGCCCACACATGTTTGCAAGATTCTGCCAATTACACCTGCTGGCATAGGTGGGATAGAGGCGTTGCGACATGGAACGACTACAGCACAGACAAAGAAGCATATGCACCTGGGAAAGACACATTATTTCCAGGTGGCCGGGGGCAGGTACAAATAGTGAATGATGCAGAAGATGATCCCCAGCATTAGTGAAGTGCGAGTGGGTTGTGTAAGATGTAGACCTGGTAAAAAGAAAACCAGGCGAATATGTCATTGACTGAAATGCATCTTTTTTTTTTTTTTGTTCATCAATATCTTTATTGACCATATAGGAAAGGTTCCTGGACTGCACACCCTGGCAGCCATCTTAAGATAGATTTCACTTTGCATAAGGCCACAGTTGTAGCTTTATCAATGAACACAAATTGCTTTTGCAGTTTGTGTTGCAATTGAGTTGAATTCTACTTCAGCCCCTAAAGCAGAGGTTCCCAAACTCCACCGTGACAGTCCAGGTTTTAAGGATATCCGTGCTGGAGTCTAGAGCAGTGATTCCCAACCTCGGTCCTCAAGGCACACTAACAGTCCTGATATCCATGATTGTGCACAGATGGTTAAATCAAATAAACTGAGGTACTAAATAAGTCACTTGTACTCAAGTATGGCTATCCCTAAAACCTGGACTGTTAGTGTGCCTTGAGGATCGTGGTTGGGAACCCCTGGTCTAGAGTGTTAGATCAAATTGACTAATTAAGTACTAATTAAGTCACCCGTCCATGAGCATGGATATCCTTAAAACATGGACTGTAATGGTGGAGTTTGGGAACCGCTGCCCAAAAGGTTTTCTTTAAAGGTAAAATACTAAAGGTATACATAATAGTAGTTGTACAATATATAAAGAAATGTGAATCTGTGTACAGTATTTATTAGCTGCCTGGCAAACTGATTCGCTTTAGAACGGGCATTGCCAACAATATTAAAAATGCTGTCAAAATCAGTTCTCATGGAAAAGACAGATGATTACTCCTAACCATGAGAGTACATGTGAAGTTGCTCAGAGAGAGTTTCCACCTTTACCGTTCTAACTCGTGAATCATTACAACTGTGACTGTGTGCCTAGGACTGTTCAATCTCTCACCTGTTCCTTACCAGGGGCCATTAGAAAGGGATCTGATAAACTGCTTGCACAATAAAATCAGACGTTAAAGTCGGGGTCTATTAATGAGAACTCGTTTTAGTAAATCTGTCACTCTACGAACACCATACGGACGGACGCGGCTCTGCAATAATGCAGAATTTGGGTCCGTCCATATAGGAATTGGGCAATATTGGAATCTACTTCATTACAGCTGTTTGTTTGAGATATAATATTACATTTCGGCACAAAGCTTCATCATGGCATTGACAATCCTTATCCCTATTCTGGAGAGTATACTAGTCATATTCTGCGCCAAAATATTATTGCCCACCATCGTTTCAACCATGGCTTTCCCCTGATACAAAGGAGACGCTGAGAGACGCTCTGTTAGTACAATGGTCAGTGGTCATTGTCTGTAGATTGTATCTAGCACTATATTCCATAACCATTAGAACGATGTATTTGGTGTCCCATTGTCATTCTTCATTGTCAGTGTTACTAATGTGTAATTATGCTGTTTAGCGACTTAGAAGACCGACAGAGACCGTCTTAAAATGCCTTAGTCGCCGACTGACAGTTCAGGAGAATTTTTTGTGGGCTGACCATAGATTCTTAGTTGCAGTATCCTCAACATTGGGCCTGAGTCTGGCAACAAGTGCCGGCATATGCAGACGTCGGCAGATTTGCTAATGTATGCAAATGCGGGTATCCATCCGTCTATACCAGTGTCTGGCTGTCTGCATATGTATCATTAGTATCGCCACTTGCACCCATCCCATGCTTGGTACAATAGACCCAGCTGAAACAGTCGTCCCATCTCCGTCCGCACGCCTCATACAAGCCCGGAAGTCTGGCTACACTCCCAAGGCATTCCCATGAGACGCATCTGTTCTGTCCGTCCATAGGTAACTGCCCAGAAACACCTATTTCACAGACCGAAAGCTCCGGCCTTGCAGGGAGCGAGACGTCCGCTCTCGTATCCTCTGTCAAGGGATGTATTTGCATGGTACGCGATTGTGCAGTCTGCGATTGCGTGATCTGCTGATAATCGCAGGATGCGCCCGCTTTTGGAATTGCGTACCAGAATCAGGCCCAATGTCTGCTGTCCCAGAATGTCAAGGAGGTTCACGAACTTTTCGGAGTTCGCCCAGACTCCCTGGAAAGTAGACCAACCCACCAGAAGCCCGGTAAAGTGAACAAGGGAAAGATTACTTGCCTTCACGACTTCCTTGCTGCACTGCGTGAAACTGCTGCATTTTGGGCCGGACGCGGACGATGATGATGTAAATCTATTTGCCTGTCCCCCCCCAACACTTGCATCTTCGACTTCACCTCCAAATGTAGACAAGTATCTACCAGTTGAATGCCCACAGTGGAGGCAGCCATTTAGTGGGGTTACCCAATAACAGTGACATCACTGCGGCATTACGTGAATCAGAGACATTGCTGGTCGCTAGCGAATTGTTACATTGCGTCCAGATTGTTTGCCTCCACTATATGACCGGCGTACTTTAAACTCCTGCCTCGCTCATCTGAGACACCGAGTGTTTCACAGCTAATAACCTTTTAAAAACTTGAAAGGCTTTATCACTTCAGTCCTCTAACTGCCAGGCACACGGGGATAATTTATATACTTAATATTTATTTTAGATTTGTTTGATGGCCCAGTGTTCCGTGTGATCCTGAAATAGCCCAGCTCCCCGCAGCATCTTCTGTATGAGAACAAACATCATAAACAGACTTTTAGCGGGCATATAACACAAGCTGTGCTGGCACCATTTTGGATTAAGCTGTACGAGCCAGTTTTACTGCCACTCTTCTAAATGAGACGCAGTGGTCTCCTGATGGAGAGGAATCTGAAATGAATCCAATTACCTGTTTGATCGATCCCATGTTTTCTTCCTTTTTGCTTTATTAAAACAAAACAAAACCAAAGTGAAACAATAACGTTGCTACGAGCTGTGATGTTAGGAAATAATTTCCTTTACTTCTCGTACAAAGGGGGAAGTGAGGAAAGTAATAATTGTTTCCTTGCGCTGCTCATTTATCACTTCACAAAAAAGCTGCTGGCTCTTTCACCTTACTGCAGTGTTACTTTATGATTACATCAGAGGTTTTCAGATTAATGGTGATATTTTATCAATTATCTTTTGTTACATTGAAAATCCTGCGCGCTCAAAATCATTGCAGAAAAAAATTGTGAGCTGAATCCTACAAGATCCTAAAAAAAAAAAGATAAAGGTCCAAGAGATATCCCTACATAAGGTTCTACATCTATCTAATGCTCATAGCCCTATAGAATTGCGGCACAGATTGCCGGTAATTATATTGTAGTGAATTAATGGCACAGGAATGGTCATGTGACTAATGATTGAAAACAGTTCCATATATAGATCAGTAACCCAAAGCCACCAACCAGGTATCTACATAGAAACACTGAATTTGCATGTCCAGCTGCCTGTCCTTTTGAGTTTATGTATTTTGGGTGTTATTCCGAGGTGCACGCTAACTGCACGTTGCATACGGTTCTGCTGGTAACAGAAATGGAAAATACATGGACGTTCCTGGGCGGTGACTGGGAGGGGACCTGAAGTGAATGTAAAAAAAAAAACGTTGTGTGGGCGTGTTATGGGAGTATCGGGGGCGTGTCAGTGAAAGCGTCTGCGTTCTCAGACGCAGAGCCACAGAGGCCACAGACAGACGGAGAAATGGCACCTGTCCTAGGGCTGGTCCAAGTGTTGATGACGCACCATGACGGTGCGCTGATGGTGGCGTGTCTTGAATCACTGGCGGAGTTATAGCGCGCAGAGACGCTGAAAGTGGGCATTTCAGTGCTTGCACATTTAGGTGTACGCTAATACACAAGTGGAAGGCTGATGCCTTTTGCATATTATCGCTGCCGCGACTCCGCAGACCTACACACCAGCGGCTGCAAATACGTGCACCTCTGAACCTGGCCATTTGTAGGTGTTTTGTTTGGGGCTGTTTTTGTTATATATTTTTTTTTTGTTTTGCTTTATTTTTTTGTTTTATTACATTGTACTAGAAAGATGTGATTAGTTGCCAACGTCTCAGTTTCTGTAGTTACCTGGGTATCAGGCTTGTTGCAATAGCGCTCTGTAAGTCAGTGGCCCGTCTATAACGGGTGTGCTGTGTACATGGGCGCCTGAGTCAAGCAGGGCCTACGATGCCAGATTTCTGTCAGTTTCTTTAGACATATGCCACGGGCATTAGATTTCCAAAGGAATCGACTGATATGTGGCGTTTGTGCAGCTGCTGCCACCATATTTCCACGGGGAGAAGGAGCTGACGTGAAAAACATACACTGGCCCCCTTATTTTATAAACACGTCCCTGATTTCTATATTGCATTTAGCAGTGGTTAAGCCATTAAAACACTTTAGATGGGGAAACTGTAATTCAGGGGTAAATCAATGTAATAGCCTGAGAGTTGTAGGCAATTATGGGCCTGATTCAGCTAGGAATGCACGGATGCAGACGCACGCAGTCGGTCGATGGTTTTGCTCTCCGCATGCGAAAGCATAGCAGAGTGCGTGCGCGAATCGGTCAGTGCGATGGAGTATGTGTACGCAGGGAGTCCACAGCCCCAGGGACAAGTGATTGACAGGAAGTGCCGTTTGTGGGTGGTGGCGGGGGAGTGGTCAGGCAAATGCCGGCATGCCTGTGCGTTTGGACGGCGTTTCAGGGGCGTGCATAAGTAAGCCCTTGCAGAGGCGGACGCAGCCTGGGCTCCAGTTGCGCACAGGAAGTCTCGCTATGTCTGCGGGAGGGTCAGGTCAACCACTATTGTGCGTATGGGTCCGATGGCTCTCAATGTTACTGATGTTTCCGCTGTATAGAGGACGCAAGTAAAGGGAAGTGGGTGGTATTATGTAGTGCTGGGCGTCTGCTTATTCTGCTGCGATTGCCGTGCGAATGCATTCATTAGCATATTCTCGCAGCGGCTGGGTGCGTGCGTCTGCATCTGTGCGTTCCTTGCGGAATCAGGCCCTCAGTCACTATATTTAAAGCGGCAATACCAACCTGGTTTTTGCCCGTTGTATTTTTGCCGCTTTAAAGCTAGCACCTAAAATGAAAATGCGCGGGTGCTTGCAACTTGCAAGCTATTACATTTAGCCCTCAGTCCTTCAGCATCTGATAATCAGCAAAAGTTATAGTGATCTACCTGAAGATGGGGACATTGTGATTTTCCAGCCCTTTATTTACCAGACATTTTTTTCTCATAAAAAATGTTAAAATATTAAGACTTCAGTTGGTAAGAAGTGATTATTGAGCATCTTCTGTGTACTGTACATAATAGTTAGTTGGCCATGTACAGTCACCCTGTGAGGAAAAGGGTCTCGCTCAACCAATCAGCTCCTAGCTATCATTATATAGAATGTACTAGATAAAAAAAATCTAGAAGCTGATTGGGCAACTTTTACACTTGTCCACTCTAGAAGATTGGTATGCAGTCGGGAAGCCGGCAGACCTAATCCCGACAGTCGGCTTCCCGACTGCTTAATCCCGGCGAGGGTTAAATGACAGGCGTCTAAATCTAGACGCCTTTCATTTTACCGACGCCAGGAGACCGGCGCCCGGCATCCCAATCGAAGGGACCCTGAGCGCGCATAGCCGTGGGGGGGGGGAGTTAGGTCTAGGATTCCCGTGGGGGACTTAGGGTTAGGCACCCCCCCCCCCCGAGAGGTTAGGTTTAGGCAAGGGGAAGGGGGGGTTAGGGTTAGGCACCCCCGGGGGGTGATTTAGGTTAGGCACCACCCAGGGGGACTTAGGTTTAGGCGGTGGCGAAGGGGGGGTTAGGTTTAGGCACTTAGAGGGGGGATTAGGGTTAGGCACTTGGGGGAAGGTTAGGGCTAGGCACCCCTAAGGGATGGTTAGGGTTAGGGGAGGGAATTAAGTTAGTCAATACTTACCTTAGGGACGATCGGGATTTTCACCCATGTCAGGCAGCCGCGTCCGGGACTCCAATCATACCGATTCCAGAATATTTGCTCTATATACTTTATGGCCCCCCCTTCAGACAGCAACTTTCCATGGAGAAGGACTTACTGTAGGTATATTTTTGTACCTGGCAGGAGGCAGGGACCTAGATGTTGTCCTCAGGAAGGCGGGAGATGACAAAAAATGGCCTATCCTGGCATAATATCCTGAAGTAACTTTTTTATAATGAATCTAGGAACTTACACTCACATGTATATACTGTATAATAGTATATATAATAATGAATGCAAAAAAATCTCCAGGGGGACAGGTGAGGAAAACTCGCTCTCCAGTATATCCCCAGCCTTCATGCAAGGTGGATGGCTAATAATTTGTCATAAGGGAAGTTTATCTGACTGTCATCTGACATCTGCTGTTGCACCAGAGGTTCTATCCTAATATGGCGACAGGGACAAGCAATGCTTCCCTGCTACCTTCCGAGGCTCTGACCAACGTGAGCTCAGAGGTGAAAAACGGTTTCGCTCTGAGATCCAGGCCCAGACAGATATCCCATTATGCAAAGATACCCTGTCCAGCCGTCACCTAGATGGCAGCAGTCAGCGGAGACAGATAGGATAAAGGGAATGCACATAGAAAGGTAAAAACAACGACAACAACGTTTTATATTTTATTTATATTGTTTTATATTCATATTTTCTATTATATTTTGTATGTTTTATTTAACCTTATAGTTTTATTAGAAAAGTAAATATGTTTGGAGTAATATATGAAAAAGATATATATCAGACTTGCCGACATCCTGGCAGCCCCCTCCAGATCGGACAAGTAGGGGGGTGTAGCGTGATAGAGGCGGGGCGTGTCCGGGGATACTACCCGGCAACGGGGGCAGGGCCGTGGACACAGAATCGTGTAATTTCGGCCCCGTCCCCTGCTACACACTGCCGAAAATCTCGGCATTGTGTAGCAGGGGACGGGGCCACGATCACGCGATTCAGCGCGAATCGTGTCACCGCCCCCTTCCCCCGCTGCGGGGGTTTTATTGTAATCGCGGGGGGGTCTGGACGGGTCGAGGCTTGCCTGCCTTTCCTGGGGGCCCGGGAGCGGCGGACGATTTTCGGGAGGCTCCCGGCTGAATCGGGAGGGTGGGCAAGTATGATATATAGATATCTATTGGTTGGCAGGGGCGTATTTACAATGGGTGCTGCACCGCACACCCGTGCACCCATATTATCTAAAACTTACCTCTCTGAGGTCCCGCGTCAAGTCTCTCTGCGCTGCTCAGCACGGCCATTTTCCGGTGTTTTGCGCATGCGCTGTGAGGAAATCGCCGGGAAATTGGCCAACGCTCCTGTCAGATGGGTACGGGATGCTGGCGATCAGGATCCCAGCAATGAGAATCCCGATGCCGGCATCTTGACTGTGTTGGAATACTAACGCTGGTCGGTAAGTACCCTAATCCTAAACCTAACCCCCCCCCCCCCCTGCAGCCTAACCCTAACAAACCCTCCCCGCCCCTGCAGCCTAACCCTAACCCTCGCCCGGATGCCTAACCACCGAACCCCAAACCTTGCTGTTGGGATGTCAGCGCCGGGGGGGAAGGGGCTGTGGGAAGGTCTCGAGGGGGGAAGTCTCGGGGGGGGGGAGGGGGGGTGTATGTTGAGTCTCCCATATCCAAATATTACAAAATACAGAATTTTTTTAGCATGACTGATATAGTGAAACCTTCACTTTTTGATGGGCCAAAGGGCCTGATTCAGAGCCATTCGCTAGATGCGGCCGCTTGCTACCAGCGTATGCAAATTCAGCTAAGTGACGTCAAGGCAGGCGATCGCACGGCAAGGCATAAGCACACCCACTGTGTCTTGGCGAGCGATCACTTTGTGTATGCAGACGCCCATTAGCATATGGTGAGACGCCCCCTAGCGCACATTATCTCCAGGAAGTGTAATAAAACATTGGTACATCGAGGACAATCGGAAGCGATCGCAGCGCTTGTGGTTGCCTCTACCCTACCGCAAGCACTGCGAGGATTTCAGTGTAAAAAAAAAAGGCTGGTGACGTGTACTATGACGCTGCCTGTTAATTATGCACGCCTCTGAAACAGCGTTGAGACACTCGGGCACACCTGCGTTCGCACCTTCACTCCCCCGTTTTCACTGGACTGCCCCTGTCACCACCCACAAACGGCCTCTCTTGTCACTCATTACACGGCGCTGTCTTTGCAGGACGAGTGAACGGGTCCCGATCGCTATGACTAGTTTGCGCACGTGCACTGCGATGCATACGCATGCGCAGATTAGCGAACATCGGCAGAAGCGAGCGGACGCTTGCTAGACACATAATTATTAAAAATATTGTATAAAGCGACCTGCAGGCTGTGTGTATATGCAACATAAATTAATTCTGTGATTTGGGTCCCTTTCCCAAGATATCTCTTTTTTGGTATGCAAATATTCCTAAATACGGAATATTCCGATATCCAAAATACCTCTAGTCCCAAGCATTTTGGATATGGGAGACTCAACCTGTATTTGAGTACCTAGGGCCTGATTCAGACCCGCTCGCAAGCGCTATGCGCTCGCAAGTGGGTCGATGGCCGGGCAGTGCGCACTCGCGGCGTGTGCAAGCCTCGCAGCGAGCGAGAAATCACTCGCTGCGGGACTCACTACAAGACGGGGCGGCTGTCGATGTTGATCGACAGCTCGCCCCGTTTTGTAGGCGGGGAGGGGGGTGGCTGGCCAAACGGAGGCGTTCCCGAAGGAACGCCTGCCGTTTGGGGGCGGCCCTACTGACATCATGAGTGATGTCAGTAGTGAGCTTCCTGCTCTATTAGAGCTGGAAGCTCACTGGTGCTTGTGGGAACAAGACCCTACCACAAGGGTCTCGTCGCAAGCCCGATGGTCGCGACCATCACCTGGCCGCTCGAAAAAACTGTGGGTGGTCACCCACAGCTTAGCGAGCGGCCTGGAGGCCAACCCAAAAAAAAAAAGGCCGCCCAGATTCAGAGCGAGTGCTCACAAAGAGCGTCCGGCTCTGAATCAGGGCCCTAGTACAGTGGGCTTATGAGCACATAGTCGTAACCTAGAAAAATTTAAATAAGTGACATGTTCCACTGTCTGTGTATGCTGAAGCCAGTCCCCCAGATCACAGCGCACAGTTAAGCTCGTGGCTGTGAAATTGCTCCGTTACTTGTGATTTGGACGCAAGTGGAAATGAGCATGGACGCCGTTGGTTATCTACATACTGCGCATACGCCATAGAAAAATAATCGGCGCCGTATCAGGAATAGGCATACGCACAGATCACTAGTGGGTATGGATTGATGCATCCGCCGCGGCCAAACAGTAAAGCATCCGCGGATGCGTCCGATTCACAATCAGGTCCTTAGTGTGTGTTTGCAATTCTGAATCTGCAATTCTATGTAAGCGTGCCGTCACACGGAAAGGGGATGTAAGGTATCCTAACAGATAAAAGGGTCCAGCTCTAATGCAATTATTGTGTACAGAGCATTCTAGGACTGATCTTTAATATTGCTATTTGTGTTTGCTATAAAGTGCACCTGCTTGTGCATTTAAGGTATGCATATACCTGGAGAAGTCAGGGCTTGTATTTACAGAAAAGCAATGATGCCGTCTTCCGTATGTCCCCATACCTACAGTAGACGTGAAGTACAGTCTGGCAAATAGACGACAAATGAATGTAACAAGGTTTAGAATTCCTCTACAACACATGTACCTACCGTAACTGGTCTTATTTGCCGAGAAAATGAAATGGTAAGGAAATACGTCCATGTCTGATTGAAGTAATTTCCTCCCTAAGGTTTAGGACACCCGATGTTCTTAAAACTATCGCTAGAACCCATTATTTACTCACTCAGTGCTCAAGTACTTGTCTCCCTTGTCAACATCCGCCATACCTCCTTCTCATATGTGTGCATTCCATATGTTAATGCTGTTAACACTCTACAGGGTAGCAAGTGTGCAGAGCGAGCCTGGCCACCAGAACCTTCTCATCCAACCACCCTTGGGGAGGAAGAGAGGACTGAGGCAGGTAAGGACCGCATAACGCACAGGATGACGACCCATGAAGGGTCAAACCAGGTGGCCTTAGCGTCAACGAGGAAGTTGTGTCCTGCACAGTCTTGACCTCAACAGCAGTCAGAGACCGTTGTGTTCTTCACGCTCAAGCCCCACACGAAAACACACTGTAGTGTGAACTAACTGTCACATCCTGCCCTCAATTTCTATGTTTATGTTTTCAAATCATCTCATTTCTCCTAAGTCCAACTCTATTTCACCATCTCCCAGTAGCATTTCATCGTCATTGCCACCGGCTTCCATTCTTACGTCCCAACATTCCATGGAGCTTTCGCAAGTGATACATGATGTTTAGAGTTTACGCTGTAGCTTGAATAGCGTCTACTGTCAGCTGCTAAACACCGTTGGTTTCGCTGTTAAATTTGAAAAGTACAATGTTATTCCGCAACGCCTGCTCAATGCTTACTCTGCGCTTTCCACGTCTTTACACAAACTGCATGTGCTATGCTCTTCGGGGGACATTTATGTAGACTGGTGCAAAGGAAATAGAAAAGCCTATAGCAAAAAAAAGAAAAAAAAAAATCAGGTTCCACCGGCCATTCTTCTCATGGAGTATGTACGTAAAATATACCGTGGCATTGCTAAGGGCAACAGCAACTTTTTCCTTTCAAGCATCTTCTATATAAATGTTCTCCTTTGTCAGAAGCATCATAGCTGAAAAAAAGAGACCAGACAGGGACTTGTTATTTTAAATGTAATAAAATGGAGTTTGGCATAAAAGTCAATACAGTATATTAGTAGTACACAAGTATCCTAATGGGCGTACATGCTTTTAATGGTTTACTAAACTTGATGCTTGTGTCCTAGCCAGATAACTGAGATATAACACTCTGGAGAGAAACATCTAACCTTCTAAAGCGGGCAAATGAAGAAGGACCAATCAGATTGTTGCTATTATATATCTAGTACATTCTATAAGATGACAGCCAGAAGCTGATTGGTTGCTATGGGTAACTTTGCCACCCGCCTTCTTTAGAAGTTTGATACGTCTCTCCCTCTGTGTTATAAAGCTGCCATTTGTGTCTGTGTTTGTGATAATCCATCCATGTACTCTCTTATTATTACCCAGAGCTGGTGAAGGGAGGACCATTTCTGGACATAAACAACAGCAAATGCTCCAGCATCAGAGGCTGTCCGTTATATAAGCAGTAATAATAGTGATTCATTATAAATATCATATCAGTGAAAGACCCATTGTACCCAGGGGCCACAGAATTTGGGAAGAAAGTTTACCTTCTGTGGCCAATATCGTTACAATTCTAAAGGCACAATATAATAATACATTGATCATGGAGCGCCTTATGTGATATCTGCGTATACAAGTCCCCCATATTTGTATTGTTTATATATCACTATAGTAGTATCCTGCAGATATACATGTCCTTGTTTAGTAAGCCAGCAATTCCAATTAGCAGATTGTACAGGTGAACTTGTGTCAGTATATGGTTGGACAGCACAGAGAACTAATATTTAACATTATCCTGCCCTGCCAAGATTCTTTTATGTGAAGTTACCTTTAGGAATGACATTATGCATTAATAAGCATGGTCCTGCAATCAGATATAGATATATACAGTATATAAGTGGTGGCCCGAGGAGCAGTATTTAATTTGTAAAATAGTTGTAAAACAGCACAAAGACAGTGTTGGGGACTTGATAAATAAAAAAAAAGCTACCAATAATTATATGTTACACACGGTGGAGGCAGGAGGCGGCCATTTTGTGAGCCGAATTAACCTTCATGAGAATGTAGGCTCATCAACTCACTAAGTACCAGTGTCATCGCTGAAGCAAATATTGTGTTACTTATGTCACTGGTGCCTAATCCCATTAGGGTTTGGTATAATGTTTCACTTAGGGCCTGTAAAGGTCAAATCCAGTCCCGCCATACCCCAACCCTTACCTCCAGTGTGATGAAATAATAAGCCTGACCCTACATCCAAACATAATCCAGATCCTAAACCCAAATTAAATCCCTATTCATAAACCTAATGTTTATTAGTGCCTAACCGTAACCCTCCGGTAAGTGCCTAACCCTCCCTCCAGGTGCCTAACCCTAACCGTTGGGGTAAGTGCCTAAACCTAACCCTAATAAAAATAAAAATGTGTTGACCGTTTTTTTGTGGCGACTTTTTGTCCCTGTCAAGCTTTTGTCCCAGTCGACCTATTGACTGTCTAATATCTGGTGTCTATCTAGACATTGTCAACCTTTTTACTATCTATAGTCCGGAACCCATTGTAAGAGGGCCCACTGTGGTACCTTATTTTTGCAGCTGTTGCCTCTTTAAGGATTAAAGCCACCATAGATCAGAGGGCCTGATGCAAAAAGCGAGCGCTCACTCTGAATCAGGGCGGCCACATGTTTTTTTTTGTTGGGTCTCTTGGCCGCTCGCTAAGCTGTGGGTGGCCACCCACAGCTTTAGCGTGCGGCCAGATGATGGTCGCGACCATCGCGCTTGCGATGAGACCCTTGTGGTAGGTCGCAAGCCCCAGTGAGCTTCCGGCTCTAATAGAGCCAGAAGCTCACCACTGACATCACTCGTGATGTCAGTGGGGCCGCCCCCAAACGGCAGGCGTTTGGCCAGCCACCCTAAGACACGCCTACCAAATGGGGCGAGCTGTCGATCAACATCGACAGCCGCCACTTTTGGATGCGAGCGCTGGAGCGAGTGATTTCTCGCTCGCTGCAGGGCTTGCGCACACTGCGCGTGTGTACTGCCAGGCCATCGACCGGCTTGCGAGCGGGTCTGAATCGGGCTCCGAGTACGCAGAGAAGTAGCCGACATTGGAGGACTGAACAAACATGTAACTACCTCCACTGTGTGTAAAATTTGCACTTTACGTTTCAGCCTCATTACTTTGTGGATGTTATTATTTTTTATTTATCCTGCTCCCAATATTCACATTTTCAAAAACTAAAGAAAAACCAAAAAAAATTTATTTTGTTCACCAAGAACACCTGAAACCTAGGTGATATTTCACCCATCTGACTCTTTCTGATGTCAGTGTGCAGTGATTGGTCAATCATCTTTCTAAAGATACCTTCACATTCACAGGCTACAATGCATAATAAATCAGGTCTAATATGAAATAATTATTTGTATCATTCACAAATTTGTCTGGTGTCCTAAATGTTTATTTGCATCCTCATAAAAAAAAAAGTCCAAACGAAAAAAAAAAAAGAATTGTTACCCATCCCATGTGATGGATTTGTGGCCACGTTTTACGTGTTACTCCCCAAGTCCTTTTTGTGAAATGTCCTCATGTCCACGTGGTTAGATGTCTGGAACTATTCTGCTACTATGGGTCTCATTTAGAGTTGGACCACTCTAGGCCTTGATCTTACCCAGAAAAAAAGACAAGTGTTAGTAGCAAATTCTAAAGTCCCATTACCCTATTTGTACACAATATAATAATGGCATGTCATCACAAGGGAGAATTGTGTCTTTACAGCTAATAATAACTGTGAGGGTGGCATATTCACATATATAATACATAGTAAAGATTTTCACATCCGCTGTTTACACCTATGAAAATTCATAACGATCTTCTTTCCTGCAGCAGTAATGAAAATAAAAAATAATGTGAATCGACAGCCACAACTTGTTATAATAAAGTTGAATGAAAACTTAATGTATCAATAAAATAATAATGAATCAGCTGGAGAGGTCTGAAACTAAGCAACCAATCAGAAGGGACTCGGTAGTAGTCCCGATGGTCATTATTCTGATCGGCAATCTCTGCACCCACTCTCCGGTAACCCGCAAGAGACAGAGGGCCTGATTCAGAGCCGCTCGTAAGTGGCCGCTCGTTCGCTCTGAGCGATGGTCGCACAACTGCGCATGCGTATGGGTCATAATGCACATGCGCAAACCAGTCATTGTGGTCGGAAATCGTGCGCTCGCAAAACAGCGAGGGGCTGCTAATGTGAGTGACAGAATGTACCGTTTGTGAGTGGTAACAGGGGAAGGTGCTTGAAAATGGGGGAGTGGAGATCCGAACGCATGCGTGCCTAACGGTCAAAAGGGCATTTAATGGGAGTGCATAATTAGTAAAGGAGCGTCATCGACCACGTCACTTGGTTGTCTTTTAGCGTGAACTGCTCGCAGTGATAGCGGCAAGAAAAACCTACCACAAGCACGGCGAGCAGTTCAGATGCCTTTCGATGCACCCGATTAATCTAATAAATACCGGAGATGACGTGTGTTGCGAACGGCAAAGGGGCGTATTTACAAAATAGCGAGCGCATTTTTCGTTCGCTTGCTCAGACATAGAGGTGTCAACAAACCGCAAAGAGCGAGCACTCAATTTAAACAGCAAGCCCCTTTTTTGGAACGACCGTCCGCAAATAGCGTCCGGCTCTGAATCAGGCCCAGAGATCCTGTGAGGCTTATCAGGGCATGCTTCGACATGTAATTGTGTGGCATTTATGTGAACACTAATGCACTCAGCATATATGCGCCCACACCCTATCCACCTCTTGAAGCATAGAGGCCAGATTAGCAATGTTGTGGATGAGACTATAGCTCCAGGTCTCTATAAGAAAATAGGCCCATCCTCACATGACAGCATGATGATGACACACAGGCAGCCATAAATCAAAAGCATACAAATTGTATTGCTATTTTCTTCACAAATTGATGCAATTTTTCAACTTTTCTGCATCTGGGAAACATTGGAGCTGATAATGTATGTGGTGTACACACCCACATGGCTCTGGCCACACCCACACAGCACTGTTCACACCCATGTGACTCTGGACACACACACACACACATCACTGGACACACACACACATGGCTTTGGCCACACCCATACAGCAATGGCCACACCCACATAGCTCTGGCCACACCCACATCACTGGTCTCACACACATGGCTTTGGCCACACCCACACAACACTGGTCACACACATATGGCTCTGGCCACACCCACACATCCCCAGGCCCATATGGCCTTAATTTTGCCCTTATTGGAACACTAGCCAATAATACATATAAATATATACATTTACCATGTGCAAGTGGTATACGTTTACGATGCCGGCGGCCGCGATACCGGCCGCCGGCTTCCAGACTCCTCAATCCCGGCTAGGGTTAAATGACAGGCGTCTAAAATCTAGACGCCTGTCATTACCCCTACGCCGGGAGACCGGCACCCGGCATCCCGATAGTAGGGATGCCAGGCACCGCGAGCGGACAGCCGCGTGGGGGGAGGGTTAGGTTTAGGGCTCCCGGGGGGGACTTAGGGCTAGGCACCCCCCGGGAGGGTTAGGCTAGGGGAAGGGGGGGTTAGGGTTAGGCACGCCCGGGGGGGGGGGAGGTTAGGGTTAGGCACCCCCCCGGGGGACTAAGGTTTAGGCAGCGGGGAAGGGGGGGTTAGGTTTAGGCACTTAGAGGGGGGGATTAGGGTTAGGCACTTGGGGGGGGAGGTTAGGGTTAGGCACCCCTAAGGGAGGGTTAGGGGGTAGGTTAGGTTAGCTAGTACTTACCTGGGGACGATCAGGATTTCCAGCGTTGTCGGGCTGCCGCTGCCGGGATCTCTTCCTCTATCGGCCTGACGCTGCCGGGATTCGAACTTACCGATTCCTGTGCATACACACTATGGAAACAGCATATCTTCTGTAAAAAAAAGGGTGTACATCCAACTCTAAATGAGGCCTTGTATCCTTATAATAGTCAAGTGATGCTAATACATTTATAGACTTGTTTTGAGTAATAAAATGGGAAGTTTTTGCACCATTGCCTAAAATTGATGAATAATGATTTAATTATTTTAGTATTTATTAGGAAAACTTGTTATTATAAGGAACATCGCACCCCTACTGTAAATTATTAACAATATTATAAGACTTGTATTTCCGCAGCTTGTTTATAATGCACTAGGCTTGCAGCCTTGCGCCTCTGTATGGTCAGTGGAACCCTTAAAATGCCCTTATAATTTACAGTAGGTATATTATCCTACTATAATTTGAGGTGAAGTTGCTGTCTAAGCCACATGTTGGTATAGAAGTATTAATATCACGTATAGAAAATGCTAGAGGTTCATGTTGTTGAACACAAGCCAAAGAAGTTTGTGAGTGATATGTTATATTATTTCATATTACAGCAATACGCAACCTGTCCTCCTTACTAAACGTTTTTTGCTTGCATGCTTTCTAAAGCACAGACCTGTCAGTTTGCATTTTTCTTAGCAATTACATGCTACAACGATTACACGCAACTGCAATTACACGCATCAGCCATTACAAAACTTTTTTCTTTGCAACTAGTAATAATTATTTATTTAGCTGCATAGAATAATTATGGCCAAACTGCTTCGCATGGGGTTTGCTTTATTGATATGTATCTGCAAAACTTGTTTATGCAACAGTTCTTTAACTGTAAGACCGGGGGGGGGGGGCGGTTCTTTACTTTGTTACATGCGTAGGCACCTTCCAAAATATATCGAAGTTGACAGGTCTGAATTGTGCCTGGGATTGAGGTAAGCGACCGCAAAGCCTACAAATACAAGTTACAAAGAGTAGACGAGCTACTAGTAACATTTACCAATTGATATGCCTAAGTTTCAGAAGCTTATATCGTATACTATATATACTATCATTAGTAGCTGTTTTTTAGGTTTAGTGGTCACTTTACAGCGTCCCACTGCAGCTCCTTAGATATTTGCTGTTTTCTCGCTGGCTGCGTATTAGTTCCACCAAAAATTGCCTCGAGGTAGATTTGCTTAAGTTTCAAATGCAATGCTCGATGTATACACTAGTTAATTGCAAATTAATAGTGTGTTCATTTTTGGTGCCAAAGTGAAGTGAACCAAACACCTTTATCCTCCACATAATATTGTGTTGTGTATTAATAAATGCAGTGGATTTGCGAAGTACGACAGGTGCCAATTTGATTCTTCTTGATTTGTGACCACAGATAGCAAAACTAGAACATAGACAAATATTAATAGGGGTATTCAATATGGAGCGAAAAGTCTTTTTTTGCGATAATTTCGCACCGATGACGTCATTTTCGCTGGTTTTGGTTTTACACTGTATTCAATTTCAAAGTAATTTTCGCAGGTTCGAAAAGTCTTTGAAAAAAAACGGGGATAACTTTTCACCACTGAATAGGTGGCGAAAAAAAGTGCAGAATTGGGGTTTAGGGGTGCAGGCTTAAAAAAATAGCCTGCACCCCTGGGAATGACATTTTAAAATAACTGTGTCAAAAAAAGTTTACAAAAAAAATAGGGACACCCCAAAAAATTAATTTAAAAATTGTGGTGAAAAAAAAATAAAATGGGAAAAAAGTGTTTAAAAATAGGGAAATAGGTTCAGGGCTATTCTGCAAGTATGCGGCAGGTGTATTCTAGAATAGGCTATTAGCTGCAGGTGTATTCTACAATAGATTATTCGCGGCAGGTGTATTCTAGAAAAGATTATTAGCGACAGGTGTATTCTAGAATAGATTATTAGCGCCAGGTGTATTCTAGAATAGATTATTAGCGGCAGGTGTATTCTAGAATAGATTATTAGCGGCAGGTGTATTCTAGAAAAGATTATTAGCGGCAGATGTATTCTAGAATAGTCTATAAGCGGCAGGTGTATTCTAGAATAGGCTATTAGCGGCAGGTGTAGTCTAGAATAGTCTATAAGCGGCAGGTGTATTCTAGAATAGGCTATTAGCGGCAGGTGCATATTTGCAGAATTTTTTAAAACTTACTTTAGGGACATCAAAATATGCTTGCACCCATTTTCATGTACCCCAAATTTGATGGGACCACTTAAGAAAATGAAAAAAATAACCTAAGTGCTCTTCTGCAACACTTCTTCAATGTCGGGAAAAAACACCTGCCGCGACTATTTAAATCCCCGACTTTCATTTGCAGGCTAAAACGGGGGGACCCATAGTGATCCCTCATGTTTTTACAACTTTAGGGGGTTCCTACAATTTCTTCAAGGAAAAATTAGTTTTTTTTCGCAGATCCCACTTCGCAGTTTCCCATTTTCGTAGCTTTTATATTGAATACGGGGATAAAGCGGGCGCGCGCCTGATACGCCGGAAAATCTCCGATGTGGAGCGAAACGTCCAGCACGGACTTTTCGCTCCCATATTGAATACCCCTCTAAATGCTCTACAGGTGGAACAATGTCTCAGCAACCATGCCGGCAACGCAAATATGCAAGTAGCTTATTATTGACTATCAAGGTTCTTTGAACCACTTGTGCCCAAAGGCACCAATGCGCTTGAATCTTCCTGAGTGTTAATATGTCCCCTGTATTACGGTGTAACAGGGGGCTTTCTCTCCTTCTCATCTGGTTCAGCTACGAAGGCCTTTGCTCTCACGTCAGAAAACTCAAACTGAACCAAGAAGCCGCCATGGGGCGAGGCTCTCGACAACCCGCCGCAGCATCCAGCCCCGGACCAAGCAGATAAGTGCGGAAGATCAAAAAACAGGTTAAGGTTCAAGTTTTATTTGTTGAATTGTGGAAATGTGTTTTCTCAAATCATTGAAGCACTCAAATCTGAGTTACACCCATTTAGAGTTTGCATAGAAGGGTGGCAGACTGGAATTGGAGCACAACATGGTCAAATATTAAAATAATATCAAATCAATTCTTCTTGAAGTTTCGGTGTTAGCTCAAAATACCGTTTCTCATTTTATACAGTGGTATTAGATTGTCGACAACAACAAAAAAGTAACAATCATTATGAAAATGCAAAGTATTGAATAGTTTAATTTTAAATGTATTTTAGTAAAGACCTTGGGGAAGATTCAGTTAGCCGTGGGACTTATTGCAGGGTTTTAGCTCCAGGGGTTATGTGCCCAGAGCTATGAAATTACTACCCGGGGTAGGTCCGCAACTAGTCCCGAGAGTGCACTTAGCGTGGATTTCTATTCTTTGCACCACGGGAAATACTTGAATAACCGCAGGTAGTTGCCTGGGTGCTAAAACCCCACAATAAGTCCCACTGCAAATTGAAAGTGCCCCGAAGACAAAAATGATAATTCTAAGCAACATTAAATAAATATCATATTTGCAGCATTGTGTGTGATTAAGATGTAACTTAATTTTAAGGATCATTGAAGTCCACATACTAACTAATAGACTACCCCTATTGCCATTAATGAGTTTACCAATTGGGTTGCTAGGTACCAAAAACAAGAAAGCCCATAGTGTAAAATCATGTAGTGATGGTATACGTACAGTATCCAGACACGGGATGCTAGCGTATAGAATACCGGCGCCAGAATCCCTACACCTGTCATAATCCCTAAGGGTGAGGGTTAGGTTCAGGCCAGGGGCGGAAATACTACCGGGGCCAACCGCAATATAGCGGTCCACACTGTCCATCGCTGTTTGTAGTTGTATGGCAGGCTGCAGTGCAGCTGCTCGCCAGGCAGTCATGAAGGCTGTGACTGAGCCAGCCGGCAGCTACACGCAGAGAGGACCAGGGTACAGTGCAGTCAGGCTCAGCACTGCAGTGCATTACTGTACATGTGCTGAGCTCTGATTGGTGGAGCCCATCACATGCTCCTCTAACCTGGAGTTTAGCAGCAGCGCAGTCTCATGGGTGTGACTCATTGTGAGACTGTGACTGCTGCTCTGCCGGCTGCCTAAGGATGCTGCTGGTGAGTACAGCGTGTGGGCACTACAGGTGGCATAATGTGTGGGCACTACAGTGTAGCATAATGTGGGGGCACTACAGTGTAGCATAATGTGGGGGCACTACAGTGTAGCATAATGTGTGGGCACTACAGGTGGCAAAATGTGTGGGGACTACGGTGTAGCATAATGTGTGGGCACTAGAGGTGGCATAATATGTGGGCACTACAGGTGGCATAATGTGTGAGCACTACAGTTGGCATAATGTGTGAGGACTACAGTGTAGAATAATGTGTGGGCACTAGAGGTGGCATAATGTGTTGGCACTACAGGTGGCATAATGTGTGAGCACTACATGTAGTATAAAATGTGGGCACTACTGTGGTATAATGTGTGGGGAGTACAGTGTGGCATAATAATGTTTGGGCACTACAGTTAGACAAAGTGTGGGAACTACTGGTGGCATAATCTGTAGGTACTACAGTGACATAATGTGTGGGCACTACAGTGTGACATAAAGTGTGGCATATCATGTGGGTATTACAGTGTGGCATAATATGTGGGCACTACAGGTGACATAATGTGTGGGGACTACAGTGTGGCATAATGTGTGGGCACTACAGGTGGCATAATGTGTGGGCACTATAGTGACATAATATGTGGGCACTACAGGTGGCATAATGTGTGGGCACTATAGTGACATAATGTGTGGGCACTACAGTGTGACATAATGTGGGGGCACTACAGGTAACATAATGTGTGGGTATAATATGTGGGCACTATATTGTGTCGGGATGCAATCGGGAAACCGGCTGTCTTAATCCCGACAGCCGGCTTGTCTATATCTACACGTCTGTCATTTTCCCAACGCCGGGAGACAGTCGCCCGGCATCACGATCGAAGGGATTCTGGGTGCTGCGAGCGGACAGCTGCGCGGGGGCGAGGGTTAGGTTTAGGGCTCCCGGGGGGGACTTAGGGTTAGGCACCCCCCCGGGAGGGTTAGGCTAGGGGGAGGGAGGGTTAGGCACCCCCGGGGGGAGGTTAGGCACTCCCCCGGGGGACTTAGGTTTAGGCAGCGGGGAAGGGGGGGTAGGGTTAGGCACTTACAGGGGGGATTAGGTTTAGGCACTTGGGGGGGAGGTTAGGGTTAGGCACCCCTAAGGAGGGTTAGGATTAGGGGGTTAGTTTTTACTTACCTACGGACAATTGGGATTTCCAGCGCTGTCGGGCTTCCGCTGCCGGGATCTCTGCTTCTGACGGCCTGATACTGCCGGGATCTCTGTTTCTGTCGGCCTGCCGCGGACGGGATTCGAACTGCCGGCCACAGGGACGTGCGGTATTTCATACCGATTCCATTGTGTCATAAGTGGGGGGCACTACAGTGTGGGGCACCAACTGCATCTCCCTGTCACCCACTGCCTGTCACCTCTTCCTATCACTCTCTCCCTGTCACCCACTGCCTCTCCCTGTCACCCTCTCCTATCACCCTCTCCGTCACCCACTGCCTGTCACCCTCTCCCTGTCACCCACTGCCTCTCCCCTCTCCCTGTCACCCTCTCCCTGTCACCTACTGCCTGTCACCCTCTCCTATCACCCACTGCCCATCCATCTCCCTGTCACACACTGCCCATCCCTCTCCCTGTCACCCACTGCCCATCCCTCTCCCTGTCACACACTGCCCATCCCTCTCCCTGTCACCCTCTCCTATCACCCTCTCCCTGTCACCCACTGCCCATCCCTCTCCCTGTCACCCACTGCCCATCCCTCTCCCTGTCACACACTGCCCATCCCTCTCCCTGTCACACACTGCCCATCCCTCTCCCTGTCACCCACTGCCCATCTTTCTCCCTGTCACACACTGCCCATCCCTCTCCCTGTCACACACTGCCCATCCCTGTCACACACTGCCCATCCCTCTCCCTGTCACACACTGCCTGTCACCCTCTCCCTCTCCGTCACACACTGCCCATCCCTGTCACACACTGCCTGTCACCCTCTCCCTCTTCGTCACACACTGCCCATCCCTCTCCCTCTCCGTCACACACTGCCCATCCCTGTCACACACTGCCTGTCACCCTCTCCCTGTCACCTCTTCCTATCACTCTCTCCCTGTCACACACTGCCTCTCCCGGCTGTGGCTGTGAAGTAGGTATCGGCAGTTGGATAGATTGCACTAACCAGAGATACAGCCATGAAAGGTCCTCATACCCTTTAATTCCACTAAACTCATCACGATAATTACGCCTTTTAGGATGATGACGTTTGCAGTGCTACTTTAAATAATATACACTCAGTGGTTGCTGTTGTAGTACTGTAGGACACCCTTCTGCTCCCAGAACATCCTACTTTCTTCATGGTATGGATATAACAAGGTGCTTGCAACGTTCCTAAGGGGTTCTGGCCAGTGGCGTAACTTCATCCCAGGTGCCCGGAGGCAAGATAAATGTTGGTGCCCCCCCCAAATTAAAATGTACCACCCCCCAAGCACCTATGCCAGCCCCAGCTGCCGCCGCCCCCCTTATGCAGTTCCTTTTATATAATGCCCCCAGTAGTGGTCCCCCCTATGCAGTGCCCGCCTATGTAGTGCTCCCCAGTAATGGTCCCCCTATGCAGTACCTCCAATAGTGAGCCCCCGGTAGTTGCCCCCAGTAGTGAGCCCCCGGTAGTTGCCCCCAGTAGTGAGCCCCCTGTAGTTGCCCCCAGTAGTGAGGCCCCTGTAGTTGCCCCCAGTAGTGAGGCACCTGTAGTGGACCCCAGTAGTGAGGCCCCTGTAGTTGCCCCCAGTAGTGAGGCACCTGTAGTTGCCCCCAGTAGTGAGGCACCTGTAGTGGACCCCAGTAGTGAGGCCCCTGTAGTTGCCCCCAGTAGTGAGACCCCTGTAGTTGCCTCCAGTAGTGAGCCCCCTGTAGTTGCCCCATGTAGTGAGGCCCCTGCAGTTGCCCCCTGTAGTGAGGCCCCTGTAGTTGCCCCCAGTAGTAGGCCCCTGTAGTTGCCCCCTGTAGTGAGGCCCCTGCAGTTGCCCCAGTAGTGAGCACCCTGTAGTTGCCCCCAGAAGTGAGACACTGTAGTTGCCCCCAGTAGTGAGCCCCTGTAGTTACCCCCAGTAGTGAGGCCCCTGTAGTTGCCCCCAGTAGTGAGCACCCTGTAGTTGCCCCCAGTAGTGAGCCCCTGTAGTTGCCCCCAGTAGTAGGCCCCTGTAGTTACCCCCAGTAGTGAGCACCCTGTAGTTGCCCTCAGTAGTGAGCCCCTGTAGTTGCCCCCAGTAGTAGGCCCCTGTAGTTACCCCCAGTAGTGAGGCCCCTGTAGTTACCCCCAGTAGTGAGGCCCCTGTAGTTGCCCCCAGTAGTGAGCACCCTGTAGTTGCCCCCAGTAGTGATGGCCCCCACCGCGCTCGCACACACAAAACAAACAAACACCTTTATCCCCGCTCCAGTGCTGCTGCCGTCCATCCCCGGCGTCCGCTCCTCGGCACTATGAGAGTGACGTCATTACGTCACTCCCATAGTGCACTGCGGGACCCGGAAGACGGAGCTCACTGCTGAGCTCCGTCCCCGGCGTTCGCTCCTCGTCACTATGGGAGTGACGTTATGACGTCACTCCCATATTACACTGCTGCCGCCGGGGGTTTGAATAGGAGCCGGGCTGGTAACACACTCAGCGGGCGCCCGGCAAATGGAGGGTGCAGGGGGTGCGATCGCACCCCTTGCACCCTCCGTAGTTACGCCAATGGAGGTGGAGCGCCGATCAGCGGCGCACCTTTTCCATGCAGCTCCCGGGGACAATGGAGCCAGGTGCCCCCTTCAGGGCTGACGCCCGGCGCCAAATGACTCCATTGTCTCGGGAGTACCGCCACTGGTTCTGGTGACAGCATCACCGAGTTGCTGCACATTCATGCTGCGAATCTCTTACTTCACCATGTACCCAAAGGTCCTTTATTTGGCTGATATCTGCTTTGCGTGTGCTTTGTGGTGCGTTATCCTGCTATAACGTCCATGGTCAGCAACAGTAATCAGGTAGTCTGTGCAGATGTGACAGAGGTGTAACTAGAACTCTGTGGGCTCCATAGCAACATTTTGAAGGGCCCCTGCTCCAGTGCTTTTAAAAGGGTTCAGTATATTTTCTAGTGTGTTTTTCATGTGAATGTCGAGGTGGTCTTAATGTTGGCATTCAACAAGTCGACTCTCATGTCATGTCTACATTGTTGAAATGTCAACATAGGCCCAGCTTCTTATTGATATTGTTATCACTGGTTATTAATTTTGATTGGTGTCCCAACCAATCAGCTCCTCACGGTAACTTTTCAAACACATGACATTTAGGAGCTGATTGGCTGGAGCACCATGTAAGATTAATAACGAGTGATAAGAATATCACTCGCTGATAAATCAGGACCTTTGTCTTTTCAATGTCATTCCGTTCCCAGCGGAAACCTTAAGCATAATAGAAATGTCAACTTTTTGCAGGTGTTGACATTAATGATGTCAACATTTTAATCATGTCGACATAATCAATGTCAACCTACTGCTGTCAACATTGTGAATGTCGGCATAGAGACATAGTGACTGCACATACCTTCTAGAGTGCAGGCTCTCAAACTCGGTCCTCAGGACTCCAAACAGTGCATGTTTTCCAGGTCTCCTCTCAGCAGTGAAATAAATAGCTCCACCTGTGGATCTTTTACAATGTGTCAGTGGATAATGAATACACCTGTGCACCTGTTAGGTGACCTGGAAAACGGGAACTGTGTGGGGTCCTGAGGACAGACTTTGAGAACCCCTGATCTCTCTCCACACTGGGTGTTCATTTTATGCCCCATATATAGTGCCCTCTTATTTTTTTTACGACACAGTAGTACTCTAGTTCACTTTTTGTTTGATAGTAGTTCCCCCAGTTCACATTATGCCACATTGTAGTTCCCCCAGTTCACATGATGCCACATTATAGTTCCCCAGTTCACATTATGCCACGTTATAAGGCCTCCAGTTCCCATTATGCCAAATTGTAGTGCCCCAATTCACATTATGCCACATTGTAGTGCCCCCAGTTCACATGATGCCACATTGTAGTTCCCCCAGTTCACATTATGCCACATTGTAGTATACCCAGTTCACATTATGCCACATTGTAGTGCCCCAGTTCACATTATCTCGTTATAGTGCCACAGTTCACATTATGCCACATTGTAGTGCCCCCAGATCACATTATGCCACATTGTAGTTCCCCCAGTTCACATGATGCCACATTGTAGTGCCCCCAGATCACATTATGCCACATTGTAGTGCTCTTAGGTTACATTATGCCACATTGTAGTGCCCTTAGGTCACATGTCACATTGTAGTGCCCCCAGATCACATTATGCCACATTGTAGTGCCCCAGTTCACATCCCAAGTTGTAGTGCCCCATTTCACATTATGCCAGATTGTAGTGCCCCCAGATCACATTATGACACATTGTAGTGCCCCAGATCACATTATGCCACTTTGTAGTTCCCCCAGTTCACATGATCCCACATTGTAGTGCTCTTAGGTCACATTATGCCACATAGTTGTGCCCTTAGGTTACATTATGCCACATTGTAGTGCCCTTAGGTCACATGTCACATTGTAGTGCCCCCACCTCACATGATGCCACATTGAAGTGCCCCCAGATTACATTATGCCACATTGTAGTGCTCTTAGGTTACATTATGCCACATTGTAGTGCCCCCAGCTCACATTATACCACATTGTAGTGCCCCCAGCTCACATTATACCACATTGTAGCACCCCCAGTTTACATTATGATTGGTCAGACATATTGCAGTGTATTGCTGAAGCCATCTATTAATGTGCATGCAAAAGAAAATGCATTTAGGGCCTGATTCTGAGCCGCATGCAATGCCGATTTTACGGAGCTGAGGGATTTTGCTGCTGCGCTTGTGTGAAAACCCCTAAAAACACGTACGGTGTGTGTACGCGCAGAGCTGCAGTAGCGATTCAGGCGCACTGTATAAGAAATGTAATGGAAATGTGCTGGCTGTACCTGGAGCGGTGACTGGGAGGTGGCTATTTAGATGGTCCGTCTGAGTGGGGATTGGGGGAGGAGATGGAGTAATGCGATTGTTATAACTTCAAATTTAATTGCCGGACCATTTATTAATATTATTTTTATTTATGTTATTTCACTTTTTCTTACTTTTTTTTCCCCATTTTTTAATTTTTATTTTCATTCTATCTTGTAAAATGCATATAGTTTATTACTGTTCTTTTACTGCCATCCCATTGTCACTTTAAGATGAAGATGTAATATGTTATATCTGTAAATTGAAACAGACATTTTGCAGTTACTATCTGTGTCTTCACATATTTATTTTTTCACACCTCGAGCCAAATGTAATAGAGTGCGATTTTGTAAAAAATGTGAGTTTAGCGCTAAACTCGCATATTTTTACTCACTTGCAAATGTAATACAGTACGACCAGGGGTGTATCTACCCATTGGCCAGGATGGCACTCGCCAGGGGCGCCGGCCAAAGGGGGGGCGCCGTCCGGCAGCGCCACCAGCAGCCAATGGGTGGACTGCCCCAGGGTCTGCCCTACACAGTAACAAACAGACAGCTGCCAGCGGCGGCTGTGTGTTTGTTATAGCAGCCAGCCAATGAGAGTCAGACAGACTCTCATTGGCTGCTGAGTCCATGGAGGGAGCTGGCTGAAACTCACTCATGAGCTCCGCCTTCCTGCTCCCCCCGCAGCGGGTGATGGGAGAGACATCATGACGTCTCTCCCATCCCGTAGTGCAGAGTGAGAGCGGCCCGGAGGAGTGGACAGCAGCGGTCATCGGCAGGAGCGGGGATCAGGTAAGTTGCTTTTTTTTTCTGTTTGTGTGTGGATTTTTTTCTGGCACAGGAGGGTGGAGTGTGGCTACTAGGGGGCACTGAATAGGGGGTGGCCACTACTGGGGGCACTGTATAGGGGGGGCAGCTACTGGGGGAATGGCTGGTACTGGGGACACTGTATAGGGGGGGCGTTATTGGGGGCACGTTATGGGGGGATGGCCGCTACTGGAGGCACTGTATAGGGGGGACTACTACTGGGGGCAATGCATAAGGGGGACTACTACTGGGGGCACTTCCTGAAATTATGGGAGATGGGGGGCACCAGTCCATTACCTTGCCAGGGGCGCTCGGATCCCTAGATACACTCCTGAGTACGACTATAGAAAAACTTGCATTTTTCGGGCTTTGCTATAACTCGCAATAAAGAATCTAGCATCCAGATGTTTTCCCATTCTCAAGATAGAACTTGGGCAGGGCCGTTTCTAGGGGCAGGCGACCCGTGCAATCGCACGGGGCGCGCTGCCTCCTACCCCTGCTGTAGAAACAGCATGTTAACTGCCGGGCGCCCGCTGAGATTCAGTTACCAGCGGGCGCCCGGCAGAGCAGAGCAGCCGGAGACGGAGACGGAGGCTCCGGCTTCCGGCTCCCACAATGTGCACTATGGGAGGACGTCATGACGTCTTTCCCATAGTGCAGAGAGAGGAGCAGCCGAGCGGAGCGGACGCCAGAGCTGGGGCCAGAGCGGGGCTGAAGGTAAGTGTTACTGTTTTTTTTTTTTTTTGTGTGTGTGTGCAGGCAGCCTGGACAATACTTGGGGGGAGCCACCACTACTGGGGGCACCTGGGCACAGCTACTAGGGACATTACTCTGGGGGCACTTCTACTGGGGGAGACACCACTACTGGGGGCACCCGGGCACTACTACTGGGGACATTACTCGGGGGGCACTTCTACTGGGGTTATTGCTTAGGAGGCACCACTACTGGGTGCATTACTCAGGGGCCAGGGGCACTTCTACTGGGGGCACTAATACAGGGGCATTAATACTGGGGAATTTATAAAGGGGACACTAGTACAGGGGGCATTACTATTGGGGGCAATACAACTGGGGACACTACTACTGGGGCACTACAACAGGAACCATTACTATTGGGGGCATTACTGATGGGGGCATGACTACAGGGGACATGACTACAGGGGGCACTACTAATGGGGGCTCTGCATGTTACACTACCACTGTGGGCACTGCATAAGGGGCATAAATACAGGGGACACTGCATATGGGGACAACTACAGGGGGCACTGCATAATGGGCACTTTTGCCTGAGAGCCAGTGGGGGGGAAGCCTAAGACCTGTCGGGATGGAATGGCAAGGGAGGGGGCTGGAATGGTAAGGGAGGGGAGAGAATGGTAAGGGAGGGGAGAGAATGGTAAGGGAGGGGGCTGGAATGGTAAGGGAGGGGAGAGAATGGTAAGGGAGGGGGCTGGAATGGTAAGGGAGGGGGCTGGAATGGTAAGGGAGGGGAGAGAATGGTAAGGGAGGGTAGAGAATGGTAAGGGAGGGGGCTGGAATGGTAAGGGAGGGGGCTGGAATGAAGTGTGTATTATGTGAATCATGTTTTTTCAATGTGTTTTATGGGGTTCTGGATTTAATAATGTATTTGAGGTGGATGTGGTTTTAAAACGTACTTTATGTGCCTCTGGCTTTTCCAATATATTTTATGTGGAAGTGGTTTGTTGCAGTGTATTTTATGTGGATCTGGCTGGGCTCGCTCCCAACGCGACTAAAACCGGGTGTGATGCAAGGTCATACTTCTGCAAATGTCACACCACAGGCATGCACACAGAAATGCGGCGTGGACTTGTGACAGCTAGGCCACACCCGGCGCGCGCATGCTGTCTATCTTTTATTTAGCTACATATATTTTTCAGCGCTTTGCCTCTGACAGGTTAGACACCCTTGTACTCAGTAGTCACGGTGGCTGTCATTCTGTGGTCTTTCTAGATCACGCTCCCTTACTGTGATACCACACCCCCTCATGATGACGCCACGCCCACTCCACAATATTACTGCTTCGAGGGGGGGGGGCGCATTTTGACTGCTCGCACTGGGAGCCTCAGACCCTAGAAACTGCCCTGAACTTGGGCAATGTAATACTGTAGAGTGCGAGAGCTGCACTCGCACATATTACTGCCTGAGAACTCGCACACACAATAGACCAGCTTCAGGATAGCGAGTTTATCCTGAGCAGCTCAGAGTAACACAGATACATGCACATATCCATGAGATATAGGGCCTGATTCAGACCCGCTCGCAAGTGCTATGCGCTCGCAAGCTGGTCAATGGCTGGGCAGTGCGCAAGCGCGGCGTGCGCGAGCCCCCGAGCGAGCGAGAAATCCCTCGCTCCAGCGCTCGCATCCATTTGGTAGGCGTGGTGGGGGGGTGGCTGGCCAAACGAAGGAATGCCTGCCGTTTGGGGGCGGCCCCACTGACATCACGAGTGATGTCAGTGGTGAGCTTCTGGCTCTATTGGAGCCGGAAGCTCACTGGGGGTTGCGACGGACGAGACCCTACCACAAGGGTCTCGTCGTAAGCCCGATGGTCGCGACCATCATCTGGCCGCTCGCTAAAGCTGTGGGTGGTCACCCACAGCTTTGCGAGCGGCCAGGAGGCCGAACAAAAAAACAAAACATGTGGCCGCCCTGATTCAGAGCGAGTGCTCGCTTTTCACGAGCGGCTCTGAATCAGGCTCTTAGTGCGTGCATGTTTCTGTGTGTACATATATAAAAATAACATTTTGTAAAAAGAAATTTCTTGAACCCCCTCCCCAGAAGCATAACCAGCCCCGGGCTCTGATCAGCCTGTGCTGGTTTTTAAAATACAGGGGACAAAATACGTAGGGGCCTCCTGTATTTTGAGAACCAGCACCAGGATATGTAAAGCAACATGTTTTCCGGTGTCTTACTGCATTTTCCATATGCACTATTGGGTAGCCGCCATGGCGCCGATGCGGAGGGTAACGCCAGCTTTTGGGCTTCTACCACATCGCGCTGGTATGAGGGATCCGATCGGATCCCTCCCAGCATGCCCCGCGGCCGCCGCGTCACTCTGCATATGCGCAGATGGACTCCTGGGTCATAAACCCGGAAGTCCAGGGCGCAGCGCTGATCGCAAAGGACAGCTCTTATCGGAAGAGCTGTCTTTTGTTGTACTGATCGCATATGTTAGTGCATATGCGATCAGTATGAATGCGATGTCTGGCGGTATGTACCGCACTATGTTAGTGCATCCCAACCCTAATATTATAGTAAGGTACAGAAGATATCAGATTTTACAAAAACAGTGTTTCTATGTTTCATTAACAAATATGAAAAATGTGTGGGTCTGACAGACCCATGGTTAGCGTTCCAGGGTTAAACACAGGGCCGGCTCCTGTGCCAGCTCCTCACAGTGCGCGACCAAAATTGGGAGCGTGGCCTAATTATCATAGGTCACGCCCCCTATGTGACGTTATTTAGAGGCGTGCCCGCATGGCACGCCTCCTAATAACATCAGGCTGGGGGGAGCCTCACTAGCTGGGCTTCCCCCTGCCCTCTGCCATCACAGCTGTGGCGGTCCCCAACCTCCCGATTTCACCACACGCGGGCCACTTCGGTCCACGGGTGGAACAGCGAGACAGTACTGTACCACTGAAATCAGGATGTTGAGGAGGGGTGCGCCCTCTATGGGTGGCACCCCTGTTCGACTGCACTGGTCGAACATCCCTAGAGCCGGCCCTGGTTAAACAGTTGAACATTAATGACCACTGTCACTTTAAGAGTGGTTCATTTTGGAGAGTAAACAAGTTGAACAGTGAATTGTACTGGCAGGAAGTGCTTAATGCTTCTTCATAGTCATGGCCGGCATGTCTACATCTATGCACTGTTTGCTGTGCTGGATTCTGACGTGGCTACTCAGGTAAGTCCTGTTGAAGTTCTTTGAATAGATCATCATTTTACCAGTCCCTTTGGTGAGGATTGATGTCAGGTCCTCTGTTATGTAATAATTTTGACATTGCTGGAGATTTTTCTGTCAGAAATGTGTATTTCTGTCAGTGAGTCAGTGATGTGCCACTTTCCTGTGAACAGTGTCTCTGTGAGAGGTGTTATTGTTTATACTTGGAGTGGAGTGATACAGCTGTGGCTGGTGTTCAGATAACATTAGGAAGTAGACCAGGCGTGAGGTGTGCGGGCGTTGGGAAATAATACGCGGTCATGTAATCCAGTGTGTCCAATCTTATGGGTGGTATCTCTCATAATATACCACAGCATTATATATATCATCCAGTGGACGCTGACTTGTGTCTCGAGTCTGTGGCCGCATCATGATAAGCTTAAAGTGTATACTGATGTGGCTTTAAAAACGTATCTTATGTGGACACATTTGATATACTACGAGTTGAGTTATACATATGTGCAACTAAAAAAGAAAACACATTAATGCGCCAGGTTATGTCTACGTTATGGAAGCAAATGCATCCAAGTCCGAACGACTCCTCACTCACTTAACAGCAAATCACTGTAAATTAGACATTCAGTGCCTGAAAATAGGCCAGTGACGTCCACTTCAAAGACATGATACATAGCAATAACTGGCTCCCGTCTGCTGTGGGAAACACTGGGGCTTCAGGTAATATAAAACATTACAGTCTGGGTTATAATTGCGAATGTACAGCATCTACACCACTGTTTGGTTCGATGGACAGCTCATTAATCCATGAACGAGGGGTAGATGTATCAAAATGTCTAAAGATGACAAGTGGAGCTGTTGCCCATAGCACCCAATCAGCTTATTGCTATCATTTACCAAGTACATTGTGTAAAATGAAAGCTAGAAGCTGATTGGTTGTTCTGGGACATTTCTCCATTTGTCCTCTTTAGAAGGTTTGATATCCCCTTTGCGTTCTCGCATTCTATTTCTAGTCTTATATTTGCATGTCTTGACGTCAGTCCCCTTATAATGCACCCACCATCAGTAACATGCATGGATGAAGTCTTATATTACCTGCCTGATCACGGCCCCCTTCTACTTTTTTCTCCCTGCAGTGGATCAGAAGAGATCTGTAACCTTTACTGAGACACAACCTCAGCCATCCACATCCCATGCTGATGTCCCTCCCATAGCGCCACGTTCTGGCTGCAGTCCTGCACCATCCACCAAACAAGTGTCTGCAGAGAGCCCAGTACTCACCTCCTCTCCATCCATCACTGTAGCTGACCTTCACAGCCAGACTGACAGCCAGGTAACACCACAAACAGGTTAGAGCACGTGTATCTCACCTCCTTTACACAGTCAGTGTGCCATCGAGGCCTGACAGGCGTCGTCACGGAGACACTACACCCGGATCAGTAAAGGGCCAGTAAGATTTTATTGTGAAGCTTATAATTCCATCTCTTGTCATGTAGCAACCCTGAGACCTCCGACCATAGTGACTCGGCAGTCAGAAGAAAAAATAAATTGCTATAGGAGGATATTGATCAAACCACATACGCACAACTCAGAACTCTAGCTACACACCCACGAGACACAACAGTTCTGTGCACTGTCTCTGCCCAGTTCCCTCCGCAAAAAATTTCACGAGACACGGCCAAGATCCACCCGACTCAGAATCGGACTCACAAATGCGTAAAATGTGCTTCTGCACAAACGCTATGTGCTAAAACTCACTCCTTGCGTCCATTTTTTTTACAAAATATTACCAATAAAACAACAAATAAACAATTTATTATGAAAGCCAAAACATTCACAAAAGTTGTGGCTGAAGTATTTTCTGTCATAAAATACATATGTAACACCATGGATTAATAGCATATAATCCTGTCTCCTTTACAGCATCCAAAGGCTCTAATACTGTAACAGTATTCCCAGTTGCAAAATGATCAATAAACAAAAAGAAGATACTTGGGGGCCTATTCATCATCACTTATTTTTCACAAAAGCAGGTGAAAATTAACATTTGCACATACTTTTGTAAAAAATAAGTGTCAGGGCCATTCATCAAGTTCCGAAAAAGCATTTTTTTTTTTCGGAACTTGATGGTATTACTGAGCGCCACTCTGAGACCCCGATAATCTTCACAGGCTGCTGTTTACACGGCAGCCTGTGAAGAAATAACCTGCCAGTCACAGCAGAGGGATCTAATCAGATCCCTCCCTGCTGTGTCTGCACTGCCCGCAGACATGTGGCCACACTCACTGGCCGAAGACACAGATGGAAGAGGTTAAAAAGGATGCGTCGGGGGAAGGGGGCATCGGACACCCGCGGAAGGGGAGGCATTGGACACCTGCGGGGGGAGGGGCATTGGACACCTGCGGGGGGGGGCATTGGACACCCGTGGGGGGAATCGGACACCTGCAAGGGGGGGGGGGGGGGGCAACGGACACCCGTTTGCCGGATTGGGCGGGGGGGAGGAGGTGAGACAGCGGGGGAATAGAGGAGGGGGGAAGAGCCATGCAGCAGTGAGGTAAACCTTGTGGATACCTCAGTTGCATGAGGATATGTATTACTTTTCCAAAAGCTGACTCCACAAAAAGAGCAGCTTTTCGGAAGTGATACTTTTGTTAGTGAGGCACGATGAATGAGGCATGATGAATGAGGCATGATGAATGAGGAATGATGAATGCCTCCAAAACATCTTTTAAACTCGCAGCGAGTTTAAAACATAATTATCACTAGTGATAATTATGTCATGATGGATAGGCCCCTTGGGGTTATATGTAATAGCCTAAAAGTTGCAGCCGCAGATTTTAAATGTATTCACAAAATGTAAAAATGATTCTTTTAAAGAATTGCTACTTTAAATCTAGAGGCTAAATCACCGGTATCTGGAGGCTGCCTGCAACTCGCAGTCAATTACATATATACCCCTGGGCCTTTCTTATTAATAACCTTTAAACTGAGAATCACTATATACAAATACCATTATTTAAGAAGGAAATGCATGAGGTGCCAGATAACATAATAATAATTACCTATGTAAATTGACCGTAATTGCTCTTTGGGGCTTTTTGTAACTTAGGCCCTGATTCAGAGCTGAACGCTCGCTCTGAATCAGGGCCCTCCTCCATGAAAATGGAGCGGCCTCCTGGCCGCTCGTATAGCTGTGGGTGACCACCCACAGCATATGCGAGCGGCCAAAAAGATGGTCGTGATGGTCTTGACCATCGCGACCATCGGACTTGCGACGGAGACCCTGCGGTAGGGTCTCCCTGCCACAAGCCCTGGAGTGATTTTGGCTCTATCAGAGCCAAAATCACTCCCACTGACATCACTAGTGATGTCAGTGGGGCCGGCTTCAGACGGTAGGCGTTCCCATGGGAACGCCTCCGTCTGGCAGGCACGCCCACCAAAGGGGGCGTGCTGTCAATCAACATCGACAGCACGCCTCCTTTGGTGTGAGACCCGGAGCGATGGAAAGCCCGTCGCTCGTCGGGTCTCGCGCATGCGCAGTGGGGGACATCGACCCGCTTGCGAACGTACTGCCGCTCGCGAGTGGGTCTGAATGACCCCCTTAGTGCAACCATAAATAGATCCACAAAAAGTGGTTTATACATTAAGTAATGATCTGGATAATTTATCCTACTGGACTTGAGCGCATAAATGGCGGAACAGGGAACACAGCCGACGCTAAGCCGACATTAAGGAGTCGTTAGGTTGGGTTCTCCGCATGTGGCACTGTGTGTATGAAGGACGGTATGCTCATAGGGCCTGATTCAGTAAGGAATGCACGGATGCAGATGCACGCACCCGTCCGCTGCGAGAACATGCTAATCAGTGCATATGCACGGAGACCGCAACACAAGATGCAGACGCCCAGCCCCCTATTAAGCCGCCCATCTCCGTTTACTGATCAGCATACAAGAGATCGTAAACACCGGTAACGTCGAGAACCATCGGACCCATTAGCATAATAGTGTGTGACCTGCCGCAGGATTATGGCCGCTACCTGTGTACAGCTTACGGTATGGCTGCAAATGCCGCCGCACTGCCTTAATTATGCACGCCCCTATATCAGCGATATAACGCCTGCGTTCGCCTGACCACCCCCACGTCACCACCCACAAACGACACTACCTGTCGATCAATATCGGAGGGGTCTGCGTACACAGTGTGTGTAGTAGGCGTACCCTAACCCGATCGCACTGACTAGTTTGCGCACACGCAATGCGATGCATGCGCAGTGCAAAAACATCGGCCAAGTGCGTGCGTTCTCTCCTGTGCGTTCCTTGCTGAATCAGGCCCTTAGATCCCTGCTGAAAAAAAAAATATTGGATCAAAGTTAAGATAAAAGGAAGTTGAAAGATTCCAGATTATTTTGTGTCCAGATAAAGCAGTGTGCCCTCAGCGTATGCCCTTTGATGTGATGCCAAACACAGTTGATTATTATTTCAAAGACTTTAAACATCTAAGTGTTACTGCAACTCTTTGGTTTGAAGCTGGATTAATTTGCAAAAGTAAATACAAACCCGTCTTTATCTCCTAGATTCCACCCAGACTGTAAATTCCATTTTCTATGACATTTTAAATACTTCAATATAAGTTAGTGAGAATCAAAACGCAAGTAGTTACAGTCAGGTGCATAAATATTGGGACATTGACAGAATTTTCATATTTTGGCCTCTATTCACCACCACAATGGCTTTGAAATGAAACAAACAAGATGTGCTTTACCTGCAGACTTTCAGATTTAATTTGAGGGTAATTACATCCAAATCAGGTGAACGGTGTAGGAATTACAACGGTTTCTATATGTGCCTCCCACTTTTTAAGTGGCCAAAAGTAATGGGACTATCAACTCAAAAGCTATTTCATGGACAGGTGTGGGCTATTCCCTCGTTATTTCATTATCAATTAAGCAGGTAAAAGGTCTGGAGTTGATTCTAGGTGTGACATTTGCATTTGGAATCAGTTGCTGTCGACTCTCAATATGAGATCCAAAGAGCTGTCACTATCAGTGAAGCAAGCCATCATTAGGCTGAAAAATCAAAACAAACCCATCTGAGAGGTAGCAAAAACATTACGTGTGGCCAAATCAACTGTTTGGAACATTATTAAAAAGAAAGAACGCACCGGAGAGCTCAGCAACGCCAAAAGACCCGGAAGACCACGGAAAACAACTGTGGTGGATGACAGAAGAATTATTTCTCTGGTGAAGAAAAACCCGTTCACAACAGTTGGCCAAATCAAGAACACTCTCCAGGAAGTAGATGTATATGTGTTAAAGTCAACAATCAAGAGAAGACTTCACAAGAGTGAATATAGAGGGTTCACCACAAGATGTAAACCATTGGTGAGCCTCAAAAACAGGAAGACCAGACTAGAGTTTGCCAAACAACATCTAAAAAAGCCATTACAGTTCTGGAACAACATCCTATGGACAGATGAGACAAAGATCAACTTGTACCAGAGTGATGGGAAGAGAAGAGTATGGAGAAGGAAAGGAACTGCTCATGATCCAAAACATACCACCTCATCAGTGAAGCATGGTGGTGGTAGTGTCATGGCATGGGCATGTATGGCTGCCAATGGAACTGGTTCCCTTGTATTTATTGATGATGTGACTGCTGACAAAAGCAGCAGAATTAATTCTGAAGTGTTTTGGGCAATATTATATGCTCATATTCAGTCAAATGCTTCAGAACTCATTGGACGGCGCTTCACAGTGCAGATGGACAATGACCCGAAGCATACTGCAAAAGCAACCAAAGAGTTTTTTAAGGCTAAAAAGTGGAATGTTATGCAATGGCTAAGTCAATCCCCTGACCTGAATCCGATTGAGCATGCATTTCACTTGATGAAGACAAAACTGAAGGGAAAATGCCCCAAGAACAAGCAGGAACTGAAGACATTTGAGGTAGAGGCCTGGCAGAGCATCACCAGGGATGAAACCCAGCGTCTGGTGATGTCTATGCATTCCAGACTTCAGGCTGTAATTGCCTGCAAAGGATTTGCAACAAAGTATTAAAAAGTGAAAGTTAGATTTAGGATTGTTTAGTTTGTCCCATTACTTTTGGCCCCTTAAAAAGTGGGAGGCACATATATAAACTGTTGTAATTCCTACACCGTTCACCTGATTTGGATGTAATTACCCTCAAATTAAATCTGAAAGTCTGCAGTTAAAGCACATCTTGTTTGTTAATTTCAAAGCCATTGTGGTGGTGAATAGAGGCCAAAATCTGAAAATTCTGATGTCCCAATATTTATGCACCTGACTGTATAATGAATATTCAGCATAGACCATTGTAATGCCAGAGTCACACGAGTGGGCACCTTACACAATGCAACAAGGCCCTTACAGCTCCCAAAGAAGATGATAGATAGATAGATAGATAATGAGATAGATAATTAGATAGATAGATATGAGATAGATAGATAGATAGATAGATAGATATGAGATAGATAGCTAGATAGATATGATATAGATAGATAGATAGATAATGAGATAGATAGATAAACATGAGTTAGATAGATAGATAGATAGATAGATAGATAGATAGATAGACATGATATAGATATATAGATAAGCATAACATAGATAGACATGAGATAGATATAGATAGATAGATAGATAAACATGAGATAGATAGATGGCTATGAGATAGATAGATAAACATGAGATAGATAAACATAAGACAGATAGATAAATAGATAGACATGATATAGATAGATAGATAGATAGATAAACATTAGATAGATAGCTATGAGATAGATAGATAGATAGATAGATAGATAGATAAACATGAGATAGATAAACATGCAATAGATAGATGGCAATGAGAGAGATAGATAAACATGAGATAGATAAACATGAGATAGATAGATAGATAGATAGATAGATAGATAGCTATGAGATAGATAAACATGAGATAAATAAATATGAGATAGATAAACATGAGATAGATAGATAGATAGATAGATAGATAGATAGATAGCTATGAGATAGATAAACATAAGATAAATAAATATTAGATAGATAGATAGATAGATAGATAGATAGCTATGAGATAAACATGAGATAGATAAACATTAGATAGATAGATAGATAGATAGATAGATAGATAGATAGATAGATATATAGATAGTTAGATAGCTATGAGACAGATAAACATGAGATAGATAGATGGCTATGAGATAGATAGATAAACATGAGATAGATAAACATGAGATAGATAGATAGATAGATAGATAGATAGATAGATAGATAGATAGCTATGAGATGGATAGATAGATAGCTAAACAGGAAATAGATAAACATGAGATAGATAGATAGACGGCTATGAGATAGATAAACATAAGATATATAAACATGAGATAGATAAACATGAGATAGATAAACATAAGATAGATAAACATGAGATAGATAAACATTAGATAGATATTAGATAGATAAACATGAGTTAGATAGATAGATAGACATGAGATAGATAGATAGATAGATAGATAGATAGATAGATAGATAGATAGACATGAGATAGATAGATAGATAGATAAACATAAGATATAGATAGATAGATAGATAGATAGATAGATAGATAAACATAAGATAGATAGACCTATGACCGAGCGTTGCGTCTCCAACTGATAGAGGAAGCGGACAGGAGGTGAATACATGGAAACAAGCACTGAAAATGCAACTGGATGAGAACTGGGATAGGACAGTTATTACCAATGGGATGTAGAATTTGTAGAATTAGAAGCAAGTTGCGTCCTTTGGATTTAGCAGTGATCAAGTCATTGGCCCTCCTTGGTGCAGTCTCGGTGGAGTGTTGGGAATGAAAACCTGACCGAGGTCCCATAGGTTGTGGGAAATAAGAAAACATGTCAGGTAAATGTAGGGACGGGAGTTGGAGGTCAGGATGGTAACCTGAGTGAGAGTTTGGGTCAGGTTTTTTTTCTCAGAATAAGAGTAACAATGATATTCTCCTCCCCCTAACACCACTTATGTCCAAATGTACATGAAAATACAATAAAAAACTTTTCTTGCAGATCACATAACATTCCCCTGCATTAACCCATCTTGTGCTATAGAAATTACTGGAATACATCCTCATATATCCACTACTGAAAGGAAGGAAACTCACAAAACACGCAACCCTAATACAGAATCATCACTTACCAATCCCTGTCATTAGCTCCATAATAAACTATGTGTGTCTATTTCAGTGGGTGCTCCGAGGGTCTGCTGAAGTGCCGTATTGCCCATTGATTGCTCAGCTGTGTAATTTATGGCAGTATATATATAGCTGTGTGCAGTATATATATAGCAGTTGGTAGGTGTTATTTGAATCCTACATATTTTTACATAAACTGGAAATTGGATGCTTTGTGTTTGGTCTTACAATGGTTACTCAACATGTCTCCTACGCTAATTGCTTACAATGTAATAAGGAGATGGATACTCGTCCGCTGTAGACAAAGATAGAATAATTTCCGGGATAATTCCATATATTGAAATCTAAAGAATCCTGGATGACAGACCCCGCTCATTTGTGTGTGGGTATAATGGGGCTGATTCATAGAGGAACGCAGACGCAGCTCAGTCTTTTGCCGCAGCCGGGTCTGCATCTTTCTAATTATGCAGGGACGGATTCTCAGCCTACCGAGACACCCACTGGCTCTGCTGCTATTCTGTCACGGTACATACTAAGAGGCACCATCATTGCGCAACCGTCATGACACGTTCGCAGTGCGACTCTAAATCAGGCCCAATACCTTGTGACAAAAGCTTGGATCCATCGTTGAATGAAAGAAAATGCAGAATAGAAAGTGCCCCCTTCCGACCATGGTTGTAGTTCAGAGATGTACGCCACTATTCCTATTGTCGCACAGTTGAACGTATATATCTGTCGACTACGCATGGGTTAGCGTCGCACTGTGCACTCTCCAAAGTCTCTTTGAAATGCTGCACACTGGGAGTATTACTTCGCAAAGTGATTGACAGTCAGGGACCATTTGAGGGCGGTAACGGGGGGTGGCGGCACAAAACGCAGATGTGTCCCAGCCATTTTCAGGGCATGTTGCAGCCTGCGTTGGCGATCCCGTATGCAGATAAAGTGCTTCCATCGGCGCAGTTCGCGCGTCCATTTTGAGTGACTACGGAGCTACTGAGATCGCCGGTTATAGGATGGTCTGACAGCTGCTGCCCACTTGTACGCACTTGCTTGGATCTTCTAAGCTGCCATTGGGCATCTCAGTGTATTACCAGCTGGCTACAGCAGTAGCGCACTTTAGCACAGCAGCTGCGAATGTATTAGCGTACGTCTCGGAATTAGGCGCCATTGTGCCGGGCCTGGTGCATACACTGTAGAAACCTGTCTGGGCTTTTAGTTACACTAATCAATGTTTATTGGTATTCACAAATCATAAAATAACAATCTTTTAAAAAATAACATTGGGGGAAGGGACATGAATTAGCGGACAAAGGGGAAAACGCTATCTAAAGCGGATCACGCATTTCACCGTCAGGCCATTCTCATCACCGGGCCTTATAGCAGCCGCGTGGAATTTTACGATGTTAACGCCCCTGATTCCAACATGCTCATTTTTGGGTTCTCATTCCCATACCTTTAAATAATCTAAAATGTGGTGGTTGAGGCAGATATGAGGCCCTAACGCTGTGAAATACAAAAACATTCCTACTTAACTGCGCACCTATGAATACTGGGAGTCTGCATTCCCATATATGTTATTTCTTACAGTTATAATACGGCAAAAAAGTGAGACTCTCCTGGGAAAAAGGAATGCCATTTATATTGGATCTTCATCAGCGAAATGCGCTTGCCCAATGTAGTCAGGAAGCCGGCGGTTGAAATCCCGACCGCCGGCTTCCCGACGGTCAAATCCCAGCATGGGACTAATCATAGGCGTCAAAATCCACCTATCATTATCCACCTGCCGAAATCCCGACGCCCGGCATACTGAACGAAGGTAAGCCGGGCGTCGGGACCTCTTAGTCGCGGTAGAGGGGGGGTTTAGATTTAGGGACTCCCGGGGGGACTTAGGGTTAGGCACCCACCCGGGATGGTTAGGATTAGGCTAGGGGAAGGGGGGTTAGGCACCCCCAGGGAGGGTTAGGTTTAGGGTGCGGTGATGGGGGTTAGGTTTAGGCACCCCTGGGGGGGAGGTTAGGGTTAGACACTAGGGGAGGAGGTTATGCTTAGACACTGGGGGGGGGTTAGGGGTAGGCACCCCTAAGGGAGGGTTAGGGGGGTCTACTTACCTCCGCTGTCGGAATCTTCACCCATCGAGCTACCGGCCTCACGTCTGGCGGTCATACATACTATCGATTCCTACCTATCGATTCCTACCTACCTATACCTTCTAAAATCGTCGCTATTTAGCGTAATGAGTCGCACAAGAAATAAATGCTTTCAGACTTTGAGTGTGGTTCCAAAGCACAAAAGGTTATTATTCAATATAGAAAAACAGATGGTTACACGCTGTGATCTAAATACAATTAGCGCAAATAAATCATACAGATCCAAGGTACAGTTGTTACATACACACGCGCTCTGGACCCAGATACCGGCATTAATATAGAAACCTCCGTCAACAGCAAGGCAAGAAGACTGGCATCCAGGTTTAGAGAGCCCACATATATAGACTAATGAGATAGACAATACAATAGAACAAGTTTGGCATTATTCCATTGGTTCTTCTTCCAGTTTTTCTATTACAGAATAGTTAATATGTCAATTCGAATGGACACAAACCAGCCTACAACAGCCCTTTGTGTCCTTTTTCCCGCTGCATACTAAATCTAAGCTGGTTACATTACAGAGTACATTTTAATGTTTAACTCTCTATAGTCCATAGTTTGCAGACACATGTTGCGATCTTCTCACCGATGATATCGGAAATCTGCAAAGACAGTGGATCAGTACAACACCAAACACAGTCTGCTTACCATGTACTAAACCTTAGGTATCAAATTACATTTATTTCACAACATTAATAATACTGAATAAACCTTGAATATTACACTTTAATGCTAGGGAACCTTTTATGTAAGTGTGCAGTGTGTAAGTATTGGGGTTTTGGGAAAAGACGCTAGTTAGCGTTGTGCGACTACGTGTTTGTGGAGTCTAGTTAGCGTTGTGCGACTACGTGTTTGTGGAGTACACCATGGTACGTGTTTTGCAGGGTTGATAATTTTATATGTTTTAATGACTGTATTTATATGGTGAGGACTTTTAACTTCTTTCTATTGCGTGGGAATCGCACGACGCTAAATAATAGCATCGCCGTATGTACTTATAATAGGCGAGATTCACTAAAATGGCACTGGGCGGCCAGTCGCAAAATGGCGTCGTGCAGATTTAATTCTAAACCGATCTTGTCTCAGCCAATTATCCGGCTTCGACAATACTGATTCCTTCTACAGGAGACGTCTCATCTGCACTAAGAACACATTTTGCACTTAAATGTGTCTTGCTTTGACACATTGTCATGTACACCAAGCTTACCAGGCGACTGCTGCAGTCTAATAATGGTGTTCATCTATAACATACAGAATACATTATAAAGCACAAGGCTCCAAAAGAAAGAAAGAAAGAGCTATTCAACTAATAGGAACAAAGTAGATAATCAATTTATTAAAAACTGTAGACGCCACAATTTTAAGCACCATAAAAATGTATCACGAATAGGCAACAATATATTTAGAATTAGTGTCTGAGTTAGTATTAGGTTAATAACGGACTAAGGGCCTGATTCAGAGCCGCTCGCTATTTGCGGTCATTCGTTCTAAAACAAGGGGTGGCTATTCAAATGAACCGTTCGCTAAGTGCGGTCTGTTTATGCCTCTAAGTCTGAACGAGCGAGCAAAACTTGCGGTTGTAATTTTGAAAAATACGCCCCCTTGCCGCTCGCATCCTACGTCATGTCCGCTATTTATTAGATTAATCGAGTACATCGACCAGCGTATGAACTGCTCGCTATTCTTGTGGCTGGTTTTTTCAACCGCTATTTTGCGAGCAGTTCGGAGTAAAAAAAAACCCAGTGACGTGGTCAATGACGCTGCTGTATTAATTATGCACACCCATAAAACGCCCTTTAGGCACGCCTGCGTTCTGATCTCCACTCCCCCTTTTCAAGCACCTTCCCCTGTTACCACCCACATACGCCTCATTCTGTCACTCAAAATAGCAGGCACTCGCTATATAGCGAACAAACGATTTTCGGCCGCACTGACTGGTTCGCGCATGCGTATTAAAATCCGTACGCATGCGCAGATGAGCGAACATCGGTCAGAACGAGCGAGCGGCCGCTTACGAGCGGCTCTGAATGAGGGCCTAAATAATCCATTAATAATAAACATATTTAGAATACATCAATGTAACACACAAGCGAATAATACTTTTCCAACTATTCAAAATAACTATTAATAAGCAGACGCCTCACATATCAGCGACCCTCCCATAACACGGACAGTAATGAGCTCCGTCAGGCTTCATGTTAGTGTTAGTATAGAGCAGTCTTCACATAAATGGAGGTAGCAGTGAGCTTCTCGATGCTTATTCTCAATGTGACCGCCATCGCTAATCCATTGCCGTGCGCGCACAGTGCATCTTTGGCACATTGCGTCCACCTCTCTCTTTAGACGCACCATCGGTCTCAGAAATTTGCATCAGCCCTACGGATTATCGGCCTGAATGTGGCCCCTATATGAGACTGACCGGGCCTGATTCAGAGCCGCTCGCTCAGACACAGCGCTCGCTCAGAATCAGGGCCGGGCTTTTTTTTTTTTTTGGAGCGGCCTCTTGGCGGCTCGCGTAGCTGTGGGTGACCACCCACAGCTATAGCGAGAGGCCATGATGATGGTTGCGATGGTCAAGACCATCACGACCATCGGGCTTGCGACGAGACCCTTGTGGTAGGGTCTCGTGCATCGCAAGCCCCAGAGAACTTTCGGCTCTAACAGAGCCGGAATCTCTCCACTGACATCACCCGAGATGTCAGTGGGGCCGCCCCCAAACGGCAAGTGTTCCCTCGGGAATGCCTCCGTTTGGGCAGCCACCCCCCCGGCCCGCCCACCAAAGGGGGCGAGCTGGCACTCAACAACATCAACAGCTCGCCCCATTTGGTGCGAGACCCGGAGTGACGGATTGCCCGTCGCTAGCCGGGTCTCACGCATGAGCACGACGGAGCCGGCTCCGTTGTGCGCATGCGCTGTGGGCTACCATCGACCCGGTTGCGAGCGCACAGCGCTTGCGACCGGGTCTGAATCAGGCCCTCTGTACGCAACCGCTATCAGCGACCCTCCCATAACACGGACCATCTCCGTGCGTTCGCCAAGCCACCTCCCTGTCACCGCACAGAAGCACCCAATACATTTTTAAAACATTTCTGAGAACGTACATTTTCCGTGCACCTCAATCGCAACTTCAACTCTGTGAGCAAGGAATCCGGACGCAAGCTCAGCGCGACTTATCTGCATGCAGATAGGTTAGCTGCCGCTCCCCGGATGGTCTGACAGCTGCTGCCCACTTGTACGCACTTGCTTGGATCTTCTAAGCTGCCATTGGGCATCTCAGTGTATTACCAGCTGGCTACAGCAGTAGCGCACTTTAGCACAGCAGCTGCGAATGTATTAGCGTACGTCTCGGAATTAGGCGCCATTGTGCCGGGCCTGGTGCATACACTGTAGAAACCTGTCTGGGCTTTTAGTTACACTAATCAATGTTTATTGGTATTCACAAATCATAAAATAACAATCTTTTAAAAAATAACATTGGGGGAAGGGACATGAATTAGCGGACAAAGGGGAAAACGCTATCTAAAGCGGATCACGCATTTCACTGTCAGGCCATTCTCATCACCGGGCCTTATAGCAGCCGCGTGGAATTTTACGATGTTAACGCCCCTGATTCCAACATACTCATTTTTGGGTTCTCATTCCCATACCTTTAAATAATCTAAAATGTGGTGGTTGAGGCAGATATGAGGCCCTAACGCTGTGAAATACAAAAACATTCCTACTTAACTGCGCACCTATGAATACTGGGAGTCTGCATTCCCATATATGTTATTTCTTACAGTTATAATACGGCAAAAAAGTGAGACTCTCCTGGGAAAAAGGAATGCCATTTATATTGGATCTTCATCAGCGAAATGCGCTTGCCCAATGTAGTCAGGAAGCCGGCGGTTGAAATCCCGACCGCCGGCTTCCCGACGGTCAAATCCCAGCATGGGACTAATCATAGGCGTCAAAATCCACCTATCATTATCCACCTGCCGAAATCCCGACGCCCGGCATACTGAACGAAGGTAAGCCGGGCGTCGGGACCTCTTAGCCGCGGTAGAGGGGGGGTTTAGATTTAGGGACTCCCGGGGGGACTTAGGGTTAGGCACCCACCCGGGATGGTTAGGATTAGGCTAGGGGAAGGGGGGTTAGGCACCCCCAGGGAGGGTTAGGTTTAGGGTGCGGTGATGGGGGTTAGGTTTAGGCACCCCTGGGGGGGAGGTTAGGGTTAGACACTAGGGGAGGAGGTTATGCTTAGACACTGGGGGGGGTTAGGGGTAGGCACCCCTAAGGGAGGGTTAGGGGGGTCTACTTACCTCCGCTGTCGGAATCTTCACCCATCGAGCTACCGGCCTCACGTCTGGCGGTCATACATACTATCGATTCCTACCTATCGATTCCTACCTACCTATACCTTCTAAAATCGTCGCTATTTAGCGTAATGAGTCGCACAAGAAATAAATGCTTTCAGACTTTGAGTGTGGTTCCAAAGCACAAAAGGTTATTATTCAATATAGAAAAACAGATGGTTACACGCTGTGATCTAAATACAATTAGCGCAAATAAATCATACAGATCCAAGGTACAGTTGTTACATACACACGCGCTCTGGACCCAGATACCGGCATTAATATAGAAACCTCCGTCAACAGCAAGGCAAGAAGACTGGCATCCAGGTTTAGAGAGCCCACATATATAGACTAATGAGATAGACAATACAATAGAACAAGTTTGGCATTATTCCATTGGTTCTTCTTCCAGTTTTTCTATTACAGAATAGTTAATATGTCAATTCGAATGGACACAAACCAGCCTACAACAGCCCTTTGTGTCCTTTTTCCCGCTGCATACTAAATCTAAGCTGGTTACATTACAGAGTACATTTTAATGTTTAACTCTCTATAGTCCATAGTTTGCAGACACATGTTGCGATCTTCTCACCGATGATATCGGAAATCTGCAAAGACACAGTGGATCAGTACAACACCAAACACAGTCTGCTTACCATGTACTAAACCTTAGGTATCAAATTACATTTATTTCACAACATTAATAATACTGAATAAACCTTGAATATTACACTTTAATGCTAGGGAACCTTTTATGTAAGTGTGCAGTGTGTAAGTATTGGGGTTTTGGGAAAAGACGCTAGTTAGCGTTGTGCGACTACGTGTTTGTGGAGTACACCATGGTACGTGTTTTGCAGGGTTGATAATTTTATATGTTTTAATGACTGTATTTATATGGTGAGGACTTTTAACTTCTTTCTATTGCGTGGGAATCGCACGACGCTAAATAATAGCATCGCCGTATGTACTTATAATAGGCGAGATTCACTAAAATGGCACTGGGCGGCCAGTCGCAAAATGGCGTCGTGCAGATTTAATTCTAAACCGATCTTGTCTCAGCCAATTATCCGGCTTCGACAATACTGATTCCTTCTACAGGAGACGTCTCATCTGCACTAAGAACACATTTTGCACTTAAATGTGTCTTGCTTTGACACATTGTCATGTACACCAAGCTTACCAGGCGACTGCTGCAGTCTAATAATGGTGTTCATCTATAACATACAGAATACATTATAAAGCACAAGGCTCCAAAAGAAAGAAAGAAAGAGCTATTCAACTAATAGGAACAAAGTAGATAATCAATTTATTAAAAACTGTAGACGCCACAATTTTAAGCACCATAAAAATGTATCACAAATAGGCAACAATATATTTAGAATTAGTGTCTGAGTTAGTATTAGGTTAATAACGGACTAAGGGCCTGATTCAGAGCCGCTCGCTATTTGCGGTCGTTCGTTCTAAAACAAGGGGTGGCTATTCAAATGAACCGTTCGCTAATTGCGGTCTGTTCACGCCTCTAAGTCTGAACGAGCGAGCAAAACTTGCGGTTGTAATTTTGTAAAATACGCCCCCTGGCCGCTCGCATCCTACGTCATGTCCGCTATTTATTAGATTAATCGAGTACATCGAACAGGATATGAACTGCTCGCTATTCTTGGGGCTGGTTTTTTCAACCGCTATTTTGCAAGCAGTTCGGAGTAAAAAAAAACCCAGTGACGTGGTCAATGACGCTGCTGTATTAATTATGCACACCCATAAAACGCCCGTTTTGACCTTTAAGCACGTCTGCGTTCTGATCTCCACTCCCCGTTTTCAAGCACCTTTCCCCGTTACCACCCACATACGCCTCCTCCTGTCACTCAAAATAGCAGGCATTCGCTATATAGCGAACAAACGATTTTCGGCCGCACTGACTGGTTCGCGCATGCGTATTAAAATCCGTACGCATGCGCAGATAAGCGAACATCGGTCAGAACGAGCGAGCGGCCGCTTACGAGCGGCTCTGAATGAGGGCCTAAATAATCCATTAATAATAAACGTATTTAGAATACATCAATGTAACACACAAGCGAATAATGGCCCTCATTCAGAGCCGTACGCTCTGAGCAGAGCGCACGCTCTGAATGAGGGCCGGGCTCCATGAAAATGGAGCGTCCTCCTGGACGCTCGTATAGCTGTGGGTCACCACCCACAGGCTATACGAGCGTGCATTTTGATGGCCGCGATGGTCGTGACCATCGCGACCATCGAAATTGCGAGCCGGAGCCTGCGGTTGAGGTTTTCAACCGCAAGCTCCGGAGTGATTTTGGCTCTATCAGAGCCAAAATCACTCCCACTGACATCACTAGTGATGTCAGTGGGCCGGCTTCTGTGGGAACGCCCCCGTCAGGGAGGCACGCCCCCGGCACGCCTACCAAAGGGGGCGTGCTGTCAATCAACATTGACAGCACGCCCCCTTTGATCGGACACAACGAGCGAAGGACTTTCCTTCGCTCGTCGCGTCTGGCGCATGCGCACGACGGAGCTCCCTCCGTCGTGCGCATGCTCAGTCCATAACATCGACCCACTTGCGAGCGGACAGCCGCTCGCGAGTGGGTCTGAATCAGGCCCAATACTTTTTCAACTATTCAAAATAACTATTAATAAGCAGACGCCTCACATATCAGCGGCCCTCCCATAACACGGACAGTAATGAGCTCCGTCAGGCTTCATGTTAGTGTTAGTATAGAGCAGTCTTCACATAAATGGAGGTAGCAGTGAGCTTCTCGATGCTTATTCTCAATGTGACCGCCATCGCTAATCCATTGCCGTGCGCGCACAGTGCATCTTTGGCACATTGCGTCCACCTCTCTCTTTAGACGCACCATCAGTCTCAGAAATTTGCATCAGCCCTACGGATTATCGGCCTGAATGTGGCCCCTATATGAGACTGACCGGGCCTGACTCTGGGCCTGATTCAGAGCCGCTCGCTCAGACACAGCGCTCGCTCAGAATCAGGGCCGGGATTTTTTTTTTTTTTGGAGCGGCCTCTTGGCGGCTTGCGTAGCTGTGGGTGACCACCCACAGCTATAGCGAGAGGCCATGATGATGGTTGCGATGGTCAAGACCATCACGACCATCGGGCTTGCGACGAGACCCTTGTGGTAGGGTCTTGTGCATCGCAAGCCCCAGAGAACTTTCGGCTCTAACAGAGCCGGAATCTCTCCACTGACATCACCCGAGATGTCAGTGGGGCCGCCCCCAAACGGCAAGCATTCCCTCGGGAACGCCTCCGTTTGGGCAGCCACCCCCCCCCCGGCTCGCCCACCAAAGGGGGCGAGCTGTCACTCAACAACATCGACAGCTCGCCCCCTTTGGTGCGAGACCCGGAGTGACGGATTGCCCGTCGCTAGCCGGGTCTCACGCATGAGCACGACGGAGCCGGCTCCGTTGTGCGCATGCGCTGTGGGCTACCATCGACCCGGTTGCGAGCGCACAGCGCTTGCGACCGGGTCTGAATCAGGCCCTCTGTACGCAACCGCTATCAGCGACCCTCCCATAACACGGACCATCTCCGTGCGTTCGCCAAGCCACCTCCCTGTCACCGCACAGAAGCGCCCAATACATTTTTAAAACATTTCTGAGAACGTACATTTTCCGTGCACCTCAATCGCAACTTCAACTCTGTGAGCACGGAATCCGGACGCAAGCTCAGCGCGACTTATCTGCATGCGCAGAAGAAAAAAAAAATCTCAAAGTCCAGGTTACTGTGCAGTGTGAAAGGGCCCGGTTGAAATAACCAGGGTCGAGGTGACCCGGGTCCCGTTCACTGCATAGGAATCTCATCTCCAAGCGCCGGCTCAGCAGTGATGGCGGTGACGTCATCGACCCGGCATTATTGCCGGGTTACGGGCCAACAGTCTGAAAGTGGTCTCAGGCGGGTCGCACCCGGGATTGACGCGTGTACAAATCCCGGGTGCGACCCTCCAATTGTGATGTGAAAGGGGTATAAAAATGATGCTGTGCGGCTTTGTGTAGCTGACTTAGGGCCTCATTCAGAAGTGCGCACAATTTGAACACAATGCAGATGTATAGGTAGCCAAGCGATTATTTGCAACTGCAAATGTGCGGAAAGTCCTGAACGCCACTACGGTGCAACTATTCTATTGCTCTCGGGACAGATGGTATCACAGATGTGGCGGCAGAGGCATGGGCATTCCTGGTAGAGGGGCTGAAGTGAACGAAAAACAAAATACATTCCATGTTCGCATTACGGAAGTGTTGCTGGTGTGCTAGTGAAAGCGGCTGCGTTCTCAGACGCAGAGCTGCAGTCACAGAGGCCATGCTCGGTGCGCAGATGGTGGCGTGTCATGAATCGCCGGCGGTGTCACAGCGTTCAGAAAGTGGGCGTCTCAGGGCTTTTGCACATTCAGGTCCACGCTAGTGTACAAGGGGGAGGCTCAAACGGGAAGCAGTCGGGAAGCCGATGGATGGAATCTCGACCGTCGGCTTCCCGACTGTCTAATCCTGGCAAGGGCTAAATGACAGGCGTCGAGACCAACGCCGGGAGCCCGACACCCAGCATACCGATCGAAGGTAAGCTGGGCGCGGACAGCCGCGTGGAGGAGGGTTAGGTTTAGGGTTTCCGGGGGGGACTTAGGGTTAGGCACCCCCCGGGAGTTTAGGGTTAGGCTAGGTGTAGGGAGGGTTAGGCCCCCCCCGGGAGGTTTGGGTTAGGCTAGGGGAAGGGAGGGTTAGGGTTAGGCACCCCCCGGGAGTTTAGGGTTAGGCTAGGTGTAAAGAGGGTTAGGCCCCCCCCCCGGGAGGTTTGGGTTAGGCTAGGGGAAGGGAGGGTTAGGGTTAGGCACCCCCCGGGAGTTTAGGGTTAGGCTAGGTGTAGGGAGGGTTAGGCACCCCCCCCAGGAGGTTTGGGTTAGGCTAGGGGAAGGGAGGGTTAGGCACCCCCGGGGGAAGGTTAGGGTTAGGCACCCCCCGGGGGACTTAGGTTTAGGCGGCGGGGAAGGGGGAGTTAGGTTTAGGCACTTAGAGGCTGGATTAGGGTTAGGCACCCCTAATGGAGGGTTAGGGGGGAGAATAGGTTAGTGAATACTTACCTCTCAACGATCGGGATTTTCACTGCTGCCGGGATGCCGCTGTCGGGATTTGAACGCCGGCCATGCGATAGATCATACTCAGGGCCTGATTCAGACCCGCTCGCGAGCGCTGAGTGCTCGCAAGCGGGTCGATGGTGCCCCAGTGTGCATGCGCACGACGGAGGCGACTCCATCGTGCGCATGCGCGAGACCCAAATAACGACGGCCAAGCCGTCGTTATGGGTCTCGCACCAAAGGGGGCGTGCTGTCGATGGTGATTGACAGCACGCCCCCTTTGGTGGGCATGCCGGGGGCTTGGCTGCCCAGACGGAGGCATTCCCATGGGAACGGCTCTGATAGAGCCAAAAGCACTCCAGGGCTTGCGGCAGCGAGACCCTACCGCAAGGGTCTCGTCGCAAAGCCCGATGGTCGCGATGGTCTTGACCATCGCGACCATCATTTTGGCCGCTCGCTATAGCTGTGGGTGGTCACCCACAGCTATGCGAGCGGCCAGGAGGCCGCTCCAAAAAGGAGAAGAGACGGCCCTGATTCAGAGCGAGCGCTCTGAAAGAGCGTCCGGCTCTGAATCAGGGCCTCAATCCGCTCAAACTAGTATTCGCATATTATCACTGCCGCGACTCCGTAAACTGACGTAAGAGTGAACACAGCCGCGTCCATCTCTGATTCAGGTCCTTAATTATCATGTAGGATTCAAGTATTTTTGCTGATATTGTTGCAGTGTGCTGGAGGGAATATCCTTTATTTCTGTGGTCCTTCATTTTTTAAGTCAGCTTTGGAAGTTTCCGTTTATTATATTCACTGGCTACTAGCGCACTTTTTACAACTAATAAGACTGCCGCACAGGCCGTAATGTGGCAGCACTTCAAAAATGTACGATAATTACTGGATCAAAAATGATCACATCATTATCAGGCATATCGGAAGGTGGAATGATAGACGCCTGTTTGTGCGAGTAGGAAGCTTAGACTACTGCCCATGAGTGCCGCGGACCATGTTGGGGAATTTGCTGTGTATATGTACAGAGTATACTGACACTGTAACATAGAATATTCATATATCTGCTATTATTATTACATATTGCGTAATCTCTGTAATATTTAGGAGCATATTCACAGTGCCAGGGCTGTAGTAACTATCTAACATGTGTCATGTATGTTCATACTGTCCTGTAGCTCCTCCTACATGATTAGGAATGCCCGCTGTCCCTAGCTGTCTGCCCAGACACCTGTATTAGGGTGAGCCCTCCCACTACAGTCAGTTTCTCTGGCAGAGCACTAACCTATCTGCCCTATAAGTGCCTGGCATCATGGAGTCAGCAGACATTTTGTTATTGTACCTTCCCTTCACATTTCCTGGAAGTGTAAAGTTGGCACGTTTATTTTTACAGGTCGCCAACCAGTACTAAAACTAGAGATACTGGTAACCAATAGCAACGTGCTTGCTGCCTGATCTCCAATGCTGCCTCCTTAGACATTTAGCTGCAAGTTACTATTATGTGTTTCGCATTGTCCCTGTGACCTAACTGCTGAGTTGTCTCTCTTATTGCAGAAAAGGGCCCGCTTCCGGGCGAAGGGGAACACGTCGCAGACCAGCCGGGGAGCGGCAGCAGCATCCCCGCTTCTCCACAGCTCCCTGTCGTCCCACCTTTCTGACCCTGAGGACTTCGCTGGACTGGAAACCAGCAGCTTGCTTCAGTACACAGACACTGTCCTCCATATCTCTGAGGATAACGGGACGGAGAACCCCCTGGTCTCAAGACACTTTCACTTCAGTCACATTGAGCTGGGGGAGACGGACATTGACTTGGATGAATCTCATGTTTAGCTTTCAGCTGTGATCAGCTGCGCCGGCCTCTGTTACTGTGTCTTTCTCCCTCGCGCCTGTAGAAAACGTGCAGGGCTCCTGCTAGGCCTCCTACGTAATCCTATCTTGTTTGCTCTGGAGGGTGTGTGTGTGAATACAGTATGCTGCACATATGATATCGCTGCTTTGCTATTTGGTGTACAACTAGGTAAATACTGGGGTGGTAAATTCTGCCTTGTGTAGGACCAAAGAAAGCTACTCACGACCCGACGTTAATGCGGTCTAACCTAGTGTTGTATGTTTTGTTGAGCTGTTGTCTACCCATCTTGTTCATCTATCTCTTCCTATAGAAACATACAGCTGGCCTATGCCAAAAAAAACCCACCACCTGTATGTGATTTACCTGTGACCTGTCACTGCCTGAGCACATTTCTAACCTACTGTAGTGTTCACTCTAGCACCCTGCACCTGTCACAAGCCGTGCAGTTCCTCCTTCCTGCCTGGGGTGTCACTCTCTGCTTGGATATTGCAAGGGGGGGATGGGTGTCACAACTCCTGCAGTTCCTCCTTCCTACCACTGGTGTCGCGCTCTGCTATGGTGCTTCTATCACACACTGGTCTGTGTCTCAGCAGTGTGTTGCATCAGCTGAGTGTGCTAGAAGCACCAGAGCGGAAAGTGACATCGTAGGCAGGAAAGAGGAACTGCAGGGATTGTGACAGGTGCAGGGTGCTACAATGAACACTATCAATGATTATAATTATGACCTTGGCTAGTATTAGGTAAGCATCTGGTGAGAACTCGGTCCTCAGGGCACCCCAGCAGTCCAGGATTTCATGCTTGAGCTTAGCTGGCTTACTTAGTACCTCAGTCAATTTGATTTACCCATCTATGCTCAGGGATAGCCTGAAAACCTGGCCTGTTAGAGTGCTTGGAAGGGCCGAGTTTGGGAAGCACTGTTGTAGATCTTAAATGTGAAGCATGAGGCTGCTGGGTATATAAATACAGAGCCTACAGGCTTGTTCTGTCATCTCAGGAAAAGTAAAAAGTGTGTATTAAGTTACAAGGTTATGTGAGAGGGACCGTATGGTATTGAGCACTGACCAAGGCTCTAAGTAATTTTAATTAACCCTAAATTACAATAATGAATAAAATCAAAGGTGCCTCAAGGGCGCTAGTGTGTGGAATGGCGGTATTGTTCTGATCACCGAACTCAACAGTCCTGATGGTGAGTTCTGGTGCCTGGACCCAGTAGCAAATATATACATGAATGCACTGTCCACGACACAATAATATCAGTAACACTGTGACTTTGTACAACCTGTGTGCTGTCAGGTGCTGGGGGAAGTCTGTACCTGTGCTTGTACTCAGACCTCTCAGACACTTATTCACCAGGGAATAACATAGCGCATATTGTACAAACTGTCGGTAATCATCACATTTTCAGCCACTGAGACGACATTGTAAGACGCAGTTGTCGTATTTTCATACTAAAAAGGATAAGATATTTCCTGTCAGAGATTATGTGAAGCTTCAGCAGAAAAAAAATATTTCTAAACTATATATGTCGTAAACAAAAGTATAAAAATGTTCTATGTGATGAATAATAAAAATTTATTTTAAAATGGTATTGTAGTCAGTATAGTCATTATAACAGATCTCAGAAATGTATTATGTAACAAGACGCTCGCTGTAACACCAACAAGGAAGCTGCAAGGCCTAGTCATCGGTAAGCATTTACATGGTGATAAATGCAGGACTTCATGGTAAACATTTTCTAGCAACAGAATTTATTACCAGCTATTTATACAGAGCACACAATCTATATACCCTACCACATGGGGCACACACATACACACTTGGGTTCATTCTTTGTCAGCAGCAATTTAACCTACCAGTGTGTTTTTGGGGTGCGGAAGGGGGCCGGAGTACCCAGGGTTACCCCATGCAATCATGGAGAACATACAAACTCTACACATATAGTGATTTGGTCTGGAATTGAACTCCTAACATCAGGGCTGTGAGGCAGTAATGCTAACCACTACACCAACTATGCTGTCCATCAATATACGGCTATTTGGCAAAACTCAAAACAAAATTGCAGTGTTAGAATAAAGTTTGCCAGAATTTGTGGGCTACATGCAAAACCACCCGGTATTTACCCTGCATGCAAAAACAATAAATGCATTTGTTCCCTTTGCATTGTAGCATGGTCTGTACAAGTTTAAAGTTACTTGCTCTTTTTTGCTTTACTCCTAACTCAGAAGAATGCCCATAATTCTTTGGGATCTGGTTAGGGATGGCCATCAGCCATCGATGATTTCTAATCATCGATGGTTTATGGCCGATGTTGTATGCTTTTGGCATGGATGGGGGAGAACCAGATAGTTTTCCTCCATAGATGTCTAAGCATAACGGAATGCTTTTGTTTTTTTTAACAAGGTGCCGTGACATGGAGCATAGCTCCGGCCCCTGGTACACATGAAGCCCCGTCCCCAGGTTTTGATTGGCCCACGGACCAGTCAGTCAAAAAACAAGGATGACCATCAGTTAGTGAAGCTATCGATGGTCATTAATTGAATAGTTTGTTACCATCGATGGCTGCTTGCTATTTTGACATCGATGGTAACCATCGATGATAACACCACCGATAGCCATCCCTAGACCTGGTCAAAGAGTATTAATGTAGAAGAATAACTGATAAAAATGTAGTAATGAAAGTAAAATAGGTAAATGAGAAATGTAAAGAGCAAATAATTAAATATGGTGAATGATAATAATTATAGGGTATTACAGTATAATGTTTAAAAAGTAGTATAGAAATATAATGGCTGATATAAAAGAAAGGGAAATGAATACTAAGAAAATAATGGAATAAGATAAAGCAGCAATCCCACATAAAAGGTTATGATGCCTATTCATCATATGCAATGGCCCCTGGAATTACTGGTTAGGAGACCCCTGAACTGGGAGGATATAGGTCTGGGATTACTGGTTAGGAGACCTCGGCACTGGGAGGATATAGGACTGGGATTACTGGTTAGGAGACCCCGGGACTGGGAGGATATAGGACTGGGATTACTGGTTAGGAGACACCGGCACTGGGTGGATATAGGACTGGAAGTACTGGTTAGGAGACCCCGGCACTGGGTGGATATAGGACTGTTATTACTGGTTAGGAGACCCCGGCACTGGGTGGATATAGGACTGGGATTACTGGATAGGAGACCCCTGCACTGGGTGGATATAGGACTGGGATTACTGGATAGGAGACCCCTGCACTGGGAGGATATAGGACTGGGATTACTGGTTAGGAGACCCCGGCACTGGGTGGATATAGGACTGGGATTACTGGTTAGGAGACCCCGGCACTGGGAGGATATAGGACTGGGATTACTGGTTAGGAGACCTCTGCACTGGGAGGATATAGGACTGGGATTACTGGTTAGGAGACCCCTGCACTGGGAGGATATAGGACTGGGATTACTGGTTAGGAGACCCCGGCACTGGAAGGATATAGGACTGGGATTACTGGTTAGGAGACCCCGGCACTGGGTAGATATAGGACTGGGATTACTGGTTAAGAGACCCCGGCACTGGGTAGATATAGGACTGGGATTACTGGTTAGGAGACCCCGGCACTGGGAGGATATAGGGCTGGTATTACTGGTTAGGAGACCCCGGCACTGGGAGGATATAGGACTGGGATTACTGGTTAGGAGACCCCGGCACTGGGTGGCTATAGGACTGGGATTACTAGATCCCTGCACTGGATGGGATGTAAGAGACTAGTATTACTGGTTACAGCTAGATCCCCTTCCGTAGATGTACCCTGACGTCATCAGACATGTGCAGAGGGAACTACACCTCCCAGAGTGCCCCGCGCGGCTGGCTGCCGGTCACGTGGTGGTGGTGGTGGGGGCTCGGACTTGCGGTGCTGCTGCCGCTGGGTGACTATTATACTGTATGACTGCACTCAGCGTGCTCTGTATACTGCGCTGTACCGTACTGTAGTGACAGTGTGCTCTGCTCTGTGCTGTGTGCCCGCCGCCCCACCGGCTCCATCATGTCCTCCGGCTGTAAGATCGGTCCGTCCATCCTCAACAGCGACCTGTCCCGGCTGGCGGCGGAGTGTGACCGCATGCTGCAGTGCGGGGCCGACTACCTGCACCTGGACGTCATGGACGGGTGAGGAAGGGAAGGAGGGTGTGTGATCTGCTGCTGAGTTCTCTCTGTACCGTGTGTGTGTGTGTAAATATGTATGTATGTGTATATATATATATATATATATATATAATATAGCAACAATCCTCCAGGATAAGGCCACTGGTATAAACTTCGTGCCTCTTAAACCCTGTCTAATTGGGCGCAAAGACTGCGATAATTAATGGCCGCTCAGAACAATTGAATTGCAACATTGGGCGCTCATTTAATTATCGCCACCCACAATTTTCCCCAACAGGACGCCCGACAGATCAATTCAATTGTTGCTCTGGCTGGGCGCGTACAGTGGCGGGAGCGCACATTTCTGCTCACGGCCATCCGGGCAGGCAAGCAGAAATGTGCAGTAAGTCGCCATTCCCGTTCGGGTGCCCAAAGTAGGACTTTAGTCGGGTTTAGCTGTTTGTTTACGCTGCTAAACCCTGTCTATTTGGGCACAATATGCAAAGGGTTTACCCGCGGCTAGTTACTCTGTCCTGTGCAATTGTTCCAACTTTCCTGATGATTTCCCTTGAACCCAGAGCAAGCGATATTGAGCGTACGCACTGTGCAGTCTTGCTAACGACCGAACAATATTTCTACTTCAGGGTCCATAGGGGTCCACAGGGTGACCTTAGGGTATAGCTGGATCCTGGATCCTCGGGCACCACGGAGTTAAAGCTTTTAGCTGCTCCCAGGATGCACTTGGGTCCAACCTCCCCTAAACCGTGCCCCCGAGCCACAGGCACCTCAGTTTAAGATGGTGCCGGGCCGGAGTCGGGTCACCCTGCGGGGGGGGTTTGGGGGCTGCAGGAGCAGCCCCCTAAAGCTTTTTATTTTAATTTTTACTATAAGTTTTTTTTTTCTAGAGCGGCAGCGATGGGCTGTCTGTACAGACGCCCACGCTGCCGCTCATTCTCCCTGCTGGCGCCGCGACGCCAGCACTGAACTGGGGATCGCGGCGGGGGAAGCCAGAGTCTGTACTAGCCGGACTCTGGTTTCCCCCGGGACTGCTGCCGGAAGCCGACGGGGAGATTAAGGTAAGCCGTGCACCGCTGATTAGCGGCGGTGCGCGGGTACCTTTTAAATGCAGTCCCATGCCCCCGGTCTAGGTGACAGACCGGGGGCGCTAGCGGTGGCAGCGGGCCCTCCCTCCAGCGGAGGCATACCCCGCCAGACCACTAGACCACCAGGGTAAATTAAGCGGCAAGCGGGATGCTGGCAACCCGGGGGTTAAATATGCTAGCCAGGGGAGGAAGCCTTCCCTGTCTAGTGGCTCCTCCCCTCAGCTCGTAGTCTGGCGTCGCTGAGCTGCAGCTACTCGGGCCACTCCTCCTCTGAGGTCTCCAGCGGCCATTTTCTTCAAGTGGCAGCGCAGATCTTCAGGGAGCACGCGGACCGGTCCCCCTGTGTACCTCTCCCCCGACAAGGACAGTGTACACAGCACTATAGCCCTCCCAGACACTGAGTCTGGGAGGTTGATTGTAGTGGAAAGGTGCAGTGAGTATATGTGCATGGTATGTGACTTTTGCTAGTGCTGCCTGTCTGTGTCTTTTTTCTACTTACTGTCAGCCTATACCTATCCCTTTCCTTCTCCTACAAGCCCTACAGGTGTGCGGGGGAAGGGTGTTTCTACAGACCTCACCTATATAAATCACGTATTTGTGAGGTCCGTCACATACAGTTGTGTGCTACACAGTACCATATTGTGGGCTGTTGTTCAGCACACTGGTGAGTGCGCACGTTTTCTTCCTAAGTCATGTCTGAGGAGGAGATTGAGCACTCCGGGGCTCCGGTATTGTTCTCCTGCAGGCGCTGTTCTGCAGGAGTGGATAGGGAGGATTTGTCACAGGACGGCCTGTGCGGATGGTGCCAGGCGCTCCCTGGTATGTCTAAACCTCCCATGTTGCAGGAGCCACCATGGGCGATGTTTTCCCAGGTGCTGGTGTCCATCGCGGACCGTCTGTCGGTCCCGACTGCCGCCCCTACTAGGGCGTTGCCCCAGCCTGCCATCCCCCATTCCCCGGGTGTCCCACAATTATTGCAGACTCCCCCGAGGTCTCAGCCTGTTGGTCCCTATGCGGGGTTGCCAATGTATATTCAGTCCACCCCTGTGGCACAGCAGGCTGTGGTGCCGTTTCAGGCTCCTGTGGCAGCTCCTCCACCCTGGGTGGATGCGCTGTCCCACACTGTCCAAGATTTGGCGGCAGCATCTTCGGCTTTTCAGTCGATGTTGCGCAGTGACGTACCCTCCAGGGCGTCTAAACGCTCAGTCATGGCGCAGGCTGCGCATCTTTCGGATTCTGAGGGGTCCTCGGATGATGGTGAGGTGCAGGATGACTCAGCCTCAGATGCCTCAGTCCAGGAAGTAGACACTAAGTCTTCCATCAATGTGTGGGCTCTGGTTAAGGCGGTGCGGGCCATTCTTCTGATTGAGGATGAGGCACCCGCTCCCAAGTCGAGGTATCCTAGTTTAAAAAAAGCTAAGGTTACTTCTGCAGCGTTCCCCTTGTCTGATCAGTTGACTGATCACATGGTGGTGGCCTGGCAGACACCCAGTAAGCGTTTCCTGCCACCGAAACGCTTGGCGTCCAATTATCCATTCCCGGAAGCGCATTGTAAGAAATGGGAAACTCCGCCTGCAATCGATTCCCATGTAACACGCCTCATCAGGAGTGCTACTTTGCCATTGCCGTCTATATCCTCGCTGTAGGATCCTACGGACAGGAAGGTGGAGACTTGTCTAAAGTCTATTTATTCTCTCTCAGGGGCTGTAGCCCGGCCGTCCATGGCCATCTCTTGGGTGGCCAAGGCCATTGAGGGGTCGGCCAACGCCTTGGAGGACACGTTTACGGATGAAGCTCCGGACGTCCAGAGGGCGTTGTTAGGATAGATGAGAGATGCCGCCTCCTACATTGGAGAAGCATCGTTGGATGCTAGCCTGTTGACCTCTAGGGTTTCGGCGGCAGCAGTGTCTGCTCGTAGATCCTTGTGGTTGCGGTCTTGGAGAGCAGACGCGGATTCAAAGAAAGGCTTGGAGGCCTTACCTTTTAATGGAGAATTACTATTTGGTCCGGACCTGGACAAAATAGTAGATACCCTGGCGAAATCCAAGTCAGCCTTCCCCCCTTCAGCTAATACACCTTCTAAGGTCCGGAGCTCGGCTTTTCGTTCCTTTCGGGTTCAGGGCAAGGCAAAGGGTCAGTCCTTCCCGAGGCAGTCCGCACCCAAGACCGCCTCAAAGCCAAAGAAGCAAGCCTGGAGTGCTAGGCGCCCTTCTTCCAAGCAAGAAGGTAAGCCTTCTGCGTGATGGGACGGGCCTCCCTCTGGGGGACCCCAGAGTGGGAGGCCGACTTCTTCAATTCGCCCAGTGCTGGCACAATACCACCACGGATGCCTGGGTGCGAGAAGTGGTCTCCCAGGGGTACGCCCTGTCTTTTCGGCACAGGCCGCCTGGCCAGTTTTTTTGCACAAGTCCTTCTCAGGACAAAACCAAGGCCTTGCAGGTTCATGAAGCCATAGAGGCCTTGCTGACGGCGGGGGTCATTATACCCGTACCACAGTCTCAACGTGGGATGGGGTATTACTCTACGCTGTTTCTGGTGCAGAAACCCAATGGCTCTCATCGCTCCATCCTCAATTTGAAGTCCCTGAACAGGTTTCTCAGGGTTCCCAAATTCAGGATGGAAACTTTGCGTTCCATTATTCTAGCGATGGAACCAGGGGACTATATGGTCTCCCTGGATATCCAGGACGCCTACCTCCATGTGCCTATAGCAACATCGCACCAACGGTTTCTGCGGTTTGCTATTCTCCACAACCATTACCAATTCAGGGCTCTACCCTTTGGTCTCTCCACGGCACCAAGGGTATTTACCAAGGTGATGGCGGTCATGGCGGCTCACCTTCGGAGCCAGGGGATACGGTTGCTACCGTATCTAGACGACCTCCTCTTGCTGGCAAGCTCCCCGGAGGTACTGATCCAGCATCTCCACCTGACGGTCGCTTGTCTACAGGCACACGGCTGGTTGATCAACTGGAAGAAGTCCTCCCTCATCCCATCACAGCGAATGGTTCATTTGGGGGCCCTGCTGGACTCTCGTCAGCAACGGATTTTTCTGACTCCAGAGAAGGTCTCCTCCTTACAGCTGCGGATTCACAGTTGTCTGAGCAGTGGCAGAGTGTCGGTGCACTCAGCGATGAGAGTTTTGGGGTCCATGGTGTTGGCATTCGACATGGTGGAGTTTGCCCAGTTCCATTCCAGGCCCCTGCAGGGGCTGATTCTTTCGGAATGGAACGGATTGCCACACAGGATCCGCTCTCAGATGCTGGTGTTGTCCTCGGAGGTGCGTCTGTCCCTAGCCTGGTGGCTGCAGACGGCTCATCTCCTAGAGGGGCGCCCCTTTTGGATCCCGGAATGGGTTCTGCTCACGACAGATGCCATTCTCCGGGGTTGGGGGACGGTGACAGGCTCCTTGTCACTTCAGGGTCGTTGGTAGGCGGAGGAAGCGATTCTTCCCATCAACATCCTGGAACTGCGGGCAGTATACAGAGCCCTGCAGTCGTCCGGCACCACTCTTCAGGGAAGGGCCGTTCAGGTGCAGTCAGACAACGCCACCACGGTGGCGTACATCAATCACCAGGGAGGGACTCGCAGTCGAGCTGCGATGTCGGAGGTGTCCCGTGTCCTGGCTTGGGCGGAGCACTATCTTCCAGCTCTCTCGGCAGTTTTCATCCCAGGAGTCCTCAATTGGGAGGCAGACTTCCTCAGCCGTTACGACGTGCATCCCGGGGAATGGTCGCTTCATCCAGAGGTATTCCAACTACTCGTGGACAAGTGGGGGCTGCCAGAGCTGGACCTGATGGCGTCCCGTCACAAGCTGCCTGTGTACGGGTCAAGGACAAGGGACGCAGGCGCAAGTCTGATAGACGCGCTGTCGGTGAAATGGCTGTTTCAACTGGCTTACTTGTTCCCTCCGATATCTCTGCTGCCTCGGGTCCTGCGCAAGTTCAAACAGGACGGAGGCACACTGATCTTGGTGGCCCCAGAAGGCCGTGGTACTCCGATCTGCGGAGCCTGTCCATCGACGCTCCGTACCTCCTACCTCAACGGCGGGACCTGTTGTCTCAGGGGCCCTGTCTTCACCCGGATCTGGGTCAACTATCTTTGACGGCGTGGCTCTTGAGACAGCCGTCCTGAGGTCTCGGGGCTTTTCTAGCTCCGTTATTACCACCATGCTGAGGGCGCGCAAGCCTGCTTCCGCGAGGATCTATCACAGAGTGTGGCACACTTACTTTCAGTGGTGCGAGGCCAAAAACTATGATCCCCAGGTGTTCCGGGTTTCGCGTATTCTGGCTTTCCTTCAGTCAGGTTTGGATTTAGGATTACGTCTTTCTTCGCTGAAGGTGCACGTGTCTGCTCTGCCGGTGTGGTTCCAGCGCAGGATCGCTGCTATGCCGGACGTACACACCTTTTTCCAGGGAGTTTTGAGAATCCAGCCTCCCTTTGTGCCACCTGTGGCCCTGTGGGATTTGGCGGTGGTTCTTCGGGCCTTACAGGGTCCGACTTTTGAGCCCTTGGAGTCAGTGGAGCTCAAGTGGCTAACTTTTAAAACTGTTTTCCTCTTGGCAATTGCTTCTGCCAGGAGGGTTTCAGATTTGGGGGCGCTTTCTTGTCGTCCCCCTTTTCTGAATTTTCATCAGGACAGAGCGGTGCTTCGCACTTGTCCTGATTTCCTGCCTAAGGTGGTTTCCAGGTTCCACATTAATCAGGAAAATGTTGTACCAGCCTTTCAGTCGCCTGATCTTTCGGCTGGAGAGCCTTCATTAGACGTTGTCCGTGCTCTCCAGGTTTATGTGGACCGGACTAGTTCTGTGAGGAAGTCGGATTCTTTGTTTATCCTCTTTGGTTTTCACAAGAGGGGTTGGTCTGCCAACAAACAGACTCTAGCCCTTTGGCTTCGTTCTGTTATTATTGAGGCTTATATGCAGGAGGGTTTACCTGTTCCAGCCTCTGTTAAGGCTCATTCCACTCGGTCTGTGGGCCCTTCTTGGGCTGCTAGCCGTGGCGCCTCTGCTGTTCAGCTCTGTAAGGCGGCCACCTGGTCTTCCATTCAGACCTATTTGAGGTTCTATGCGTTAGACACCTTTGCCTCTCAGGATGCATCCTTTGGGCGCCGGGTTCTCCTATCAGCACAGGAGCGTCCCCGCCCTTAGTTGGACTGCTTTGGGACATCCCCAAGGTCACCCTGTGGACCCCTATCGACCCTGAAGTAGAAAACAAGAGATATGGTAAGAACTTACCTTTGTTATCTCTGTTTCTACGAAGTCCATAGGGTCCACAGGGCACCCGCCCTGAAGCACCTGGCTTCATATGGGCTCTGTGACTGGTCGCCGGTTTTCCGTCTCCCATTTCTGTGAGTATGGTTCTTGTGTGTTCCAGTCTTCCTTCTCTCTGTTTCGTCTACTCCTCCGGCCTGGGCTGCTTACCAACTGAGGTGCCTGTGGCTCGGGGGCGGGGTATAGGGGAGGTTGGACCCAAGTGCATCCTGGGAGCAGCTAAAAGCTTTAACTCCGTGGTGCCCGAGGATCCAGGATCCAGCTATACCCTAGGGTCACCCTGTGGACCCTATGGACTTCGTAGAAACAGAGATATCAAAGGTAAGTTCTTACCATATCTCTTGTTATTGTATAGTTACTTCGTATACGATTTATACGTCAGGACTTCTGGTTGGACGTACACACTGCTAGAGGATGTTCCCCATATCGCGAGTCTTATAGACAGGTTTGATTGTCGCTAGCGACTGCGAACAGCCGCATATGAAGCGTACACACTGAGCCATGAAGGTGATTTGTCGTTACGAAACGGCAAATCGGCCCAGCATTGCTCCAGTGTGTACTCATCTTAAGTCCCAGACTGTTAACTTAATGTGAGGAAAAATCAACATTATGTGCACCCTCTGGGACTTAACGCGCCGTTAACCCATAGGTGCCAGGCACTTAACGTGAAATCTATGGGTTTATCACATAATTGAATAGCTCCGGGCATTAAACCCACAGCTCTACCCACTGCCCCCATATTTGTGGTTTCTACATTGTTGGTTGATTTGTTAAAATAAAAATGCTTTTTAGAGAGCACATTAGTTATACAAATAGCTATATTAGTTGGTACTGTATAAAAGAAATTAGCAGTATGACTGAATAATACTGCTGGGTAGACATAGTTATTGCTCCATGCTAGGGACTCAGGAGCTGATTCAGACCCTCTCACTAGGATGCGTTCGCTCGTAGCTGCCGATGGTTCGCATTGTGTCCATGCATCTCAGTGCGCGAACCAGTGCGAGAGATCGGGAAGCGTACGCTCACCCAGCATAGACTGTCCTGTAAAATGAGTGACAGGAGAAATCCCGTTTGTGGGTGGTGACAGGGTCAGGCCACTAGAAACGGGGGAGTGGAGGTGCGAATGCAGGCGTGCCTGAGTGTCTTAATGCCGTTTCAGAGGCGTGCATAATTAACGGGCAGCATCATAGTACACGTCACCTGGTTGTATTTCACACTGAAGTACTCGCAATGCTTGCGGTAGGGTATAGTCAACCACAAGCGCTGCGTTCGCTTCCGATGGTACCCGATGTACCGATGGTTGCATACACTACCTGGAGATGAGGTGCGCTAGAGGGCGTCTAAGGACAGGCTGCTTAGGCGTCTGCATACCCAGGGCGATCGCACGCCAACACATATCGGGCATGCTTATACCTTGCTGTCCACACGCCTGCCTTGCCGTCACTTGGCCGAATTTGCACACGCATCGGACGAGTGAACGCATCTAGCGAGAGGGTCTGAATGAGCTCCTCAGCTCTTTACCGTAGAGGCTTTTTCTATAGGGGTCAGTTCAATTATCCGCGAGCCAGGCCGGCACCTCATCTCGAACAAAGAAACAGCACGTCCGGGGCTACTGTAAGTGTGGCATGTGTGGTTGCCACACTGCAAGCCAAATCGTTGCTAATTGAATTGACTCCATTGTGTTTTGGATATGAGCACATTATAGCTACATTTATTTTATTAGTTTGTGTAAAGATATATCTCTGTTGTGTGGATTGTTACATATATAAATGTGTGCTTGGTACACACCCACTTCTGTGTTTACACAAAACTTAGTGTAGTGTATTTCCTCTGGTGTAGCTGATTTGGTAAGCCTAGGAGATAATGGTTCCTGTCAGCTATATGCTCTAATCCCCTGATACCTAGCTAACTTTGGATCATTTGGCGATACATAATTTGCTTTATTTCTAACTAAAACTTATATAATCAGTATAAACATCCGTCCAGCACTTGTGCAGTACAGCCAGGCCATGAGAGCGAGAGATGGGCTAGGAATAGCCTGATATGAGAGAGACACACATGGGGGTAGGGAGACAGAGATTATCAAGACAGAGGACCTCATTCAGAGGTGGTCGTTAGTTGCAAGCGGTCGCACTGAATCTGGGCGGCCGCTTGCATCCTGAACGGCCGCCTCCTTTGCGATCGTTAAGCTGTGGGTTACCACCCACAGCTGAAAGACCATCGGTGCTTACGACCAGACCCTAAGGTTGGGTCTGGGCAAATATAAGCCCCAGGGAGGTTTGTGCTATGATGGAGCAGGAAGCTCCCCACTGACATCACTGATGATGTCAGTGCGGCCGCCCACAAAACGGTAGGCGTTCGTAAAGGAACGCCTCTGTTTTGGAAACCGCCCGCCTACCAAACGGGGGGCAGCTGTCGATCAACATCGACAGCTGCCCCTTTGGTAACGAGCTCCTGAGCAACAGGGTTTCTCTGTCGCTCTGGGGCTTGCGCACGCGCAGTGCGGCCGCTGCGCGTGCGCAGGCCAAACCATCGAGTCGGTAACGAACGCATCGGTGCTCGCGACCGACTCTGATTGAGGTCCAGATTGTGGTAGAGGTAGGAAACACAGGGCACACTGACTGGGGAAACTTTTCTGTATCTTCTTACTTAAAAGTAAGTAAGAGTTTGACGAGGAGTAAAAGTGAACCGTGCATGGATCACATTATAATAATATACAATGCATAGTGATCTTCATGTTCTGTCGTTCTCGTTGCAGACATTTTGTTCCTAATATCACATTCGGACATCCGGTGGTGGAGTGCCTGCGGAAACAACTGGGGAACGACCCGTTTTTCGGTAGTGTTTAAAATTCAGAAGTTGACCCCCCAACATTTTTGTGCAGCAACTGTAGTTACACTGGCTGCAAAGTAGTGCGGTCTCCAAATGCTGTGCCCGTGGTCAGTGCTGCGTGCTGGGAATCACATGACTACGAGCGTCCTGCACAATGTGACGTGTCTAAGTATTTAGCGTTCCACGCTTTGTCACGTTGCCTTCATTGTCCTGGATTCTAATTCCATTTATATTGTGAAACTACGCCACGCTACCAGTCTGCTGGCACCTGGCGGAGTTCTTATGCACACAGCCACCAGGTAGAAAATTCACTGAGGAATATAGTGTCTGCTTATTTCATGGTACATTAATTCCACAGCGCTGATTTAGATCCATGTAGTCTGAGTTCTGATCTTTTTTAACATGATTATAAACCTAAGGAGGCTGGGAGCAGTTCTGGGTCATTACAGAGCTTCAGTCTAAGTTGACTGTAAACTAAAAGGGGGATTGATGCTCAGAGCCCATCATTTAGGTCACGCTGTCCCCAGTACATTGGCAGCTGGCATTCCCGTCAGCAGACTGCTCAGTACCCATTATTCAGGTGATCCCCATATATTAGTAACTGGCATCCAGTGAGGGGAGGTTCTGACAATTTTCTCTAAAGCTGCTGTAATCCTACAAGCAGCCACTCCTACGGCAAATGCCCTGTACCCAGCGTTCTGTTAGGTGGGTTACAGTATATGTTGGAGCACTTATTTCATTGTTGCGCATTTTACCACTTAACTGACCATTACGTAATAAAAAAAAATAATTAGAAATATTTGGAAAAACAGTTTAACCTAAAAACATCTTTCTAAAAACATATTTAAAAGTATTTTAGTGAAAAAAAAACTCTACCTAGGGGGTGTCTATCAGGTCATAGATCCTTTTATTATCAATTCCAACCCCCGTGCCAACAGATCGGTATATTTATATTATATAGACTTGATCTCCCAAACACCAGTATCTATATATGCTCCCCTGTAGTGTTCACTCATATATGCGGAGCGAATAACAACATGGAGTTCAGAGGGGACCGTTCAGTCCCTTCTGAGCAGGAAGTAGCAGTGGGGCTGCAGATCGGCGGTTACATAGTGCTGCCGAAGGGGAACTTCAGTTCCCCTCCAAGTGCTGGTTGTTGCCGGACAGAGAAAACTGCCCCAGACTTTCGACTGCAAGGCATTCTGGGATGTACAAAGGGCACTTGGTGTCGGTGGTCATAGAGACCACGGACATCGTAGCCCTTTCTCTAAGTGCTGGGGGAGAGGAGGATGAGATTACCTGAGGCGGGGACCCGGGGGATGCCAGTACAGGCAGGGAAAGTGCACGTGCCTCTGGGCGCTATTCCATGCGACTCTGCCAGCGAAGTGGTTAATGTTAACAAAAATTCATGGTAGAATCGTCTTGTGTGGTAGGTGCCTTTGTAAATTGTTTATTTTATGTTTTGTTTTTTTTAAACATTCAGTCTGTTGATCGCTTGTTTTTTTACAGACCTGCATATGATGGTGGCCAAACCAGAGCAGTGGGTCAAACCAATGGCAGCTGCTGGTGCCAACCAGTACACATTCCACTTGGAAGCCACAGACAATCCTGGAGCCCTGATTAAAGATATACGGGAGAGTGGCATGAAGGTAAGAGAACTGACCATGCATTGCCAAGTGCAGATCTGGCGTTCTCCTCGGTCAGGTCTGCTGCCAGTGCTGTTATAGGCCGTTATGATTAAATAGAGCTTGCAACCTTCAAAAACTACTGGCAAAGCCATTGACCTGTAACTGGAGTTTTAACTTTGGTACAGCAGAAAAATGAATTCCAGCAGCGGCGTTCCCCATACGAGTGCTGCTGTGAGGTCAGGGGAGCCCTTTTGATATTTTGCAAGCTATAAGTCACATGAAAAGTACATTCGGTTGCCAGAAAATACAGGAGACGCATAAGAAAACTGTACTGTGTAGTTTAAAGGTTTGACCTGATCCAGCTCCTCTCTCCTGTAGGTGGGGCTGGGTATTAAACCAAACACTACGGTGGAATATCTGGCACCGTGGGCGAGTCAAATTGATATGGCCCTGGTGATGACGGTGGAGCCCGGTTTCGGGGGACAGAAGTTCATGGAGGACATGATGCCAAAGGTAACGGCGATCGCGTACTGCGGCCCCTTCAGTGACTGCGCTGCACTCGGTATCTGTTTTCCAGAGAGCGACAAAAACTGTAAATATTCTGGAACTGGAGCGATTGCTGTGTGTTTTTATGCCATGGGGTAGAGTCAGTTGCAGATGATGCCAAACACACAGTTGCCCCGAGATTGCATATTTTTGCGCACACACCTATGGGGCTGTGAACGATACGCACTTTCAGAGTCATTTGGGGCACCAAGGTCATTGCAAGGGCACATTGTGGGCATCACCCATAATTGCAGGGACTGCTGAATGATAAGACTTAAGTCCAATTGTCTTTTTAATCTAAGATTTACCGAAAACGTGTCTAAAGAAAATGTGCTTGCCAGATTCTACAATGGCTTTTTATTCCCTTATTACTAGTGCACCATGTAATACGTAGCATGAACAGGGCTTCTCTAAGGCCCCGTGTGATTAGTGGTAAGCATGTGATGTAGTGTGATATTAAGCAGGTAACAGAAAAGCCCAGTCACGCTGTAAGTATGTGCTGTGCTCGCTGCTTCTACATATCATGTGCTCAGTCATGGGTTAGGGGACCTGGGGCTAAAGAGCACATAGCCATAGAATATGTGAATTATTACATCCTGTCTCTTGTGCAAACAGCATCCGTAATAAATGCAACACGTTCTGATTAATGTCGTGGCATTTCTAGCTCTCGGAATGTGTACTGCCGGCCATACACAGTGTGATATGCACCGTGAGACGCGACAGGGGGGGGGTCCGACATATCGGGCGGTCCCCACACGCATTGCGATCGGATGACCAACCGCCCGATATGCTGGCTCAACCTCCCCCACCCGCAAAGCGCTGCATGGGATCGCATCCCCTGATCGACTCAACCTGCAGTAAGATCTGGGGGTACGACGTATGACCGAAAGGTGCGCGCTCTGTCCGATATCATGCCCATACACTGTGCGATATAGCAGCCAAATCGTACATATCGATCCGTCGGATTTATCGCACCGTGTATGGGTCGCTTAAGATTAAAGTGGGTCGTGCCCTGATCTGCTAATACCACACTGCAGCGCTCTGTCCCGCCTCCCGCCATGTCTGCTTTTCTCACTGGTCTGTATAAAGCCAGGGTGGTGGCTCTGGGAGGAGGGGGACCGTCCACGTGCCGCAAAGTATTCTCATCCTAGACCAGCGTGTTTTCCCTAACATTGCCAGCAGGCTATATATGTGATATGTAACATATAATAATGAACAGATTCTATCCCATGTGCAGTGCCTCTGCGAGTCCCTCCCTCTTGCGTGTGCATGCGCTAAGTAGATCTGGCGCTGTGCAGATCTCCGGGAATATGGCTACCACGCCATTTTCCCCGGAGATTTCTCTTCTGGGCATGCGCAGAGATTTGGAGAAATGGAGCCCAAGCCGTTTTCCCAGTTATTTTGTGCGGCACTGACGGAGACGTAAGTATCGTACGCCCGTCTGGACCCATTATAGATACGCCCATGGGTTCTATAATTACCTGTCAGTTATAAAGCGCTGGATATCTCTTCGCTATGAAATGGCTGATGCTACAGAGTCTCGCTGTAATAAGTCATTATTCATGCGTCATTCCCCAGGTGCAGTGGTTAAGATCACAGTTTCCATCATTGGACATCGAGGTGGACGGGGGTGTGGGACTGGACAACATCCACCGATGTGCGGAGGTAAGAACTGCGCAGCTCTTGAAGAAACTCCCATTCTACCAACCAAGAACATCGGGGTTCCCCACATAAAAGGCTAGAAAATGTATTTGATGAAGCAACATTTTGGGCCTTTTTTGAGGGGGGGGGGATTTTAGATGTCATATGTTAAAATTGCGCATTTTAATTCACAGACTTATACAGGGTACGATTCAAGTGCAATGCGGTGCGCACATCAGCCGCACATACGTCAGCCGCAACACTGTTCATTCTAATACCAAACTCTATATGTCCGTGAAAGCAAGGCTGCATAAAATCGGATTTAAAAAAAAAAAATGATTTATTTGATTTAAATCAAATTTTTTGGGGGGGGGATTTAAATAGGATTTTTTCTTTAAAAAAATTTTAAGTAAACTTTTAACATTTTGAAACATTTATTTAAAATTTTTTTAATAATAAATCCTATTTAAATAAAATAAAAATCAGTGTTTGATTTTTTTTTTTTAAATCTGATTTTTATACAACCCTGCCGTGAAGTAAAAGGTGCAATTTGGGGATGAAATTGGGGGAGGGGTTGTTTTTGTGCCATTTCTGGTGCTTCCAACTCCATTATAACTGTACATCGTGGGCATCAATTGAATTGATCCCTATTGATTGTAAGACATGCAAACAGAAGTGGGTGTAAGCGTTGCTTTTTGGGTGTAGCGTGAAAGACGCGGGTCACATAGTAGTCCCATGAGGTGAGGTAACGCCAGTCTAAGGGCATCGGAGACTAGGCTCTCTTGTCTTCTGGGTCCCAGCTTGCGGCTTCCCATTGTGGCAGCGTGTCCGCACTGGTCACCTCTGTCCCCGGTCTCTGCTTACCACCTGCATTGTCCTCATCTCTTCCACTTTCTCATTGGACGAAAAAGATCAATGCAAAATAAAGGGGAGCAGGAAGTGAGCCGACGGAAGCGGAGAGTTAGGCAGCTGGGAATTAGACAGTAGCTAATGATGGGATTACAGAAGCAACACGGTGGTCATAGCAAGGAGGAGGAAGCCGTCAAACATGGCAGATGTCTAGTGTGGGCCTAGTGGTGAAAGAAGGGTTAGCGCCAACTTCCACGTTGAGTCACCACATTGTGTTGTTGTCATTTCCGCATAGGCATATTGTGTGTGTGGTGTCCCTATAGGTGCGGTGTGTATTGTTGGTTATATGAGAGTGTTTAGGGGAGGCGTATACCCTCTGCCATAGTGCTGTATGTGCTCTCTTACAGCACTTTAAATTCCCCTGTAGTTGTAACATGAATGGAGAAGTGTATAAAATCCCAGCTGTGACGTGTTTGTACTTACGGTTCCTGTGGCTGAGAACCTTTCCTCACTGCATTAGCCCTATTCTGTTGTTTAGGCAGCTGTTCCCTGGAGTACTTGGGGAAACGAGTGGGGATGGTAAATACCATAGTATGTCTTATTATAGTGTCCGTATGACCAGTATAAGTCCTGCTCACTTTCATACGTCCGCCGGAGCAGCTGCCCAGGGAATAGACTGAGCGGGGTCCTGGGGAAGGGAATCCTCTGGTTTTACTCTATTTGGGATATTGTTGAGAAAATGTACAAGACTTACGAGTCGGCGGCCAGGAATACAGAAATGCCACTTGGGTGAGGAATCCTGTAGGGACGGGTTCTCAACTCCAGTCCTTAAGTACCCCCTACAGGCCATGTTTTGTGGGTTTCTTTAATCGTTCACAGGCGAGTTCATCTATTTTGCTGGGTCAGTGATTTTGCCGCCTGCTTCCATAGACAGAATCCTAAATACATGACCTATTGGGGGTATTTGAAGATTGAGGTTGAGAACCACTTTACTAGGCAGTGACCAGCTTGTGTCTTGGGTACAGTAATAACGTTTAGGTAAGATGTCTAGACACAGGCGGTGCCCATATGTATGGTGTGCGTGTAAGCCTGCCGGCAGTCGTCACTCATGTTATGCACAGTTGGCCCTTGGCACTTCATGTACACTTGCGGCCCGATTAAGAGGTGGACGCTGTGGTGGCATTGGACGCAAGCAACTGTTTTCAGTCTGCGCATATGTCTGAAACGCTCTGCACATGCACCCTGTTGGTCATCACAGAGTGAATTTCGACGCAGTGAAGTGGAATTTCAGTGGGCATTTAGCCCAACGCTGGCATGTCATGGTCAGCCACTGCAACTCTTTTCGCGGTTGAACTGGTTTTGGCGCCCATATTCAGACGTTCATTCCGCGCCTCCGTAGTGCTAGGGCAATGTTTGAATATGCAGCTTTTTACGCAAAGTGGCAGATTAGCGCTGCAGCCGCCATTGTACTAACTCCTTGGCCAATAAAGCTGCAGTCACCCTGGCGTGAGCGTCCACCTGCTGAGTCAGGCCCTCAGTGTTCTAAAACAGGGATCATGGGTGCAGCAGACAAATGCTACGCAACTAGTAACGTGTAATGTAATGATTTCCCAGGCTGGCGCTAACATGATCGTCTCCGGAAGTGCCATTATGAAGAGTGACGACCCGCGCTCAGTGATCAATCTGCTCCGGAACACCTGCTGTGAAGCCGCGCAGAAGCGCTCGCTGGATCGGTGAAGCCTGGAAATAGTCATTCTGGTACTAATCCGACTACTGAGGACCCTTTTCTGATACAGAGAGCAGGCCTGGGACAGAGACTAGGGTGGTACAATACTGACCACCTACAGCAATGCGGTACTCTTCCAGTGGGGAGTTACTATGACAGAAGAGGCTTTTTTTTTTTTTTTTTTTTAATTATCAAGGTTTGTGTTTCTGTTACTTAATCTTGATTGTTCTTTTTATTATATACAGGAAAACAAGATAAAACTAAGTGCCGCTTCCTTCTTTCACATAACATACTGGAACTATATCTGTTTAAACAAAAAAACAGTTTGAGCTGTGCTGTTACATTTCTGTTTATATTAGAACACATTAATTGAGAAAACTAGGAAGTTACTGACCACACACTGCCATATTTCAGGACGGTTTGCCCCCACCTGCTCATTTATATGGATTAGGTATATAATGCAGTATGGTTTGCTAGAGAAGACTTATTACTAATGCATTTTTAAATCCGGACTTGTTTTCATATTAGATTTAAAAACAGTCGTATTTGATAACTTGACTTATGCATTATGTTCTGCTTTAAGGGGTCCCATCGTGTCATGTCAGCTAAAGCAGCCGTTTTCAGCTTAAACAAAAAAAACCTGGCGTTGCTGAAAATGTTTAGGACAGCTGAAACATTTTGGCGTAATAAACAAGATATGAACAATACAATATAACAGAAGTAAGCAACCTGTGGATTGCCTAAAACCGTAGTAATTAACCTGTGCCACTGCAGCTGCTGTAGAACTACAAATCCTAGCATGCCCTGCAAACAAAACTGTAGCAGGGCATGCTGGGATGTGTAGTTCTACTCGTTGCCTAGCTCAGTCCTAAAAGAATGAGAGTGAAAGTAATGTTGGACAGCCACGGTGTGATCTTGGGTACTCTACATGGAATGACATTACTAGAAATGAGTCCCGGACTCTCTCACACAGCGCAGGAGACATTGGGGAATCATGTAAAAACGCAGCCCACACTCTACCTACGGAAATAACTTTATTACAAAACAAAACCTGTGAAAAGCTCGTAGCTTGCACAACAGCCAGGTTACAATCCTTCCTTTTGCATATGATTAACCCTTCCAGTGCTGAAAAACTTTCTACAAGACCTGGATGGCTGTCATTATATTCTAAGTCTGGAGGGACTAAGGCTATGTTACCCAAGACAGACATTTAAAACTAAACCTCTGTTAGGGGAATTGAACATACGTCCTTACAGCTGCTATGGAACTACACATCCCAGCATGCTGTGCCACAGTTTTGCTATTAGGGCATGCTGGATAGTGTAGTTGCACAGCGGCTGGTGCTCTATGTCCTGGAACCCTACTATTAGGAAGCTGAAGCCTGCACACATACTAACCCCAATAGGTTCAGCACCGTCTGTAAATTCTTCAGGCACCATGGGGCAGGAGAATATAAACTTTGCAGGAATGAAAGGATCTTATTGCAGATGTAGGGTAGTGTTAGCAAAAATAGTCACTTTCACCACCTACAGGAAATCCTGTAATACATAACATTAGTGTAGAAAGAAACTTGAAAAATAACTGCAGTAAAACCGTTATAAATACAACAATGGAGGTCAGGGTGTACGCTGATGAGAATCCCTTATGATGCCGTATTAATCACTTAGCAGCAAAGGGTGTACCATCCATTAACGTTAATTGATAGAAGAATGAATGAACTTTTAACTAAATAGCCTCGTACTTGCTCTGACTGAGCGCCCAGTGACCGCGAGCAAGTGCGAAAGTTGTCGGAGGGAATGCGCTTAAACCTGATGAAACATTGACAGTCTTACAGGCTCCCATAGAGTGCGCAGTGATACCAGATCTGGCCCAGGCTCGCTGTATGATCATCGGCAGGTTTTCAGCCGCACCTCTGTACAAGACACAGAATAGAAATTAGTTAAAAAGAGAAAAATGTTATAAAACAGTGCACAGTGGTACCACAATTTATAGAAAGTAAAAATCACAGCTCTTTGTATACACTATAGATCTTCCGTGATCTATTGTTTAGAAGGATAACCTGTTGGTTGCCCTCTTGCTGAATAACAGAGTAGCGGTTTCATGTACATTGACCCAGCAAACTCCTGCCTTAGTAAAGTCAGTGACTTAAGGTGCATACACACGGTTAGATTTTTCTTCAGATCTGTATTATAACGATTTAAAAAATCGTTCATATCTGAAGGAAAATCTGACATATGACGTCTGAACGATGCTCGTTTCCAATTGTCAGATAACGATATCTGGCATCTGATGTGTTTGCAGTCAGATTTGGACGATTCCATTCATTTTAATGCAGTCAAAAATCGTTCTTAGTTCAAATCGTTGGTCAAATCGTTCCTCTGACACATCTGACCTTGTGTATGCTCCATTAGAGTGCATATACACGGCCAATCTGGCAACTTGGTCCAAGCACTGACGGCCTGGTTCACTACCGATTGCGATTCCGCACGCAGGTAAACTACGAAAGAATGCTAATCCGTTGCGATCACAGCACAACATAAGGACGTCTACTTTACCTTACACATCTAAGACGTAATTACCGTGGGCAGAGGGTGACTACATGCACAAAAAGAAGAAATACAAGTGCACAACTCCAAATTAACTGATTATATATAAATAAATACATTTTTGCTTTGAGGTGTAAGACATGCAAACATGCTCCGTCGTGCGCATGCGCGAGACCCGGATAGCGACGGGCAAACCGTCGCTCCGGGTCTCGTACCAAAGGGGGGCGTGCTGTCGATGTTGAGTGACAGCACGCTCCCTTTGGTGGGCGTGCAGGGGGAGTGGCTGCCCAAATGGAGGCGTTCCCATGTGAACACCTCAGTTTGGGGGCAGCCCCACTGACATCACTCCCACGAGTGATGTCAGTGGGAGAGATTTCGGCTATGTGAGAGCCAAAATCTCTCTGGAGTTTGCGGCAACGTGACCCTACCACAAGGGTCTCGTTGCAAGCCCGATGATCGCGATGGTCTTGACCATCGCGACCATCTTCCTGGCCGCTCGCTATTGCTGTGGGTGGTCACCCACAGCTATGCGAGCGGCCAGGAGGCCGTTCTAAAAAACAAGAAGGCCGGCCCTGATTCAGAGCAAGCGCTCTGTCAGAGCGTCCGGCTCTGAATCAGGGCCATAATTCCATATGTGTTCTTTCATAGTTTTGATGTCTTCAGTGTTAATCTACTATGTTGAAAATAACTTAAATAAACAAAAAAGGTGTGCAAACTTTTGACTGGTACTGTATATAGATTTTTTTTTTCTGCAGAGTTTGGGTTGATTGTCATTTGCTCCCATACATTACTAGATTTTTGTTCTAGTCAGATGGAACAGATAATCTTATATAGTGTGTGTACTTGGCTTAAAACAAACTACTTGGTCACCACAACTGCAGTGTTCATGGGACCTTTAGATAAGAAAAGAAACTGCTTTGTGCACTGTCCTGTGACAGAAGAGGTTTAGTTTATGTAAAGAATTAAAGTTTCTACAGAAATGTTTTTTGTATTTTTTTGGTTTGAAAAACATAATTGGGCAAAAATGTGAATTTAAAATGAGTAAGATGTTTTTGTATCATTTTTATAGCTATGATGGTACATCTGAAGGCGGGTATCCACTAGAAGAGAAAAATGAGTGAACGATTACGACATCGTTATCTTTCAGTCGTTCGTTAATCATGCAGTCGTTCCACTCTCGTGTAGTGGATATGCACATTTAGTGGCAGAAGTTTTGGAGGGGATACTAAACTCCACTATGTCTATCTAATAATATATTTAGGGTGTAGAGCTGGCAACAAACATGAAGACACTGACATTTGGTGTAATCCACATGTTCTCAAACTCGGTCCTCAGGATCCCAAACAATGCATGTTTTCCAGGTCTCCTCACAGAATCACAAGTGAAATAATTAGCTCCACCTGTGGATCTCTTAAAATGTGTTAGTGAGTAACGAATACACCTGTGCACCGGCCGGGTGACCTGTGTGGGGTCCTGAGGACAGAGTTTGAGAACCACTGCTCTAATCGCTAAACATCTGAATCTGTGACCAAATCTGGCCACACATGGGGAAAGGTTGATATTCGGGCAGAATAATATTCTAGGGCACAGAAAACTGCACAGGGCCTACACCTGAATTTGCTTTGGAACGGCACCCTGCACTCTGGAGAGCACCTTGTGCGTTCTTAGGACCCTTCAAGCCCTCCACTTTATTCTGGTCCCAGCTACCCCACCCCATAATTGTGACATCATGACATCACATGTCTGGGGTGGGGTCAGCTCATAGTGCATTCACTAGTGCAAGCCTCGCGCATCAGAAATAAATGCAGCCTCACAAGAACCTGAAGAGTCCGTGTGTGTTTGAGCAAGTACTGATCCGCGTTCCAAGCTGAATACGACATGGCTATAGTACAGGCGTCCGCGTTATTGATCCCAGTGCTTACTGGCCGCTGCTGTTTTGACAAACAGCGATGGAAATCTCTGAGGGAGATTCAGTCCCACGCATCTCACATTGCCTGTAAATTGGCCACTTACGGTAGACTTAACTCTGCTCGCACCTCCAGGCTGCCAGCAGAAATCAGCCTTCCGTGACACAACGCACAAACCTTACATGGCTGATTGCTTCTGCATGCTGACTGAATATTGTGCTATCCTGGACAGAATTTAGAAGAGGTTACATTTGTGTGGTTTGAAATTATTACAATGTATTTTTAGAAGTTCAGTAGGTCTTTATTTATAATATATAATAATTTTATTTGTTAGTCAGTCATAACTATTTCTTTGTCTGCAGCTGCTTCCCCTCACAGGGAAATGTCACTGGTGTCATTTTTAGTGGAGCGTAATGCTGTATTGTGCGGCGATGCAACCAGCAATAGCACCAGCTGCGACAGTAGAAGGTGTGCGTGACGAGGCTGCGGCAGTAGGAGGTGTGCGTGACGAGGCTGCGGCAGTAGGAGGTGTGCGTGACGAGGCTGCGGCAGTAGGAGGTGTGCGTGACGAGGCTGCGGCAGTAGGAGGTGTGCCAGACGAGGCTGCGGCAGTAGGAGGTGTGCCAGACGAGGCTGCGGCAGTAGGAGGTGTGCCAGACGAGGCTGCGGCAGTAGGAGGTGTGCCAGACGAGGCTGCGGCAGTAGGAGGTGTGCCAGACGAGGCTGCGGCAGTAGGAGGTGTGCCAGACGAGGCTGCGGCACAGCATATCAGAAATCACAGGAGTCCATAGAAAGCTGTTTAGCTTGGGAAGGAATTGCCTAATTACATTTCACATATAGAAATGTGAGGAACTGATTGCAGCACAGACCATGAACATCACTAGCACAGGAGTAATGGACTAGTTTGTAAAAAGCCACTTTGTAAATAAATAAGACTATGGAAGGATATAGGTACAGTACATATATATATATATATATATATACCATTGTATATGTTTCTAGGAAGAGTGACAAGAAAACACATTTTCAAGGCAATGTACAAAAAATATTTTCTTTTCATGTTTGTACGATGTGGGCCTCATTTAGAGCAGTGCGCAGAGCAGGCAGATTGCGTGCTTGGAAACAGCCGCAGACTTTGATAGTGGTGCCAGCTGCTGGAAACTATCAGCACAGATATACACCAGCCCTTTCCTGGGTGTGGAAAGGCCCATCTGATAGCGCCGGATCTATGTGTACGCTTACAGTACCTTGGAATAGGCGGCAATTCTGTCTACATGCCGCTGGCGAACTTGTGCAAAGCAGCCCTCTACTCCCAGTTACACCATTACGCCTCAAGTGGAGATCAATTGACTTCCATGCCACCCTGTATAGCATCGCATAGCCGTAAAGATGTGGGCGCCTGCGCCGTACGATATAGTGCAGATGTGGCTGCTTTGCGTCCTGTATGTCAACCTACTGTACAATGCTCCCAGCACAGATTGTTTGTACCTTGTGTCTCTTCCATTGCTCAGAAGCCGGCCTGTGAGCGTTAATGCCGATTGCTCCGTCACCTGTCATCGCTGTTACTGTTGGAGTGCAAGCCTTGCTCCCCGCTGCCTGTGTGTGTTGGGGGCTGCGGAGCAGGTCTAGTTGCTGTTCGGATGACTAGTAACGCCTCAGCCGCTGCTTCCGTTAGCGGAAATACTCTGCGCTCCCAGGATTCTATCTGCAACACAAACGCATTTCACAAACTTAAATATTCAAAACATTTAGGGCCATATTCAATTACCCTGCGAAAAGTCAACGTCTAAAAGGCGATGACGTCATTTTCGAATGTTTCAATTATCCCCGTTTTCAATTTCAAAGACTTTTCGCCGGTGCGAAAAGTCTTTGTAATAAAACAGGGATGAGTTTTCACCATGTTTTACATGGTGAAAAAAAGTGCAGAAGTGGGGTTTAGGGGTGCAGGCTTTAAAAAAATAGTTACAATAATACACGTACAATGGGGGTGATTAGGGGAGGTAATACTGCCTCATCTGGTAATGTTACAGTAATACACATACTATGTGGGTAATTAGGGGAGGTCATACAGCCTCATCTGGTAATGTTACAGTAATACACGTACAATATGGGTAATTAGGTGAGGTCATACTGTCTCATCTGGTACGGTTACAGTAATACACGTACGATATGGGTGATTAGGGGAGGTCATACTGCCTCATCTGGTACGGTTACAGTAATACACGTACGATATGGGTGATTAGGGAAGGTCATACTGCCTCATCTGGTAATGTTACAGTAATACACGTACAATGTGGGTGATTAGGGGAGGTCATACTGCCTCATCTGGTAATGTTACAGTAATACACGTACAATGTGGGTAATTAGGTGAGGTCATACTGCCTCATCTGGTAATGTTACAGTAATACACGTACGATATGGGTGATTAGGGAAGGTCATACTGCCTCATCTGGTAATGTTACAGTAATACACGTACAATGTGGGTGATTAGGGGAGCTCATACTGCCTCATCTGGTAATGTTGCAGTAATACACGTACAATGTGGGTAATTAGGTGAGGTCATACTGCCTCATCTGGTATGGTTACAGTAATACACGTACAATGTGGGTGATTAGGTGAGGTCATACTGCCTCATCTGGTAATGTTACAGTAATACACGTACAATGTGGGTGATTAGGGGAGCTCATACTGCCTCATCTGGTAATGTTGCAGTAATACACGTACAATGTGGGTAATTAGGTGAGGTCATACTGCCTCATCTGGTATGGTTACAGTAATACACGTACAATGTGGGTGATTAGGTGAGGTCATACTGCCTCATCTGGTAATGTTACAGTAATACACGTACAATATGGGTGATTAGGGGAGGTCATACTGCCTCATCTGGTAATGTTACAGTAATACACGTACAATATGGGTAATTAGGTGAGGTCATACTGTCTCATCTGGTACGGTTACAGTAATACACGTACAATGTGGGTGATTAGGTGAGGTCATACTGCCTCATCTGGTAATGTTACAGTAATACACGTACAATGTGGGTGATTAGGGGAGCTCATACTGCCTCATCTGGTAATGTTACAGTAATACACGTACAATATGGGTAATTAGGTGAGGTCATACTGTCTCATCTGGTACGGTTACAGTAATACACGTACAATGTGGGTGATTAGGTGAGGTCATACTGCCTCATCTGGTAATGTTACAGTAATACACGTACAATGTGGGTGATTAGGGGAGCTCATACTGCCTCATCTGGTAATGTTACAGTAATACACGTACAATGTGGGTGATTAGGGGAGGTCATACTGCCTCATCTGGTATGGTTACAGTAATACACGTACAATGTGGGTGATTAGGTGAGGTCATACTGCCTCATCTGGTAATGTTACAGTAATACACGTACAATATGGGTGATTAGGGGAGGTCATACTGCCTCATCTGGTAATGTTACAGTAATACACGTACAATATGGGTAATTAGGTGAGGTCATACTGTCTCATCTGGTACGGTTACAGTAATACACGTACGATATGGGTGATTAGGGGAGGTCATACTGCCTCATCTGGTACGGTTACAGTAATACACGTACGATATGGGTGATTAGGGAAGGTCATACTGCCTCATCTGGTAATGTTACAGTAATACACGTACAATGTGGGTGATTAGGGGAGGTCATACTGCCTCATCTGGTAATGTTGCAGTAATACACGTACAATGTGGGTAATTAGGTGAGGTCATACTGCCTCATCTGGTAATGTTACAGTAATACACGTACAATGTGGGTGATTAGGTGAGGTCATACAGCCTCATCTGGTATGGTTACAGTAATACACGTACAATATGGGTGATTAGGGGAGGTCATACTGCCTCATCTGGTAATGTTACAGTAATACACGTACAATATGGGTAATTAGGTGAGGTCATACTGTCTCATCTGGTAATGTTACAGTAATACACGTACAATGTGGGTAATTAGGGGAGGTCATTCTGCCTCATCTGGTAATGTTACAGTAATACACGTACAATATAGGAGATCTGGTGAGTGTTTTGAAAGAAGAGTCATTTTACTGCATGTTACATTCTTATAGATGTACAGTGTGATAAATGTGTCAAGGTGCATACACACACAACGATTGAGTTAATGAACGATTTTAGTAAACTATTTTCTACCTTGAAAAAATGAAGTAAAATCGTTTACTAAAGTTGTTCATTTACTATGTTCATTTAAATGTAATGAACGATTTTTATGACCTACAAACGATTTTTGCATATTAACTTAATGAAAATCGTTGAGTTGACAAGTCTGACTGAACTACAATAATCGTTCATCGTTTGACTCAGAAAACAGGAGATATGGTAAGAACTAACCTTTGTTATCTCCGTTTCTACGAAGTCCTTAGGGTCCACAGGGATACCTTGGGGTATAGGTCTTGGCTCCACAGCCATGGGCACCACAGAGTTAAAGATGTCCTCCCAGGATGCACTGGGCCCCCTCCTATACCCCGCCCCCAGGCCAAGGCACCTCAGTTTTAGTATCAAGCCATAGGCCGGGAGAGAGGAAAAAGGAAGAAGAAAGTCTGGAACACACAAGATTCACATTCTCATAGAAAAGGGAGACAGAAACTGGTGACCAGAACACCCCCCTACGGAAGCACAGGGCGTCAGGGCGGGCGCCCTGTGGACCCTAAGGACTTCGTAGAAACGGAGATAACAAAGGTAAGTTCTTACCATATCTCCTGTTTTCTACCTCAGGGTCCTTAGGGCTCCACAGGGATACCTTGGGGATGTCCCAAAGCAGTATCCTTCAAGGGAGGGGACGCTCCTGTGCCGGGAGGAGAATCCGCCGCCTGAAGGAAGCATCCTGAGAAGCAAATGTGTCAAAGGCGTACTGCTTGACGAAAGTATGGACAGAGGACCACGTGGCCGCCTTACAAAGCTGAAGAGTTGAGGCGCCACGTCGAGCTGCCCACGAAGGTCCCACAGATCTTGTAGAATGAGCTTTCACAGAGGGTGGCACTGGGAGTCCCTCGTGAGTGTATGCCTCAGAGATCGCCATGCAGATCCAGCGTGCCAAAGTCTGTTTATTGGCAGGCCAACCCCTCCTATGAAATCCATATAGGACGAACAAAGAGTCCGATTTTCTCAAAGAACTGGTACGGTCCACGTCAATCCGCAGAGCCCGTACCACATCCAAAGAAGCCTCATCAGCTGAGAGATCAGATGAATTAAAGGCTGGGACCACAATTTCCTCGTTAATGTGGAAACTAGACACTACTTTAGGAAGGAATTCAGGACGGGTACGAAGTACCGCCCTGTCCGAATGAAAAATTAGAAATGGACGACACGAAAGAGCCCCCAAATCCGACACCCTTCTGGCTGAAGCAATAGCCAGAAGGAACACTGTTTTTGCCGTAAGCCATTTCAGATCCACAGAACCCAGAGGTTCAAATGTTGGATCCTGTAGCGCCTTCAGGACCACAGCCAGATCCCATGGAGCTACCGGATAGACATAGGGAGGCTGGATGCAAAGGACACCCTGCATAAAAGTACGGATATCAGGCCGCGTGGCAATCCTTCGTTGAAACAAAACCGACAGGGCAGAAACATGCACCTTCAGTGAAGCAAGGCGTAGACCTAAATCCAAGCCTGCCTGAAGGAAAGCCAACACTCTCGATATTCTAAACTCGCGAGGATCGTACGCTTTAGGGCGACACCACTCAAAATAGGTATGCCACACCCTGTGGTAAATTCTAGCTGAAGCCGGCTTACGAGCATGTAACATGGTATTGACCACCGCTCTAGAGAAACCCTTGGACCTCAAGAGGGAAGCCTCAAGAGCCACGCCGTCAAAGATAGCCGACTCAGGTCCGGGTAGAGAGACAAGGACCCTGAGACAATAGGTCCGGCCTCTGAGGTAACAGCCAAGGAGTGTCGATGGATAGACACTGGAGATCAGAGTACCAACTCCTTCTGGGCCACGCCGGGGCCACCAGCAGGATCTTGTCTCCTTCCTGCCTGAACTTTCGAATTACTCGAGGCAGCAGGGAGAATGGAGGAAACAGGTACGCGAATTGGAAGTTCCACCGTGCCGACAGAGCGTCCACCAGGAGAGCTGCCGTGTCTCTTGTTCGGGATCCGTACGCCCACAGCTTGCGGTTGTGTCTGGAGGCCATGAGGTCTATTTCGGGAAGACCCCACTTGTCCACCAGGAGTTGGAACACCTCCTGGAGAAGAGACCATTCCCCCGGGTGTACATCGTGGCGGCTGAGGAAGTCCGCCTCCCAGTTCAGCACACCCGGAATGAAGACGGCCGAAATGGGCGGCAGATTGCCTTCTGCCCAAGTCAGAATGCGGGACACCTCCTTTAGAGCCGCTTGGCTTCGAGTTCCTCCTTGATGATTTAGGTAAGCCACCATGGTGGCGTTGTCTGACTGAACCTGCACAGGTTTCCCTAGCAGGAACGGTCTTGCATGTTGCAGCGCCCTGAACACTGCTCGAATTTCCAATATATTGATTGGCAGGTTCGATTCCTCCGGCGTCCACCGGCCCTGGAAGACATGTGGGCCTGTCACAGCGCCCCAGCCCCGAAGGCAAGCATCCGTTGTTAGAAGGACCCAATCCGAAATCCAAAACGGACGTCCCCTGCTGAGATGAGACTTTTGTAACCACCACGTCAAAGACAGGCGCACTTCCGGAGTGAGCCTGATCATCTGCGTCTTTATTCGACGGGGATTTCTGTCCCATCTGGACAGGATCAACATTTGTAGAGTCCTGGAGTGGAACTGGGCATACTCCACCATGTCGAACGTTGACACCATGGATCCCAGTAACTTCATCGCCGAGAGAAGAGACACTCGGCGACTGCTTAGAACATTGCGTATCTTGGACTGCAACAGGGCTATCTTTTCCTCCGTCAAAAAGATCCTCTGTTGCTGAGAGTCCAACAATGCCCCGAGATGGACCATTCTCTGAGAAGGAATTAGAGAGGACTTCTTCCAGTTCACTATCCAGCCGTGAGCCTGCAATACCGATATTGTCAGTTGTAGATGGCTGCAAAGGACTTGTGGCGAACTCCGTGCAACCGCAGGTGTGCCGCCATGGCCGCCATTACTTTTGTGAACACCCGAGGAGCCGTGGAAAGGCCAAACGGTAGGGCCTGAAACTGGTAATGGAGGTCCAACACTGTAAATCTGAGGTAGCGCTGATGAACCCTGGCAATGGGGATATGCAGGTAAGCATCCTGAATATCCAGGGACACCATAAAATCCCCAGGCTGCATAGCTAAAACAATAGAACGCAGAGTCTCCATCCGGAACCGAGGGACCCTTAAAAACTTGTTCAGGGACTTGAGGTTGAGTATAGGTCGGTATGATCCATTTGGTTTTTGAACCAGAAAAAGGTTGGAGTAATATCCGGTCCCTCTCAGGGATAACGGAACAGGTTCTATTACTCCCATTTGAAGCATAGAACGCACCGACTCTTTGATCGCTAGAGCCTTCGTTGGATCTGAAGGACCTGCTGTTACAAAGAACTGATGAGGAGGCCTTCTGCGGAAGGAGAGGGCATATCCTTGAGATACCACCTCCCGTACCCAAGTGTCTGTGGTGGTTTTGAACCAACACTGGGCGTATTGCAGAAGAAGTTGGCCTCCCACCCTGGGATCCCCCAAGGGGAGGCCCAACCCGTCAGGCTGAGGGTTTGTCGTCCGGCTTGGCAGCTGGACGTCTGGTACTCCAAGCTTGCTTCTTGGTCTTAGTGGTCTTTTTGGGACCTGAAGGTCTCGGAAAGGACTGAACCCTAGGTTTTCCCGGAGGGCGATAGGGCCGAAAGGACGGATTTTTAGACCCAGACGGAGTCGGGGCTGAGGGTAGACACGCAGATTTGGCAGCCGCCAACGTGTCTATTATTTTGTCCAAGGCTGGTCCAAACAGGACCTGTCCATTGTAGGGTAAGCATTCCAAGCCTTTCTTGGATTCAGCGTCCGCCCTCCACGAACGTAACCACAAGGAGCGTCGAGCGGCCACAGCCGCCGCAGAAATCCTAGAAGTAAGCAGGCTCAAATCCAAAGCTGCTTCGTTAATGTACGTAGCGGAATCCCGAAGGTTACCCACTAACATAACCTGTTCGCTGGTACCCTCAGAAGCGAATGATGTCTCCAAAGCGTCCGCCCACCTTTCCATAGCCTGGGCCACCCAGCAGACAGCCATAGCTGGTCTAGATGCTCCTCCAGCAAGGGAATAGATGGACTTAAGACACACCTCCACCTTACGGTCTGTAGTATCCGTCAGAGAAGACATAGACGGCATAGGCAAAGTTGCGCTCTTTACTAAGCGCGTAACGTGAGAATCCACCTGAGGAGGAGACTCCCATTTAGTGAAATAATCTTCCGCAAAGGGATAAGTACGTGCCAGACGCTTGTGAGGTTGAAATCTTTTTCCTGGAGATTTCCAGGCCTCCTCCATGTGATCAACTAGCTGACCAGATAGGGGGAAAACTGCTGCAGCTCCTTTAACCTCTTTAAAATAAGCATGAGTAGGCGTTGCAGGTAAATTGTCGTCAGTAATTACCATGGCCGCACGGACTGCCCGTATGAGGCCTGGAATGTAAATACTAGACTTAGCCTCTGCTTGAGGAGTGTCGGTGTCCGACAAATCTAGAATTTCGCCCTCATCAGACGACCCGTCATCATCATCCTGAGCGGATGGATATGACAGTAACGGTCTTTTAGCAGGTCTGGTCCGCACCCCAGAATCAGACAAACCTGGGTCAGCCTGATTAAGGACCTGTTGCAGGGGGTACTGCATTACTATCAGTCCCGGAACTCCCAGAACAGGAGGCGGGACTACCGCCTGCTGTGCAAACCCCAATTGTGGAAACGTAGGAGGGGCTGCAAGCCTATTTACAAGAACAGTCAGGGCTTGTGCAAAACAAGCCCAAGGTGGTTCCTGAGAGGTGCTGGGTACAGCAGAGTTACCAGGGACAGCCAAACATGCAGCACATAACCCTGGAGTACCGCCCCCTCCCCCACACCTGCTTTACATCTGGAGCAGGAAAATAGGAGAGGAACAGAGTCCTCACTGGACATAGTGGTATGTGACTCTCCTCTCACAGAAATAAATCATAAACTGTGAGGTAAATTCCTACCCTGACAGTACTGGCACTGAGAGGGCTGGTCAAGAGGAAGAAATAGGGATAGCTAAAATGGCTGACAGGAGAAAAATCAGGCACACAGAGCTAGCATAAAGTCACATACAATGCAGAAACGCTGCACTAAGTGCACTATCACTTACACAGACTTACAGCCTGGCAGTGATAGCGCTACATACGCTGACCTTTACTGGAGGAGAGGTATGTAAGGGGCACCCCAGGCTCCGCACCCTGTCACCACAGCGTCTGCATAAAATGGCCACCGGAGGATGAAGGGAGGCGGGCCTGAGGAGGATCACTGCCTCAGCCCGCCAAAGCCTTAATGTAAGGCGCCGACAGCAGTGATGGGGAGGAGCCTCTTGTGCGCTACAGGGAAGGCATCCTCCCCTGGCAGGCCATTAACCCCCCGGGATGCTGGAGCGTGTTCCGCAATGCTCCAGCCCCGTATTCCTGGTGGTCTAGTAGAGAGCGCAGGCATCCGCCTGGCTCCACTATACTGCCGTCCCCAGGGAGCCCACAGCCCTGGGGATGCCGGACTGTGATTCAGCGGGCGCCTACCGCAGACGCCCGCTGCTTGCCTGCTGCCCCCCGTAGGTCCGGCCACAGTCCCAGGCCCCCAGAGGTTCCGCTAGCAGGAACCCCCAAGAGCCCGCCGAGCTCCCCGGATCACTACCGGTGGGCGGCGCCGGCGGGGGTGTCGGAGCGGTAGCATGGACGTCCGCTGGACAGTCCTATGCTACCGCTCTTGAAGATCTTCAGGGGCTGTTACACAGCCCCCCTCTGCGATGACCCAGCTTCCCGGCCGGGCACCTACTGAAAACTGAGGTGCCTTGGGGCGGGGTATAGGAGGAGGCCCAGTGCATCCTGGGAGGACATCTTTAACTCTGTGGTGCCCATGGCTGTGGAGCCAAGACCTATACCCCAAGATATCCCTGTGGATCCCTAAGGACCCTGAGGTAGAAAGTGAACAATTTTTTCAAACGATTATCGTTAAACGATAAAGTTTAATGATAATCGTTCAAAAAATCGTTGTGTGTGTATGCACCTTCATGCTTACCAGCTACTGGTAAGTGTGCCGCTCTCACAGAGATAATGTTGTAGGCACCGTCCGACACCGTCGCTGCTGTGTAACTACACATCACAGCATGCCTTGTCACAATGTTAGCATACCCTAACAGCAAAACTGGGGCAGGGTATGCTGGGATTGGCTACCCCTGTTATGTGCAATTACTCTCCCCACCCCCCTCTGTGCATCATGCAGAGAGAGAGAGGATGACTGAGCAGCAGCAGGACCCCCTGGACCCTCTGCAGTCCGTTCTCCCTCTCCCTGCCCGCTGTCCCGCTGCCTGTCCGGGTATAGACTAGCCTCCACCTCCATGGGTGTCATCAGCCTTCCCTGTAGGGCTGTATCTATATTCACACACAATTGGAACACCAAATTAACATGTAGGGTTATTATATTAGATGCAGCAGTTTTCGTGCGAGTCTCACCTGCTCTGGCTGCAGGTCATCTGCAGGCTGGAGGCTTTGGGAAGCAGCTGCACGGGGAGATAAGGCTTCCTGAGAGACCGGGGACATGGAGCTGGGACTGCAGCTCTCGTCATGGCAGAACAACAAGTTAGCTGACCACACACCTAAGCTATGGCTGGAGAACCTGCACAGAGAGATCGTGGTTGATAAATGTGCTGGGGAAGAAGACACTACAGACATTGCATAGATATGGCCCTTGGGTGCCGAACCTGCTCCTTTTGGGCCCTTTGTTCGCTTTCCAAAATGACCAGCGGGCCTTCTCTCTCTGCTCATACTTCTGATGTCGGCTAGAATAAGCCTCATCCGACAGATCTTCCAGCTACAACGGTAAAGACGGGATACAGTGAGAAAAGCAGCAGGGACTAGAACTGGTGTCTTTGTGGTGTCAGTAAAGTGAAACAGAAAATTACAGCATAATTGCTTTTCTTGTGGCATTAAAGTCATCCATAGAAAATGTTTATAACGTGTATTTATAACCACCAGATTTAGTTACTTTGTTTCACGCTAGAATACGCTATGCCTCTCTATTGCCTGTCTGATCTTGGCTCTCACACACACTTGTTAGAAGGACAGGTGCAGTGCTTCCCTCTCAAGACGATCAACACCTGTCAATACAAATCACTGACCTCTATGGGATACACAAATTCCGTGAGACCCTAATTCTGAGTCAGACGCAATTTCAAATGCGGACAGATCCCCGCGGATATCTGCAAACTGCACGTGTGCCGTAGATAGCATCTGCAGACTGTGCATGCTCCGTACCCATTAAACACACACTGACGGAGATTGAATATGTGGACGGATTAATCGTTGATGGACTTCTCTTTCTGTGAACTGGGCGTGTGTGGATGGAAACCATGTGATCGCAGTGGAGTGTTGTGGTCACAGTGGCGTATGTACTGTATAATGGGTGCAGGGTGTGTGGTGCATCCATATATTATTCACACCTCTCTGGAGTTCAGCGTTGGCGCTGCAGAAATCACCAGGAAAAATGGCATGGCGGACATTTTCTTGGAGACCTGCACATGTGCAATAGGAAAGTCACCGGGAACGGAATCGGTATGTAATGCCGGCTGTCAGGATACCTTCTGTCAAAAGACTGACAGCAGCATCCCTACGGTTGGTATCCCGACGGGTTGGGCAATATACTAACCCTCCCGCTAATCCTCCCTTCTTGTAGCCTAACCCTCCCCATTAGTGCCTAAACCTAAGTCTCCCCCCTTCATGCCTAAACCAAACCCTACGCCTTAGTGCTAATTACAATGATACGCAGCATGCCTGTATTCTGAGTGTGACTGCGTAACATTGCGTTTCGTATTCCTATTCGCATCACTGTGTGAATCAGATGCACAAAGAAGCTCGGCGCTACCGCGTCACGCCACAGCATGGTGCTGTTAGAAGGGCTGTTTAACACACAAGGAGGCTAAATGTATGAGGACACATCTGTATAAGGTATATGTAATCTATGGGTGCAGAAATTAGTGTGACCAAAGAAGCTGAATATACAGAACCATCTATTCAGTGCAAACGAGACACATTATTTTCCTGTTTACAAACCAGAATGACACAGATAGTCTCTTAGCTACAGTACATGCGTTATCTGAGAATACAGCACCTGGCTATCACTGCACACAGCATCCTGTATGAACCTTACCAGAGACATTTACTTTATCTCTGCCTCAGAACAAGTCTCAGGTCTCCCAAACCGTGATAGAGAATATTGCTCTATTCCAAGACCAGGGACATAAATAATAGATTTAATGTGGCAAGTATTTAAAGAGGAAAAAAACAACCAAAATCGGGACGGTTCATGCAACTCGCAGTTTATTACATATGGGCCCACAACTCGAATCATCCATACTGCGCAAAAGAATGGCCGGCTAATTTAGTATTTTTGTCCACGGGGCTGATGAGCAGAAACATTCTGCGAGGCTGCTTCTCGTGCCGCAATAATGTCACTTACGAAGTAAAAATCTATGGAATGTATATGTTACAGATAAAGGAAACAACCATTTTTATATATGTTTTAGTAGACTGATTTGCCATTAACAATATTTACAAACAAGTCTGGTAACTGCTGATGCCGGGATACAAACTATGGGGTTGAATGTTTTAGTTAATTATAGGGGAGCTGTATCAAGCTTTGGAGAGAGATGTAGAAGCTGCCCGTACCAACCAATCAGCTAATAGCCATCAGCAACTTCTCCACTTTCTGTCTCCCAGTTTTAGTACATCTCCCCCTTTAACTGCTGGGATGATGATTCCACAACTGACAATTCAGGCACAAAACATTCGCTCAAATCTGATGTCAACTCTGGAGTCTGATAAGTTGTTAATTTCTCCCAGAAGAGAATTCTTAGGGGTAAATTTACTATAGTGAGAGTTTTTAGAAGTGAGTTTTAAAAGTGATGTTGCCCATAGCAACTAATCAGATTCTACTTAACATTTAACTAGCACCTTCTAGAAGATAATAGTTACAATCTGATTGGTTGCTATGGGCAACATCACTTTTAAAACTCACTTCTAAAAACTCACTTTAGTAAATTTACCCCTTACAATGGGGAAAAACTAGAATGATATCGGCCCAATTTGTTGTCCCCGGGCAAATGGGAATGAGAAATCGTGCATATCATTAAGTGTGTATGCCCAATTAGCACACTCATTGCGGTCGCATGCGCTAGCTTCTGGATGGCCGTGCTGCACGGTCAATCGGTAGATATCATGTACGGTGCCATGGTGCCAAATGCAGCATAACATCCTACATTGCGCCATCACCCCCTGTATCATGCAACTGTGTATGCACTTGTGATGCAGGGTCCCGTCGCATCGTTCTAGTGTGCCGCAGGCATTAGTTGTAAAGGATTATTACAATTATGCCACAATATAGTATATAATTAAAAAACATATTTAAATATTTTAATGCTCCTGGCAGTGATTATGTAATGAGTTAAAACCATAATGGGGAGAGCTAGAAGCAATGAGACCCAAGCTGCAGGTTACAGTATATACAAATATAGTGCTGCAGTATACTTACCTACTCTCCCGGAACATCCAGGAGACCCCCAAGTCCTTGGGGGGAGGGCACTGGCCTCACAGAAACATGCTGCCACGCACCCTGTACCGCTCACTTGGATGCCTATTCCCCTTGGAGGGCTGCAGCACATGAACTATTGTGTCTGCCTTCTATGTTGAACATTTTCTTATAGCAGATAAAACCAAAAAGGCGACTGACCTCTTCATTGGGGGAAATGTCCAAGGGTTCATTGGCTACTTCCTTCCAACTGCAGGTGAGGAAAAGTATTTGTACATAAAATTACATAGAAGTGAATCAATAGAAACATGAATTTAAAAAAAACAAAAAGACACTACAAACTAGTACAAGCAACAGCAAATTCTAAACTCCTATCTCTCTTCTAACTCACCCCGATAGGACGGGAGAGGGAGGGTGAAGACCATGTCCCACCACAATAGACAACTTAATGTATAAGAGGAAGAACCATAGTATTGGTTGGGCATCCAGTAACCCCTCCCCCCAACTCCAAAGAACTTTGATAAAAGGATTTAACACAAGTACAAAATATAGATAGATAGCTAGATAGACATGAGATAGACAGACATGAGATAAACAAACATGAGAGATAGATATGAGAGACAGATAGACATGAGATAGACAGATATGAGAGATAGACAGACATGAGAGATAGACAGACATGAGATAAACAAACATGAGAGATAGATATGAGAGACAGATAGACAGACATGAGATAGATAGACAGATATGAGATAGACAGACATGAGATAAACAAACATGAGAGATAGACAGATATGAGATAGATAGACATGAGATAAACAAACATGAGAGATAGATATGAGAGACAGATAGATAGACATGAGAGATAGACAGATATGAGATAGACATGAGAGATAGATAGATAGACATACATGAGAGATAGATATGAGAGACAGATAGACATGAGAGATAAATAGATAGACATGAGATAGATAGACATGAGATAGACAGACATGAGAGATAGACAGATATGAGATAGATAGACAGATATGAGATAGACATGAGAGATGGATAGATAGACATGAGATAGATAGACATGAGATAGACAGACATGAGAGATAGACAGATATGAGAGATAGACAGATATGAGATAGATAGACATGAGATAAACAGACATGAGAGATAGATATGAGAGATAGACAGATAGACATGAGATAGACAGACATGAGAGATAGATAGACATGAGAGATAGATAAGAGAGACAGATAGATAGACATGAGATAGATAGACATGAGATAGATAGACATGAGAGATAGACAGATATGAGATAGACATGAGAGATAGATAGATAGACATACATGAGAGATAGATATGAGAGACAGATAGACATGAGAGATAAATAGATAGACATGAGATAGATAGACATGAGATAGACAGACATGAGATAGACAGACATGAGATAGACAGACATGAGAGATAGACATGAGAGACAGATAGATAGACATGAGATAGATAGACATGAGATAAACAGACATGAGAGATAGATATGAGAGACAGATAGATAGACATGAGATAGACAGACATGAGAGATAGACAGATATGAGATAGATAGATATGAGATACATAGATATGAGAGACTGATAGATAGACATGAGATAAACAGACATGAGAGATAGACAGATATGAGATAGATAGACATGAGAGATAGATATGAGAGACTGATAGATAGACATGAGATAAACAGACATGAGAGATAGACAGATATGAGATAGACAGATATGAGATAGATATGAGATAGATAGACATGAGAGATAGATATGAGAGACTGATAGATAGACATGAGATAAACAGACATGAGAGATAGACAGATATGAGATAGATAGACATGAGATAGATATGAGATAGATAGACATGAGAGATAGATAGACATGAGAGATAGATATGAGAGACAGATAGACATGAGATAGATAGACATGAGATATAGACAGATATGAGATACACATGAGAGATAGATAGATAGACATACATGAGAGATAGACAGATATGAGATAGATAGACATGAGAGATAAATAGATAGACATGAGATAGATAGACATGAGAGATAGACAGATATGAGATAGACATGAGAGATGGATAGATAGACATACATGAGAGATAGATATGAGAGACAGATAGACATGAGAGATAAATAGATAGACATGAGATAGATAGACATGAGATAGACAGACATGAGATAGACAGACATGAGAGATAGACAGATATGAGATAGACATGAGAGATAGATATGAGAGATAGACAGATAGACATGAGATAGATAGACATGAGAGATAGACAGATAGACATGAGATAAACAAACATGAGAGATAGATATGAGAGACAGATAGATAGACATGAGATAGATAGACATGAGAGATAGATAGACATGAGAGATAAATAGACATGAGATAGATAGACATGAGATAGACAGACATGAGATAGATAGACATGAGAGATAGACAGATAGACATGAGATAAACAAACATGAGAGATAGATATGAGAGACAAATAGATAGACATGAGATAGATAGACATGAGATAGACAGACATGAGAGATAGACAGATATGAGATAGACATGAGAGATAGACAGATATGAGATAGACATGAGAGATAGATAGATAGACATACATGAGAGATAGATATGAGAGACAGATAGACATGAGAGATAAATAGATAGACATGAGATAGATAGACATGAGATAGACAGACATGAGAGATAGACATGAGAGACAGATAGATAGACATGAGATAGATAGACATGAGAGATAGACAGATATGAGATAGATAGATATGAGATACATAGATATGAGAGACTGATAGATAGACATGAGATAAACAGACATGAGAGATAGACAGATATGAGATAGATAGACATGAGAGATAGATATGAGAGACTGATAGATAGACATGAGAGATAGACAGATATGAGATAGATATGAGATAGATAGACATGAGAGATAGATATGAGAGACTGATAGATAGACATGAGATAAACAGACATGAGAGATAGACAGATATGAGATAGATAGACATGAGATAGATATGAGATAGATAGACATGAGAGATAGATATGAGAGACTGATAGATAGACATGAGATAAACAGACATGAGAGATAGACAGATATGAGATAGATAGACATGAGATAGACAGACATGAGAGACAGATAGATAGACATGAGATAGACAGACATGAGAGATAGACAGATATGAGAGATAGACAGATATGAGATAGATAGACATGAGAGATAGATATGAGAGATAGACAGATATGAGATAGACAGACATGAGAGATAGATATGAGAGATAGACAGATATGAGATAGATATGAGAGATAGACAGATATGAGATAGATAGACATGATAGACATATGATTTAGATTGTGAAATTGATAAATAGATAGAATTATTCAGGAATTGTAACTATTTGCAGGGATTAAGGGTGGACACATTAACACAAAAGCTTCAAAATAACTGTTGTGTTTCTCTTTGACGTAATATTTAACACAACACAACACACAATTATCAGCAGGACTTTGCTATAGGGCTTGCACACTTCCCTGTTCCTATATTAGGAATCTGTCATAGGCATGTTGGATAAGAAAAGGGACCATAGGGGGCGACACAGGACTGAAAGCCGCATATTGGCCAATACCTGGGAGTAATGATTTCCTTGTACTGAAGTTTCTCCACTTTAGCTGGTGCCACCAGGTTCATGGGAATCACAATGTTGTCAATGTCATAGGAAGTCCCACTCCTCAGCCTGCGTCTTGTCGCACTGAATACAATACTGGGGGCCGGAGTCTGAAATGAAAAACGCCAACATTAATAGAAGAAACCTGCATGCTCTCTGTGCATGGGCCGCATTATTTATATATTTCACCACCAACATCTACTTTATTAGCCACAAATATCTACAGCATTAATACCAAGTATCTGCATCACACTGATACACTATGAGCAGAGAGCACACATGGTCACATATGACTTCCCAGTTATCGGGACTACCTGTGCCGCGGATTTCTGAGAAGACGGTGTCCTATCTGCATCATCATCCTGTGTAGCGTGGCTGGAGGAATTTACTGATGGAGGCTGGCTGTCTGTGGTACAGGAGAAAGAACATCTGTGACGATACAATGACGATGATTTATGTATCACTCATAGTAGAACACTAGAGGGCGCAATGTCCTTGCACTGCGCTATCAACACCACATACAGATGTGCTCACATACACAATACATCCATCCTCAAATCGCGCCATATAGCCCTGTTTACCGCGTCATGAACTTTGCGACTTGGCTACATCAAAACACTAATCCGAAGTACCTAGTACAACATGGGCCCGATGAAGAGTTTAAGAGTAGCGTCTGTTTCTTTGGCGACGTTCCCCTAATGTTATACCCCTTTCACACTGCCATCAAATAACCCGGGTCACTGCGCAGTGTGAAAGGGCCCAGTTGAAATAACCCAGGTCGTGCGACCCGGCATTTCAACTCGGGTAACGAGCAGGGTTGAACACGAGATCAACGCGGCTCACTGTGCAGTGTGAACAGGTAACTCGGGATCGAGGCGACCCGGGTCCCATCCACTGCATAGGGAGAGCCGGCGTTTGGAGATGATCTCATCTCCAAGCGCCGGCTCTGCAGTGATGTCATGGACCCGGTATTATTGGCGGGTCGGGCCACCGGTCTGAAAGGGGTCTCAGGCGGGTCACTCCCGGGATGGACTCATGTACAAATCCTGGGTGCGACCCACCATCTGCGATGTGAAAGAAGTATTATTGACAACTCACCTGTCAGATTTTATTATACTGACACAGGACCTCAGGCAAAAGCCCACCCCTCAGCAGAGTGGTGCAAGTGCCACCATGTCAGTTCCATCTTCTTCTTCAGGTTACAGATGGGTGAGTGACTAGTACAACAACTGCTGTATACAGCTGCAGCAATAGCTATACCTTCGGATAAAGGCCCTGATTCAGAGCCGCTCGTAAGCGGCCACTCGTTCGTTCTGACCGATTTTCGCACATCTGAGCATGCGTACGGATTTTAATACGCATGCGCGAACCAGTCAGTGCGGCCAAAAATCGTTTGTTCGCTATATAGCGAATGCCTGCTATTTTGGGTGACAGGATGAGGCATATGTGGGTGGTAACAGGGGAAGGTGCTTGAAAACGGGGGTGTGGAATTCGAACGCAGGCGTGCTTAAAAGGTCAAAACGGGCGTTTTAAGGGAGTGCATAATTAATACAGCAGCGTCATTGACCACGTCACTTGTTTTTATTTTACTCAGAACTGCTCGCAAAATAGCGGTTGAAAAAACCAGCCACAAGAATAGCGAGCAGTTCATACGCTGTTCGATGTACTCGATTAATTTAATAAATAGCGGACATGACGTATGGTGCAAGCGGCAAGGGGGCGTATTTTTCAAAATTACAACCGCAAGTTTTGCTCGCTCGTTCAGACTTAGAGGCGTGAACAGACCGCAATTATCGAACGGTTCATTTGAATAGCCTCCCCTTGTTTTAGAACGAACGACCGCAAATAGCGAGCGGCTCTGAATGAGGGCCAAAACGCTCTAACATGACAACCCATCAGTGAGGTAAAATTTTCCAGGCAACAGCCTGGAAAATATGGGTTCACAATGAAATTGCATTAATTATCGATAACAAAGCAAAATATAATTTAGGACAGATGTTTTTGGAAGACAGTAGGATGGTTTTCCACATTTCTGATTTTACCGGTTTCTGTCACACTTGCGTGTCTTCTTTCTCGACTGCGTGTTTCATAACAGGATTGTGGTCTGAAGCGGTCTGTGCGTTTCTCGATCCATTGTGTAGTTGCTATAACCAAACACAGATAAAACATTAAAGCACAGCGAAAGCAATTAGTCTAAACCAACATTTAAGAGAACAGGCTGTATTGACTATGTATTAACGGGAAATCTTCCCGCTTGCAAACTAGTCAAACGCTCAGTTCACATCCCAGGAGCACTCAGCTCTGCCAGTTCTCAATTGTTTCCCAAGAGAAGAGGAGGTTCTCACAGAGACACTGAATGGAGGGAATCATGGCAGGAAGTGGCACCGTGTGGCTCAAGTCTAACCAGTTCTGAGTGGTCAGTACAGATACGAAAAAACTGCGCTGAACCGGCAGGAGTGTGCCCTTTGCGTGGTACCGCACAGCTCTGCCAAGAGGGAGTAGACAATATGTTAGCTAAAAATTCCTTGCATGCGGAATTAGCCTTTTAGTCAACAAAATGGCTGCCTCCAAGAGGCCTATTATTGCAAACTGCAAACCGGATGAGGTGGAGCTCACAGTCCTCTTTGCTGTCATCACAATCTTTGAAATGCGATTGTGCACCTATATTTCTGCAATAAGCGTGGGTATGTGGAGAAACATGGCTGCAGATATCTGGGATGTCCAATGGGAGGTGTTAGACGGGGTAAGGCTGAATCTCATAAAAGTTCTCGACCCGGCGATCCAACCCTCTGCCCTTTTAACACCAGGGAGCTGCCCGGGTTAACCCTTCAAAAACCCGGGTTTTAGCTCCGGTGTAAAAGGGGTATTAGAAATCACATGTACATAAGAATTCACTGCCTTTGCCATGGAGCTCAAAATTGAGCTCAGGTGCATCCTGTTTCCACTGATCATCCTTGAGATGTTCCTACAGCTCCACCTGTGGTAAATTCAGTTGATTGGACATGATTTTGAAAGGCATACACCTGTCTATATAAGATCCCACACTTGACAGTGCATGTCAGAGCACAAACCAAGCATGAAGTCCAAGGAAGGTTATGTACATCTGATTTCTTAGGGGTTTTTTTGTAATTAAATTTGCAAAAATAAAAAAAAATCACAAAAAAACTTTTTACACGTTGTCATTATTGTGTATTGTGTGTAGAGAACTTTGAGACAAAAATGAATTTATTCAATTTTGGAAAAATTCAGTAACATAACAAAATGTGGAAAAAGTGAAGCATTGTGAATACTGATGGGAAATGTTTTTTAATCACTTTTTTCAACTCTTTTCACACTTCTGTTAAATTTTAATCCCAATTTTGCTGGCCCCTTTTTGTTAACATTAGTTAATTATTGTGATATCAAATAATAATAAAAGTTACGTTTTATATGTATATCGTCAGTGCACCACGTAGGACATTTCTGTTTCCTCCTTGTATCTTTGGATAATTTTAATATGTGTCTGTGGTAGCACCCCCTATGGAGCCCAATTACTTATATTAAAGGGGGTACTTTTGAGATATATGATTTTTCTTGTGTGACTGGATCATATTGTTACTCATCCATTTGTATGTATGTAAATTTAGTCCTTAAGACTTTTTATTTTACTACTGTGTTTCCTTAAGTAAAGCGCTGTGGACCGTACTGGTACTATTATTGTCATTTATTCACAAACCGCCACTGCAGCGCTGTACACAGAATATTTGTCATTTATTATGGTTTCTTTATATGGCAGTGTTGCAAACTGGTGAATTCAGGATAAAACAACTATGTAGAGGCACAAATACAGGACATTCGTGGAACATTAATTGAAAACTGGAAATAATTTAAGCGACATAATACGTAGGGAAAATATGTACCTGTTAGCCACCATAGTAGCCATCATTTAATAAAAGTGTCCTACAATAATGGTCTGACGCGATGCTTCTCAAACTTGGTCCTCATGGTACTCTAACAGGCCGTGTTTTCAAGGTATCCTCAGGAATACTTATTACCACCTTGTGTTAGTCAATTAACACATTTGTGCTCCAACTAGATGATCTGGAAAACATGCCCTGTTAGGGTTCCATGAGGACGGGGTTTGAGAAACACTGGTGTATTGTGATTAAAATTATTAAAGTTCTGTATATTTTTTATCGATCGCAGAAATGGATCAGTGATCACAAGATCTACAGGCGTTGAAGGAAAGGCCTTGGTAAGAGACTGTTTAATTTGGGGACCTTTTTACTCAATAATTTATACACCACGGATCTTGAGAAAAGGTCAGTAAACATACCACGGGAGAGGTGTCCGTCGGCCTCGTGTTTGAATAGTCCGCTGTCCAGAGCATCTCCTGTAATGTCGCCGTTATTCTTCAGCGAAGCCTCCAGATGAAAGTACAGCGGCAGATCTAGGAACCAAGAGCGTCATGCTGGTACAGAATCCACTACACAGAGAGCACTGACTTAGGAATCTGTGTTTCCGCTTACCAGAGGTTAATGACAAGACAGGGTGGAAGTGTGGCTCTATCTCACAGACAGTCTGCCGCTTGTCACGTCTGATCCAGGTAGAGCTGTGGTTTGTGGTTTGCTGTGTCTCATTACAACAATACAGAGCTTTGGGCGAGTGTAAAGCCTGCAGCAACAAGATCACAATCCATGTGAGCTCCAAGGAAGCATGGCATGGACACAATTATGCAGCCTAAATAAAAAGAGTCTGGTCTTTGCAATAGATGGAATACTTCAAAATATCCCCAGCGGGTGCAATGCATTTTGCAGCAGTGCTGATTCGTCATGTTTGCTGAAATATACACACATATATATATATATATATATAAAAAAATGTAAAAAATCCAAGTACAGGGAGAGTGTAAGAAATTAAAATCACGGTCACAAATCAGCATTTATTACTGAGGAAAATGCAGACACTGGTGGAAGAATGCATAAAGTGGCCCGGTGCAGTGTAAGCTTGTAGGGCGATTGCGGGATAGCTGGCAGTGACCGTGCATTCCTCGCATTCATTGTTTGGTTCTAGCAGGCAGGACGTGGAGCTTACAGCTGACAGGGCCACCTGTCTATACACAGGATAAAGCCAAGAGACTGTCAGTGGACATACTAAGGAGCGAATATCAGACAGAGATCTCCACCATTCTTACTTAAAATCACATAACATCCCTTCTTTTGTTTTACGGATGTCTCCGATGATTCTCGCTAACACATACCATATAGATCAGAGTAAATGACTAAAAACAGGATTTTAGTATTAAGTTAAATGAAGGTCTCAGATTTTGTGACCATAAGATATAGAGACCAGGAGTTGGGCAGTGACTTTGAAACAAGCACAAATTCTTTATCCACTTCAATCAGCCCCAGAGAAGGGAACGATACACACCCGAAAACGGGGGAGAAAAAAACCAAAACTGTAATAATTAACAAATAATACAAGAACAAAAAGGTAGGAAGAGAGCAGCAGCACCCTTGAATACTCTTCCATAAAGATGGTTTGAGACGGTCTAGATTGAGGTGGTATTTAGTTAAGTGAGGGCTTAGGGCCTGATTCAGAGCCGCTCGTAAGCGGCCGCTCGTTCGTTCCGAGCGATGTTTGCCCAACTGCGCATGCGTACGGATCGTAGTACGCATGCGCGAACCAGTCAGTGCGGCCGAAAATCGTTTGTTCGCTAAATAGCGAATGTCTGCTAATATGAGTGACAGGAGGAGGCGTATGTGGGTGGTAACGGGGGAAGGTGCTTGAAAACGGGGAGTGGAGATCCGAACGCAGGCGTGCTTAAAGGTCAAAACGGGCGTTTTAAGGGTGTGCATAATTAATACAGCAGCGTCACTGACCATGTCACTGGGTTATTTTATAGCCAGAACTGCTCGCAAATTTGTGGTAGGAAAAACCAACCACAAGAATAGCGAGCAGTTCATACGCTGGTCGATGTACTTGATTAATCTAATAAACAGTGGACATGACGTATGATGCGAGCGGCCAGGGGGCGTTTTTATCAAAAAAACGACCGCATGTTTTGTTCGCTCGTTCAGACATAGAGGCGGCAAAAGACCGCAAAGAGCGAACGGTTCATTTGAATAGCCACCCCCTTTTTCTGAACGAGCGAGCGCTAATAGCGACCGGCTCTGAATCAGGCCCTTAGTACGCAGGACAGAACGGTCTTCATTAAAAATTGGATAGGGAGACCTGCAGATGTGCTCTCATACACCTGAGCTCTAGGCATGCCATATAACCTCTCTTGGCGCAGCAGGGTCCTACGACTTAAGCTGGGAACACACCCATACAATCCTTGACCCAATCACCCGATATTGGATGATCGGGCTGCCGGTTGTCTAAGTGTGTATGCTGTACTGCTGCAGGAGTGTTAGCCAATAAACGGCTTTCAATGCTCCTGCCACTGCCGGAACCGAGAGGTCGTATCGTGTGTGTTTAAAATTTGTTGGTCCAACCTTCCGATCCCATAGAAGCCCGTACACACTGAGCTAGGTCTGCACAGTGTGTATGGTGCTCTGCGGCAGCTGAGGAGGGGTCACGCTGGGGACACACCACTCAGCTGATTGGGAAACTTTAACCCGATCAGCCCCTGTCGAAAAGGTGTGAACCCAGCTTAAGCTGCAGCAAGTGTCCTTTTTTTAAAAGGTTACAGGTAAGTCTTTTTTCGCACCGCTAAAAACTATAAGAAGCGACAAAACTACGTTGCTAGCATACACAGGGGCTGATTCAGACCCGCTCGCAAGCGCTATGCACTCGCAAGTGGGTCGATGTTTGCCCCCTGCGCATGCGCCGCCTCCGGCGTGGGCATGCGCGAAACCCGGCCAGCGATGGGCGCTCCGTCGCTACAGGTCTCGCACCAAAACGGGGCGGCTGTCGATTGTGATTGACAGCTCGCCCCGTTTTGGAGGCGGTTAGGGGGGGTGGCTACACAAACGTAGGCGTTCCCGAAGGAACGCCTGCCGTTTGTGGGAGGCACCACTGACATCACCAGTGATGTCAGTGGTGAGCTTCCTGCTTTATTTAGAGCAGGAAGCTCACTGGGGCTTGCGGGAACGAGACCCTACCACAAGGGTCTCGTCGCAAGCCCAGATTGTCGCGATGGTCCCATCACCTGCCGCTCGCAAAAGCTGTGGGTGGTCACCCACAGCTTAACGAGCGGCCGGTGCAAAAAAAAACAAAAACGCCCTGATTCAGAGCGAACGCTCTGAATCAGGGCCACTGACCACTGGAGCTTGCGGCACGTGTACATCTGTGTGTAAGTCTATGCAAAAAAGAGTCCCGATACAAGCAGCCGCGGCTAATCCTCCCACCACCTTGCTTTATGCTGTATCTGCGTTTTTGTACATATATTGCACCAATTATTTGCAACAAATGTTGCAACCTAGCATCTCTGGTACACTGAACGGCTTTGTACGCTACAACGCGTCTAAGACGTAATATTTAGTGACACGTCTGTACACAAAACTTGAAAGCAAGCCCAGTTCTGAAACTCTTCCCCCAGAAGATATTGCACAAAAATACCTTTCAGGTACTAATTTCAATTCTACAGTCTACAGTGGATCATATGGAGGAAGCTACAACACTGCCAGGACCAAAGTAAGGTTCTACTGAACTATTGGAGGAAGAAATAAAAGGCTGCACACGCAATACCACCTGTAAGAGTCTGCACCTCTGGCAGAGACGACTAGCTGTCTTTGAAAATAAACTGACAAGGCTCTGTAACATTTAAGGCAGTGGTTCCCAGACACGATCCTCAAGCACCCTAACGGTCCAGGTTTTCAGGGTGTCAATTGTTGAGCACATATGGTAAAATAAAATTGAAGTACTAATTTAGCTGTCTGTGCTCAAGCATGGATCTCCAGAAAACCTGGACTGTAATGGCAGAGTTTGGGAACCTCTGCCCTACTCAAATGTAGTTTCTGCCAGAAGAAGGTTTCCTAGCCTTAAGCATGGTTTCAGTACGGTTTTCCAAGAGACCTTTAGCTTCAAGAATCGTGGCTTCATTAGTCAACTCGCTAAAGCCAACTCAGCTATAGCCTAACAAATATAAAATGACTCTGGGGGATGTCTAATAAACATTCTAAGGAGGATAAGTAGCAGCCTATCAAATTCTGGCTGTCATTTTATAGACTGTACTAGATAAATGACAGCTAGAAGCTGATTGGTTGGTATAGTCAACACCCGCTCTTGCTCTTTCAGGACGGTTTGATAAATCTCCTCCTTAGACTTAAAATATCTCATATTAGAAAATTCAGCCAGAATAGACCTACAGCCATTTATAATGTCTGTGTACCACAGGCTCCTTCACCAGTCTGACACCACTAGGGTGACCATTTGTATTATTCATACGGTAAACGTTGCTTTGCAGTAGCCTGATGCATAAATGTAAGACTATGATTTCCAGAGTTTAATATATAGATTATGGGTCTATAAAGCAAATCTACAAAGCCTCACCAAATGTATAGGTGTGTAGCCTGGGCCCAGTCTATACAGGTTCCTTCTGTAAAATAGCCGAAGGGGTCTGGTGCGGGCTGAGCTTCTCCCAAGAGCGGAGGAGGCTTTGACGCGGATCCGCTTCCTGGTTTTTAGTGGTTGCTGCTTGCAAAATCCATTACAGTTGGGGGCTCCTGACGTTCTAAAAGGAAGCAAATCCTTGAGCCATGACTGAAAGTGAGAATGTTTACAAAGTTTACATTTGCCACGTTGCCCCTGGAGAAGCAATCTTCATTGTCATGGTCATTAAAGTCACCATGTAGAACGCAATCTCACTCAGCTGTGTAACCGCTGAGGCTTACCCATGAGGGAATCCGGTAGCCACCTGGTCAGTGTGTGTAGGAGAGAGGCTACTGGGGTCGGCAGTGATCAGACTACTAAACATTTCAGTCAGTTGAGCACTCTGCAAAACAAGACAAAGGATGAAGGACGCACAATACTAAAATCATCACTGCATTGTGCTGTACCATGGTATACAAAGGACACCTTGTATCCAGTCATAACCACGAATGATAAGCCAGCGACCATGTTCTCTCCTGTGATATAATCAGGTTTATAAGTGCTGGGTCAGAGATAATAAATAGCCACATAACCATATTGTAACAGCAGCGCTCACAAATGGAGGTAGTTCATTTTTCTTGTCACAATGTCAACAAGTTTGTCGGCAGTGTAACGTTAAGAGCACTATGCCGACACGGCATTAATGTTAGCTGAAGTTTAAACATGATGCTTTACCATCATGTTTAAACTAAAGCCATACTGCCGACACGGTTACAATGCTTAGACTAACATTAGTACTGGCTCGGCATAGTGTGATCGACTTCACACTGTTAACATGTCGGTAAAGCAAACCAGTCCCCCCACCAGAGTCCCAACATGTACTTATATTTGAAAACCAGTGTGGCCTGGGGAGCAGTAGCCCCCCTGCGCCACTTACCAGACCCCACTGCTATGGATGCCTTTCAAAAGGAGCACAGGTGTTTCTGGAAAATTATGAAAGATTATTTTGGGTAGCCTACAACAGATGTATAATCCTCTAGATTGTAAGATCTCACCAGCAGGGCCCCGACCCCTCTGTATTCTCTACATAGTTATGTATCCTAAGCACAGCATTATGTATATACAGAGAAGTCCTTGTACACTGTGGCTTCAGTCGCACCAAACAGCCCCTCTCAGCTTGCAAGGTCCTTTGGGATTCAGCCGCGCTGAAGGCGGGTACACACGAAGTGATAGGTCGTCTGATCGGAGCGACATATCGGGTACAATGGCCACTGCGTACCCGCTATGGTCACTGATGATTTCCATACTGCCCAATGCAGCATGGCCCCCACTGTGGCTTCGTTGCTGCAGTTTTTTACCTGGAAGGGGCGGGGCTTAATCATATAACCGCATCCCTAGCACAATTATGTCATCTAGTCCCCGCCCAGGTCCGAGTGACAGCAACTATGAAAGAGGAAACCCCTCCCATTTGTGGGGGGGGGGGGGAGGGGGAGACAGAGGAGCAGAGAGCAGGGCATAACATGGGGGAAAAGAGGGGTGGAGCAGCGGTCAGAGGGGGTGGGACGGAGCAGTGACTACTTTCTAGTATACACATTTAACTGCTGCTAAAATTTAATTTTAAAGATGGTATACTGTGTGATAAAATGTAAAAAAAAATTAAAAATGAAATGCCATGAAAATAGCGCATACCTAGGTAACCTGGAACGTCTAATGCATAATATTTTTCTACATCAGAAAAAAAAAAAAAACAACTAGGTGCTTTTCTTTTAACAGAAAATCTCCAGAAGTTAAACCCACAGAGACCCATCTGATGGACTCTGGTAATGTGTAACTGCTGCAGATTAGGAGATACAGCTCTACAGTTAGTGACAAACACAACGGTCTTTGTTCTGGACCATAGATTTATTTTTTTTCCCCAAGGACATTGTTAAACATTTCCCAGCATTAGTTACTGATGGTCTGTGCACTTCTACTACATCCGTGTGGCCTGCATGACGGAGCGACGTGACCGTTCTGCATCATTTATCACTGCTGTGGCTCTGCTCGGTGACACCATCTGAGGGGGGTGACGCCCAAAAAATAGCAGAGCAGCTCGGATGGTGTCACCCGTTGCCACTCGCGCCCTCCACTGATGTCACTGCTCAGACGGAGAAACAACACCCACCATAGAGCAGGTGCAAGTTTCAATGGAGCGACCGATCGGGATGTCTAAAGACGAACCAAACTGTATTACGTCGTCTACGGGCGCTGACGGTGGGCGCCTCAAATTTGCACATTTGCCGGACTTTGAATCAGGCCCCAAGAATTTACCAGGTTCTTATTCACTCTAAATTAGTGAAGTATGGAAAGTCCAAGCTGAAAATTCGGATTAGAAAAATATTATTTCCTCGCGTACCCTATTCCTGAATACTGAGGCCGTTCCACAACTGTAAATCGATGACAACCACTTGTTTCAGTGGAAGATTCTGTACAGGCCAGTACACAGGGGCTAAACTAGTATTGCAGGAAATTGCTGTTCTGTATATATAGTATATCCATACACTTTATATACTGCAAGACTGAGCTAATGTCCAACAATTAAATGTTACCGCCAGAGAAGGTGCAGACACTTGAAGTAGGTTCTACTTTGCAGCAACTTAAAGTTAATGTTCAATCTCGATTAAAAATTCAGCATCAAGTTAAAACTGATGTACATGTTTGCCAATGAGAAGGTGAAATACCTTAACGGTTCTGTGCATTACAATTATGTGGCTCGGCGAAAAACCACGTCGTGGTCAGGTTTTATCTGCACGGCATTACCTGCTTCTGTATGTTTCTCAGGAGCAGAGTCGGGCTGCTAGGAGACATGTCTAAATCCTTTGCAGGAGGCAGAACGGTTTCCTCTGGGGGTGCTGCCAGTCTCCCTGCTGGACTTAATAAGTTGTCTTTATCTGGAAGATGTGTTTCTTCCCTCAGAATGCAATGCGAGGGTTCAGCAAACACCAGTGTTCCCTAGGATACAGAAATAAAACCTCGCAAACATGTAACACGATTGTTTATAAAGAGACCACCCACTGTCACACTTTATACTGCAAGGAACCAGTTGTGATTTATAGGACGGGGATATTGTACAATGTATGCTGCAATGGTAAATATACAGTGTATCCACCACGTGATTATTATACCCGATTATAGGCCTATGTTCGGACCCTTGAGAGCTTCGGGATAAGGAATTTGTTACAATTATACTGATAAGTGGAAAAACCAGAAGACTGTAGCATGCGATTGTTCCCCTGCAGTCAGTCATTAAACAATTGGTAATGAGATTCATTTGCCAGTTTGGTATTATAGAATATCGCGGCTCCCGATAGGGTGAGGGGACAATTTGTGAAAAAGGTTTCATACAGATGTGTCCTCATACATCTAGCCTCAATATGCCACGCAGCGCGACCTGCCCGGCGTAAGTGAGCATGGACCCAGGTCCAGTGAGACTCGGCTAGTCGCAATGTGATGTGGCTAGCAGGCACCAGAAGACTGTGCCGATTAATTTGATATGTGACACTTGTATATCTGTGTGCACCTGAGTCTGTAAATGAAGTACAACAGAACTTGCTGCAGAAAAAAAGTTGCGGCCACTACATTGTAGCACTTCGTATACAGATTCAGGGACTCAGTCGCACACAGATACACAAGTGTCACATATCAAATTAATCAGCACAGGCTGCTGGTGCGTCCTTGATGCATCAAATAGTGACTTAAATGCATTTTCGGCAAAAAAGACGCCCAGCGCTAGCACCTGACGCACTGAGAGGGGCTTTTTTGCGCAACTGCAGCAAAGATGTGTAAGGACACATCTGTAGGCAGCCGTTGGCTTCAAACTACAAATTGATAACAGTATACTGTGATTTTACATTCCCGCCATTGGTCAGATTCATTACCCCAGAGGACAACTTCTGTACCTGGCCTTACATATAATCCTGCTATTGAAAGATGACAAATGTTGTCTTGGTAGATCCCTCCAATCAACTGGATGCTTATGAAGGTCATACAGGATTACTCATCAGCCTATTGGAGGACACTGGACCCTGGGGCACAGAGGGGTAAATGTAATAGTCTGCAACTTGCAGGCATCGACGAGATCCCGGCGAGTCTGGACAAAATGGCCATCATTTAAAAGGCAAGGTGCAGGCTGTTACTTTTACCTCATAGAGGGGTATTCAATATGAAACGTAAACTTCGCTGTTGAAGTTTACGTTTCATATCGGAGCTTTTACCTGCGTTAAAGTATCAGGCGCGCGCCCGCTTATCCCCGTATTCAATATGAAATTAACTAAAACGGGAGCCTGCGAAGCAGGATTTGCGTAAAGTTACGAATTTTTCCTTAAAAAAATTGTAGGACCCCCCTAAAGTTGTAAAAACATGGGGGATCACTATGGGTACCCCCGTTTTAGCCTTTAAATGAAAGTCGGGGATTTAAATAGCCGCAGCAGGTGTTTTTTCCCAACATTGAAGAAGTGTTGCAGAAGAGCACTTAGGTTATTTTTTTCGTTTTTTTAAGTGGTCCCATCAATTTGGGGTACATGAAAATGGGTACTAGCATATTTTGATGTCACTAAAGTCAGTTTTTAAAAATTCTGCAATTGTGCACCTGCCGCTATAATTCTATTCTAGAAAACACGTGCCGCATACTTACAGAATAGCCCTGAACCTATTTCCCTATTTTTAAACAATTTTTTCCCATTTATTTTTTTTTCACCCCAATTTTTAAATAAATTTTTTGGGGTGTCCCTATTTTTTTTAAAAAAACTTTTTTTGACAGTTATTTTTTAAATGTCATTCCCAGGGGTGCAGGTTATTTTTTTTTTTTAAGCCTGCACCCCTAAACCCCAATTCTGCACTTTTTTTCGACACCTATTCAATGGTGAAAAGTTATCCCCGTTTTTTATCAAAGACTTTTCAAACCTGCGAAATGTCTTTGAAATTGAATACGGTGTAAAACTAAAACCTGCGATAATGACGTCATAAATGCGATATTAACGCAAAAATTGTGTTTTCGCTCCCATATTGAATGCCCCTGATAGTCTCCAATAGGACATTGACAATTGAAATATAATAAAAGTGGTAACTGGTCTCTTCCATATCCCCATCCTGGGGGACACTCCATTTTTTTTATTAAAGTGCCCATAGGACATCGTATTTAGGACTTAGTCATTGGTGTTTTTTATTTTCTTCACTATTTTAATGTAGCAGCTAATAGCTGAAGTCCCATAGACTCAGCCAGCACTGGATCCCGAGGACTGAAGCAGGCAGCAGAGCTCCCATCACATCCAGCTCCCAACGAGGGATGCTCCCCTTCAGCGTTGGTGGTGACTGAGGGCTCTGCACCGTCACTGCCCTTAGGCTGGTGCTGTAGTGCTAGTTGGCGTACTGGGAAAAGCAGCAAGGTAAGTGCCTCCTCCTTCCTAGACCTGGTGAAGGACGACAGGGGACACCTTCGGCAAAGGCTGCCCCATACTAGCACTACAGAGCAGAAGGGGGCCAATATCTCCCCTCCTTGATGGCTTGTGGCTACGCAGCAGAAATTCAGTCTTTACAAACACTGACAGCAGCCCCTGCTCTCATCTATCTCCTCAGTATCTGTTACTGGTTAAGGATTGTATGAGGGTTGTGTGTTGGTTTCCTACTCCTTTTCTGCTAGGTACAGTTTCTGTCTGTACTTAGGGTCTGTTTCATTACCGATCACAACTGCGATTACGCACGCAGACGACCGATTGTAGTGCACTGCGCATACATCACAGTGTGCGTGCCCGAAGGCTCCACTGCGATCGGACTCACTATTTGGACCCATCGCAGAGTGACTGACAGGAAGTTAGCGTTTGGGGATGGTAACGGGTGGGGGGGGGTTTCGGCAAAACGGAATCAGTATGATTTACTGCCTGCCCCTAACCCTCCCTTAGGAGTGCCTAACCTCCCCAAGTGTCTAACCCTAAACCCCCTCTAAGTGCCTAAACCTAACCCCCCCTTCCCCGCAGCCTAACCCTAAGTCTCCCCGGGGGGTGCCTAACCCTAATGCCCACGTCCCCTAGCCTAACCCTAACCTCTCGGGGGGGTGCCTAACCCTAAGTCCCCCCTGGAAGCCCATAACCTAACCCACGCCACCCCCAGCAGCTGTCCGCGCCCGGCGCACCTTCAATCGGTAAGCCGTGTGTTGGGCTCCCGGCGTAGGTCTAATGACCGGCGTCGGGATTTCAACTGAATCCCGGCAAAACGCATGCGCGCCAGTGTGTTTGAACACTGTTACAGGGGCGTGCATAAATCAGCCACTACGATGGCATACGCAGCACGGGCTCTCACTGCGTGCGATGAGCAATTCCTGAGTAAGGTCAGAGCTTGTGTAAGTGTGCGTGAGGTTCCGATGTTAACGATGCTTTCACAGACTTTATCCAATCACTGCAGGTCTAGGACAGGCGGCCTCTTCTGACTATTATTATCATCCTTTATTTATATGGCTCCACAAGTGTTCCGCAGCGCCTTACATAGTACATAGAACTAATAGGTGAACAAGAAACAAGTAACTTACAGTACATTACAGTGCAGGACAAGGACACGACTTATATACATTGCTGAAATAGTGATTAAAACACTCACAATAAGCTGCCGGGAGTTGGCAGTCCCGTGTTAGGTGCCCTAATGGGGAGTAGAGAGTAGAAGAAAGTGTAAAGAGAAGCACATGAGAGAAGAGGGCCCTGCTCGTGAGAGCTTACATTCTAAGGGGAGGGGCAGACAGACAGGGGTGACACAGAAGGGGAAGATAGGGAAGAAGGAGCATGAGGTGGGTTAGGATGAGTGCTGAAAGGCCTTGATGAAGTAGTGGGTCTTGAGAGCCGGTTTGAAGATTTGTAAAGAGGTGGAGAGTCTGATAGGGAGAGGGAGAGAGTTCCAAAGGTAGGGAGCAGCTCGGGCAAAATCTCGGATGCGGGAGTGGGAGGAAGTAATCAGTTGGCAAGAGAGGCGGCGTGCATTAGTTGAGCGAAGTGGGCAGGCGGGAGTGTGAAGGGAGAGAAGGTCAGAAATGTATGTAGGAGAGGATTTGGTGAGGGCTTTGTAGGCGAATGTAAGAACCTTGAATTGGCATCTGAAGGGGAAGGGGAGCCAGCGTAGGGCTTGAAGGAGAGAGGAAGCAGATGTAGAACGTCTGAAGAGGAAGATGAGCCGAGCAGCAGCACTGAGAACCGATTGTAGTGGAGAGAGGTTAGAGACTGGGAGGCCAGCTAGGAGAAGGTTACAGTAGTCCAATATGGATATGACCAGTGAGTGGATGAGGGTTTTAGTGGCATCCTGGGGGAGGAAGGGTCTAATTCTGGAGATATTTTTTAGGTGAAAATGGCAGGACTGCGAGAGGTGCTGAATGTGCGGTTTAAAGGAGAGGGAGGAGTTTATGATAACTCCAAGACAGCGCACTTTGGGGCTAGAGGAGATAGTTGTGCCATCAATGGATAATGAAATTGTGGGAAGTGATGTAGTGGAAGAGGGTGGGAACATGTCTAAGACTGAGCTGATCATCTTAAGTCTAAGAAAGCGCTGGGACATCCACGAAGAGACAGCAGACAGTTGGAGATACGGGTAAGGAGCGAGGGGGAGAGCTCAGGGGTGGAAAGGCAAATTTGAGTATCATCTGCATAGAGATGATATTGGAGGTCAAAGGAGTTAATGAGTTCACCTAAAGAGGATGTATATAGGGAGAAAAGGAGAGGTCCAAGAACAGAACCTTGGGGAACTCCTACTGTTAATGGAAGTGGGGGGGGAAGAGGAGTCATGAGAGGACACAGCGAAGGAACGATCAGAGAGGTAGGAGGAAAGCCAGGAGAGGGCAGTGCCACGTAAACCGAGAGAGTAAAGGATTTGCAGGAGGAGAGGGTGGTCTACAGTGTCAAATGTACACTTATGTAAAATGCTATCGACCGGACGCCTTCTGCGCAGTTTGCGAAGTGGACCGTAAACGGTTACACGTGTCTGTGGGCTACCACCAATCTGGCAAGTACATGGTGCAGTCTTTTTGGTTATAGGCAAATGGATCCATCCCACCTTCTATTATGCTGAATCAGCTAAAGGCCCCATGTGTCTCGTTCAGCAGGTGCCTTAGTGCCGCCATAGGGGGAGGAGAAAATTCTAGACAACTGTTCCCCTGCAAAGTTGTGGTTATGTTCTGGTTCTCCTGTTTAAGGTTAACCAAAGTTACATGATTTTTTTTAGGCAGGCCATCTTCTCTGGCTCTGTACGGTGGGGCTTGGTTATAAAATAATGAAGTGTCCAGCAGGATAGAGATATGAAAGAAATTAACACTAGATAATTATAGATATTATGTTCCAAGGTCTTATAGAACACTATAGGGGCGATTCAAAGGTTTCTGCCAGGGACTGTCAGTGCTGGGCGCCCCACGGAGCAATTCAATTGTTGTTCTGTTCAAGACGTACAGCCACCGGCGCCGGCATTTCAGCTCGCACACTACTGACGAAACGAGCAGAAATGCGTGAAAAGTCCGTAGTTTGGATGCGCAAACAACAGTAATGTCCGATTTCTTGTCAATTGTTTAGAAGTACAGATAACTTGTAATAAAAAATTTTGCTTTCCAAAAATTTCCCAACTCAGTTGTAACTTTGATCATTGCACATACATATTATATCACGGGAAGCGAGCAGTACTGTACCTTCCGCCTGCGTAGCAGACTCTGAAGATTGGCCAGCTGCTGGATTTTGTACTCCAGCTCGGAAATCTGAGCCTGAAGCCAGCCCCAGCGACTCCCGACACTCGCTCTTGCCGAAAGCCAGTCCCGTTCCGCATTACTGGGAACACACAGAAAATATTCGTTAGTTGACACAAAGAAAATTTGAGGTTCACAAACTATCAGTCTATAGTCACTTGTTGTCTACGTTGCACATTTTGGAACTTACAAAGACAATATGGCCAAATCATTCAAATTGTTTATCTCGCCAAAATAAAAGGTTGACTAGAACGTATTTTGCAGAATAGTGTAGTGAATATCTGCATGTATAAATAGGCTATGGCGTAACACATATAAGGGGAAACATTGAGGTTGTAGAAACTATCCTAAACAGTATGGTTCAGCGGCTTATGTAGATATGGAGTATGCATATTTTCTTTGCAGCCAGCGGACGCTCTTGCAACGCAACTTGATACGCAATAGCTACACCCATTCAAGTTGGAGGAGAACCAGATCTTTAAAGAGAGCATCCACCCCCCCCTCCGCAAAAAAAACAAACAAACAAACAATGATTTCACCACATAACCGTTTAAAAACAGAACATACACAAGTCTCAGTTAGGAGATTACGGGACAGTTGTATCAACCATAGCATGTTGCCCATAGGAAGCAATCAGCTGGGCAAATGAAGTCAGCCAGTTTAGTACTTCGTGGTAAACCACGTGTGGCCCATCTCTTACAGATTACAGGTAATTTCTACCAGATCACAATTTATCTTTCTGGATCGAACAGTTTTGTTCTCGCCAATGACATCAGCGCGTTGCTTTGTGAGGTCATCAGCCAGCGCAGAAGTGGCGAGCAGTGCAGGAAGCCAGGTGTGCAGACGAATCTCAAGCAGTGCGCACGTGGTAAATCGTCTGACCTGGATGTCATTTCCGTCAGATTCATTTTAATCAAAATCGGATAAAATCTCATTTTCAACGCTTGGTATTGGGCCACGCATTTTGCAATGGTTGGTCAATAAGCAATACTGTCTATGTGCGCCCAGCAATAGACAGTGAAAGTGCACTGTACAGCTAAACTCCCAAACAGCCGTATGATCTGTAGTACGCAAGAGAAAACAAATACATTTGGCTGTCACAATATGGGGCAGAATAGATAAACATAACAAATCGTTTGCACATCCTGCTGAGTGCTGAGAGCGTACTCTCTGTGTTTCCATGGCACAGCCAAATTCACAGCTGGCAATTTATACACTAGTAAGCACTTCTAAGATCCTAGGAGGCCAATTACTTATCCCAACATGCCTGCGTGCATCACTGTGTAAATGAGACATCACTACAAAGATGTTCTTTTTACAATTAGGTCAGTGATCAACGTGATGCTGTACAAACCCAGGATCCCACAGGCCAGACGTTCAGCAGACACACAGCTCCCATTTTATATGAAATGTTCGCTCTTGATTAATGTAAATGTGGAATATTATATATAATTTGAAAAAATTATGCATATTTATTGATATACGTAACAGACTATAAATGCACTGCTATTTTCAGATTTTTTTTCAGTGCTTTTCTGCAATGTCTTTATATCATCGGGTAGATAATTTTTTTTTTCTTTGCCCTGGATACCACATAAAAATGCTTGCTGGTTACAATCATATCCAATCATACAGAACACTCAAGACCTGTCGCCTCTAAGGGCAATTAAACAACTGATTATGTAACGACATGGCTGAAAAGACATGAAAAAAAACAAAACACATTTGATTTAGCAACAAATGCCAAAAATCAGTCATCAACCAAGTCTTTATGAGTACATTTACTATGTTGCTTTTTGACAAAGGCTTTGACCAGAAGTTTTCACAAGGCAATAGGAATGGATGGTAAACGAGCCTTGGTTGACAAACTGCGGCATAGAATATTGACCCCTATGTTTCCGAGCCTGGCAATAGAGTACTGTACTCCCTGGAACCTTGCAGAGTAGTCATTTTCTGAACAGTCGCTCTTAACTATTAAGGTGCTGTGCTCCTGCCAGTTTCATGAAGTCATCTAGAATTGTTTTTGTAAGAAAGCGAGAAATCTGGGGGTTTCCAGCTAATTTGACTCATTCTTTGCTTTTGCAACTAGATCTTGTGAATTTGTTTAACAGAAGGGCTGTGACCATATGTTAGGCTCTTTCCTTGCATGGAATGCTGTGTACTTTATGGAATGCCGGCTATTCTGGCCATTCTGCACAATTACATAAAATGAAGCATTTAGATTATCGTCCCCACCTGACTATTAGTCATAACAATATCTTACATTCATACACATTCATACAATTTCCTGGAAACATTACAGGGAACGGGCAACTCCCTATGTCAGTCCAGCCGTCCTGATTTTCAGGATTTTTATTACATTGAAAATAAAACGCTGACATCAAATAAACCAATATATTTTATCGTACATTATGACAAAATATATTTTGGGTATTTAAATGACCACTAATTACATTTTTTACATATAAAGTCAGTGGCCATCTGGCACTTCTGGCAAATGTGGGCCAGTTCAGCAAGAAAGCCTGGCCGAGCAGCTCCGCCTCCTAGTGGTCTGCTCGGCCTGCATGCAGCGAGAGATGGGGGTGTGCTGTGAAGCCACGCCTCCACAAGGCATGGTCACCCCTTTTTTCATGCGCATGCAGAGCGATGCTGGGGCTGAATTACAGCCCCAGTCTGTCTCTGTACCTAGATTAAAATACAATGTACCTAGTTATTCTGACATTACAGTGAAGCGGATAAAAACTAAAATACCACTACTGCTACATTATAGTATATTCTGAACAGCGTCTTAATGCAGTGATTTTTCAACGCACCTTAACAGTCCAGGTTTTAAGGATATCCATGTTTGAGCCTTAATGGGATCTGATGCAGATCAAAGAGTCAAGTGGGCAGGCTTTGCAGTTGCTGATATCACTAGCCCAGCATCTGTGTATGTGTCAGTGGAGTGGAAATCAAGCCAAGATAAAATTAGAACTCCAAAGTGCACAGGATTATGGCGCTTTGGAGTTTAGCAGTTAAAAGAAACATTTTATTAAAATTATTATAGTTACATAATCTTTATTTTTCTATGCAAGAGTCCTTGTTCTAATGAAGGCTATCTGTAAAACAGAACTGAAAAGTATAAGGAAAAATGACAGTTATGGTAAGAACTTACCTTTGTTAACGCTCTTTCTTCGAAGTCCATAGGGTCCACAGGGAGACCTTGGGGTGTAGGTTGGATCTGGATCCCGGGCATCACGCAGTTAAAGCTTTTGCTCCCAGGATGCACCGGTCGATCTTGCCTATACCCCGCCCCCGAGCCAGAGGCACCTCAGTTGGTAAGTAGCCAAAGGCCGGAGGAGGATAAGAGAGAGGAAGACTGGTACACACAAGAATCACACTTTCACAGAGAAGGAGACGGGAAACCGGTGACCAGAAATATAGCCCATATGAAACCAGGTGAGTCAGGGTGGGTGCCTTGTGGACCCTATGGACTTCGAAGAAAGAGTTAAAGGTAAGTTCTTACTAGAACTAATTTTCTTCTTCAGGGTCCATAGGCTCCACAGGGAGACCTTGGGGATGTTCCAAAGCAGTCCTTTTAAGGGTGGGGACGCTCCTGCGCTGAGAGGAGAATCCGGCACCCAAAGGAAGCATCCTGAGAGGCAAAAGGTATCAAATGCATAGAACCTTAGAAAGGTCTGAATGGAAGACCACGTGGCTACCTTACAATGCTGAACAGCCGAGGCGCCACAGCGAGCCGCCCACAGACAGAGTAGAATGAGCAGTAACAGAAGCCGGAACAGGCAGGCCTGCATGTGTGTAAGCCTCTGAGATAGTCATACGAAACAATCTGGCCAATGTTTGTTTGTGAAATCCATCGAGCACAAACAAGGAGTCCGATTTCCGAAGGGAACTGGTATGGTCCACATAACTCCGGAGAGTGTGGACCACATTAAATTCGCTATGAATCACTTGAGTTCTACAGAATCCAGGGGTTCAAATGGAGGACCCTGGAGGGCACGAAGAACTACTGACAAATCCCACTGAGCCACTGGAGGGACAAAGGGAGGTTGAATCCGGAGGACACCTTGGAGGAAGGTGTGGACATCAGGTAGTGGAGCAAGTCTACGCTGGAACCAAATGGATAGAGCAGAGACATACACTTTCAGTGAAGCAAGGCGGCCCAAGGTCCAATCCAGCTTGAAGGAAGGCCAGGACTCTGGAAATCCTAAACACTTGTGGATCGTAGCTTCTGGTACGACGCCATTGGAAATATGTACGTCACACTCTGTGGGAGATCCGTGCAGAGGCTGGCTTACGCGCTCTGAGCATAATGTTGACTACAGAGCTAGAGAATCCTTTTGACCTCAGGAGGGATGTCTCAAGAGCCACGCCGTCAAAGACAGATGACCCAGGTCCGGGTAGAGGCAAGGACCTTGAGACAACAGGTTCGGTCGTTAAGACAGCAGGAACGAAGTGTCGATGGAGAGACTCCGAAGATCTGAGTATCAGTGACGTCGGGGCCAAACTGGAGTCACCAGCAGGACAGTGCCTCTGCCTTGTTTGAACTTTTGAAGAACTCAAGGAAGAAGGGGGACTGGAGGGAATAGGTACGCAAACTGGAAGGTCCACTTCACTGGTGCATCTACAAAGCCTCAGCATCTCTTGTTCTGGACCCGTACACTAGCAGTTTATGATTGTGTCGTGAGGTCAGGAGGTCCACCTCTGAGAGGCCCCATCAGTTCACTAGGAATTGAAACACCTCTTGGAGAACCGACCATTCCCTGGGATGCACGTCGTGATGGATGAGGAAGTCTGCTTTCCAATTGAGAACACCCGGAATAAACATTGCAGAGATGGCCAGGAGGTGACCCTCGGCCCATGTCAGAATGCGTGACACTTCTGTCCTTGCTGTCCGACTTCGAGTGTCTCCTTGATGGTTGATGTAAGCCACTTTTGTGGCATTGTCGGACTGAACCTGTACAGGATTTCCGTGAAGTATGTGCTGGGCCAGCTTGAGGGCCCTGTAGCCAGCTCAAAGTAACAATATGTTGATTGGCAGGGTTGATTCTACGGATTCCCAACAGTCCTGAAAAGAGTGCGGACCGGTCACGGTGCCCCAACCCGGGAGACTGGCGTCCGTTGTTAGGATTACCCAGTCTGGGAACCAAAAGGGACAACCCTTGGTTAGATGAGATGTCTGTAGCCACCAAGATAAAGACAGATGCACCACTGGAGAGAGCACCATCGTCTGAGCTTTGATCCGATAGTGGGAACCCGTTCCACCTGGAGAGGATCAGCCTTTGCAAAGGCCTGGAATGGAACGGAGCATATTCCACCATGTTGAAGGCGGACACCATGGATCCCAGAACCTGCATTGCTGAGTGGATCAACACTCGGCGACTGTGGAGACATCTGCCCACTCGTAGTTGAAGTGTGGAGATCCTGTCTGATGTCAGAACGATTCTCTGATCCTGAGAATCCAGCAAGGCTCCCAGATGAATCATTCTCTGTGAAGTATTCAGGGTGGACTTTTTCCAGTTGATTATCCATCCATGCATGTGCAGGAAGCAATGGTTAACTACAGACGACGGTGAAGCACTTCTGCGGATCCTGCTAGAAGCAGGCGGTCGTCCAGGTATGGAAACAGTCAGACACCCTTACCACGCAGGTGGGCCGACCTTATAGCCATAATTTTGGTAAACACCCATGGAGCTGTGGAAAGTCCAAAGGGCAGAGTCTGAAATTGGAAGTGTTGCCATAGTACAGCAAACCCGAGATATCGCTGATGTGAGGGCGCTATAGGTACGGGTCCTGAATATACAGAGATACTATAAAGTCCCCAGGCTCCATAGCTAGGATGTTGGAGTGTAGGGTAACCATCCTGAACTTTGGCACCCATAGGAATTTGTTCAAGGATCTGAGGTTCAGGATAAGCCGATGAGACCCATTCGGCTTCTGAACCAGAAAGAGTAGAATAATAACCAGTCCCTCACTGAGATAGTGGGACTGGCACAATTCCCCCTGCTTGCAGCAAGGACTGCATGGCTTTCTGAATTTGTAAGGCCTTGTTTGGGTCTGAAGGATGGCCTGTGTAGAAAAAAAAAAAACTGGTGGGAAGACAGTCTGAGAAATGAGATAGCGCACCCATTTGAGACAACCTCTCTTACCAAAGTATCTGTGGTGTTTTGACACCAGCACTGGGCGAACTGAAGAAGTCGGCCTCCCGTAAGGCTGAGGATTTATCCTCGGGCTTTGAAGCTGGTCGTCTGGTGTTCCAGGTCCGCTTGGTCCTGGGTTTGGCGGCTCTAGTGGAAGCTGACTGCCTAGGAAACAACTGACCTTTAGGCTTTCCGTGGCCTAGTAGAAGTAGTTACAATCTTGTCAAGGTCTGTGCCCAACAAGATCTCCTCATTGTAGGTACCCCTCTAGGCCTTTCTTGGAATCCACATCAGCCTTCCATGAGCGTTGCCACAGGGTACGGCGGGCAGACACAGCCGATACCGTGGAGGTTAGGAGACTGGCTTCTAATGTCGCTTTTTCCAAAATAGGAAGCTGCATCTCCAATGTGAGCAACAAAAGACATCAGATCCCTAGAAGCATCCGAGGGAAAAAGGGTCTTCAAGTGCATAGTATATCGATTTCAGGCAAGCTTCTACTTTCCTATCCGTAGGATCCTTCAAGGAAGTAACTGTAGGAATAGGCAACGTAGCGCTTTTAATTAAACGCGTAACGTGAATCCACCACAGGGGGTGTTTCCCATTTTGCACAATGAGCCACAGGCGATTGCCAGACGGCAGCCATGAGTTCAGCTAGATGATCCGATAGAGGGAATTCTGCTGAAGCCAATTTCTGTCATTTAAACAGAGGGTGCTTGGGTTTAGGGGCTGGCTCATCATCTTCTATTAATAAGATGGATCTGACAGCTCGCACCAAGGCAGGAATATTAATTTATGACCGACTCTCATCCTCCTCCGGAGGGGAGTCAGGTTAGAGAGATCAGAATCTGTGCGTGGACTGTGACTATAAAAGACAGGACGTGTAAAGAAATTACTGGGTAGAGGTTTCCCACCTTGCAACATGCTTTGAAAGGTATTAGATGTAGCCATCAGACTCTGGGCCGCATAGCGCTCGCAAGCGGGTCGATGTTTGGCCCCTGCGCCCCCTCCGGCATACGCATGCGCGAGCCCCAGCGAGCGACTGAAGTTCTGTCACTCCGGGGCTCACTACAAGACGGGGTGGCTGTCGATGGCGAGTGACAGCTCGCCCCATTTTGTAGGCGGGGAGGGAGGGTGGCTGCATAAACGCAGGCGTTCCCTTAGGATGTCAGTAGTGGGCTTCCTGCTCTACTAGAGCAGGAAGTCCACTTGGGCTTGCGGGAGCAGAGACCCTACCACAGGGTCTCGACGCAAGCCTGATGGTCGCGATAATCGCGACCATCGCCAGGCCGCTCGCACTAGCTGTGGGGGCAGCTTTGTGAGCGGCCTGGAGGCCGAAACAAACAAACAAACCCCCCCTGATTCAGAGCGAGCGCCTGCAAACAGCGAGCACCTCTGAATCAGGCCCTCTGTACTGAGTTAGAGAGTACGTCTACCCATGGTGGGGGTACAGGAGGTACCTGTATCGCCTGAACCTGATGTGACAACCCCAAAGGGGGCTTTATGTCCTGCTGTGATAACCCCCTTGGGGGAATCATAGCCGGATCCGCTAGGCGGTCTGCAATAGTGGCCAGTACCTGAGCAAAGGAGCCCAGGTTATATATAGCCCTTATCAAATCCTCCTCACTTATGCCTGCAGCACATAACTTCCCTGATAGCAGTATGGGGGCAGATGCCTGTTAATACTCCTGCCTTTGCTAGACATAACTGCAGAGTAATATGGCACACAATATGGCAGTGGGAAAAATGCAACCGCCGTGTATGTAGGATACTAGTAGGAAGCAATATATTGGTCCTGTCTTATGCCTGGGTAAGCTGCAGGAGCACACATACCAAATATGGCACAGTGCAATGTATGTGACAAAACCTCACAAATACTTATAGAACTAAGGGGCTGATTCAGACCCGTTCGCTATGAAGCGAACGCTCATAGCTGGCCGATAGTCGCTAACTGTGCATGCATCGCAATGCGCAAAACAATGCGAGAGATCGGGATGCGTTCGCTCGCTGTGTATAGACTGCCCAGTAGAGTGAGTGACAGGAGAGGCAGTTTGTGGGTGGTGACAGCGGCTGACCACTGGAAACGGGGGAGTGGAGGTGCGAATGCAGGCGTGCTTGAATACCTCAATGTCGTTTCAGAGGCGGGCATTATTAAAAGGCAGCGTCATAGTACACGTCACTTGGTGGGATTTCACTCTGAAGTGATCGCAGTGCTTGCGGCAGGGTAAAGGCAACCTTAAGCGCTGCGATCGCATCCGATGGTGCTCGATATACCAATGGTTACAAGAACTTCCTGGAGATGACGTGCACAAGTGGAAAGGCGTGCTTAGCTGTGGGGAGGAGCCGCTAAACAGGGAAGGCTGTCTCCCCTGGCTGGCAATTAACCCCCGGGACGCTGGCTCCCTCACAAACTACAAGTCCCTGGTGGTCTAGTGGAGTGCAAGATTTTGTGTGCCTGCTTCCACAGCCACCTCTGGTCTGTCCCCTGAGTCCGGTAGTAGGACTGCTAATACGCGGGTCAACGCAAGCGGTGACCTGCTCTTACCAGTCTCCATACGTCCGGCCGCAGTCCGGGATGTCCCAGCTAGCACAGACCCCGTGGTCCCGCAGAGGCAGAGATCCCCAGATGCGTGCCTAACCGTAAGTCCCCCCCAGTGGTGCCTAAATCTAACAGCTCCCGACGCCCGGCTTACCTACGTTCGGTATGCCAGGCGTCGGGATTTCGGCGTGGGGCTAATGATAGGCATCAGTATTTAGACGCCTATCTTTAGTCCCATGCCGGGCTTTCAGTGTCGGGATTCTGGCGGTCGGCATTCCGGCCGCCGACATCCTGACTACATCCCGTTATTATAAGTCAGTAAGTAATAAGCTTTCTATTACAGTAACACCACTGTACAAAGAATAATATTGTCATCTGCGCAGGATACGGTGGCTTCTGGTCATCATTTTGAATACAAATAGAATAATGTACTTTCTCCTATGTGCAGGTGGTTGCACTTCAATGGCCCCAGCAACTAGAACTGTTTATGGTAATTGACAGTTACAATATAAATATTTACATGTGTTTTATAAATAAATATAAAGATGTTTTTGTTTTGGGCTGTTTATGGTTTGTGCCATTTCTTTGTCTAAACACAGGGCCTGGTTCTGCGACACAAGCAATTCCGATTGTCACGGAGTTAATCAAGGTCTCCGCAATATATTCAAATATTTTAATACCTTCTTAAAAATTGAAAACAGTAAACAAAAAAATACATATAAACCTTCATTTCGGCAGAAAATACCAATCACTGCTGCCTTGCCAGATGAGTACCAGGATTTATACAGGGGTTTATTGTGTATACTGTTATTCATTTTTAAAGCAGGTATGTGTATTATAATTAGGGATGTGCAGGCTCGGATAGGTTCGAGTTTGCACGTGGAGTTCGGATTTTTCCCTCCAAAAAAACGGAACTCAGAACGAGGCAAAACGTCATCTTACATGGACGAACATCATCATTCCTGGACAAAAGACCAGGAATGATGATGTTCGTCCATGTAAGATGACGTTTTGCCTCGTTCTGAGTTCCGTTTTTTTGGAGGGAAAAATCCGAACTCCACGTGCAAACTCGAACCTATCCGAGCCTGCACATCCCTAATTATAATAGCATTTATGCATACAGTGGAGACCTTGTCAGCGTTTCCCTAAACCATTTATTCTTGTTTTTTCCACTTGTTAAGGGCCCAGTTGCCATATTGGACAGCGCCAGACAAGTGCTGCAGGTCGCCAAAATACGAACGATGTCGCAAAAGTCGCCGCTTCCCAGCGTGTTCAAATCCAAAATTTAAAAGGGCAATGTTTTTAATAGCATGACATGTGTTTTGCTATTAGAAGGATTGCCCTTTTAAATTTGGAGCTGCCCACCTGTGCCACACCACTGCTCGCAGCGGCTGCAATCTAATGGAATCTGCAGGAAATAAAAGAATAAGGGGATTGGTTTCATACTAGAACTTGCTATAAATACATTTTAGGTCAGTTGATGTCAACTGAAATCTTTCATTGATTGGTGAAAAGTGTGTTTATCTATAGACCAGGGTACGTCATGTAGCTACAAGGGGTTAAGACATTATTTACAAGATTGAAGGACTCCAGCTGAAGGGGGCAGGTAGAAGAGCGTTACCTGAGCACTGGGCTTGTGAGGCAGACCAGGCACGCAGGAGGTTGTTTGCTGTACAGATTCTGCTTTAGTAAGGTAACTCTGTTTAATAACCCATGACTGGATGCAGGTTGCAACTTGCTATTGTGTAATTGTACATCATTAAAACCACTGCAGAATGCCTAGTAAGTAATGGGTGTGCTGGCAGCCAGGCTTTCCAAAGTTAGGCATCAGATTTCAGGTTCCCTCTGCCTGTGCCGAAAATATACAGACTGATTAGATTATAATTTAAGAGAAAAAAAAAAAACCTTTTCAATAATTATCTGACAACAAATGCTCTAGTGAAACTGGCTGGTGATCTCAGAGATACAGGTCAGGACGGCTCAGCGATTATACCTCGGTCTTTTCTGAACAGACAATAATCTTCAGTACAATACAAAGGGACTAATATCGGAAAGTATTTTCTAGAACAGATTTGCTGATTGATTCTAATGGAGACTGCAGAAGTAATACTGGGGACATCCATCAGTCCTTCCAATGTAGGGGTGGTAATTATCTCCCTGATCAGCTAACAGACTTGGCTATTCACTTTTGGAATATTCAACTCATTGAATAACTATTAGTAACTCCGTGGCAGATTAGGTTTCAATCCAAAAAAGTTTGTCCTCAGTTGTTCCACACAACAGGATTAATATGATCTCAGAAGAAAATCAGCAGATGGCAAAATTGGTAAACAAAACGCAATTAATTAGGAACCGGCCGCAGGAGCCGACCCCAACAATTCCAGGTTCATATTCACACGGACCGGCTAGTTTTTCCATCCTCACCCTCCGGTTTGTACGGGAGGTACATTCTTCATGGGGGATAAAGGCTACTTTAGGTGGGCACTTAAAATAGGTTTGAAAGTAGCTTTACACAATGGGGGCTGAAACAGCACTTGTGTATAAGCGCCTTATTCAGAACTATTTACTATTATTTTTAAACAGTTTCTTATATAGCGTAGGGGACTGAGGGGGTATAATGTGGGATGAACTAATACAGGTAAGAATGTGGCCTATTGATTTATTAGAAAGCTCATGGATATTTTTCATTATGTGACTTAGTAATGTCACTTGATCCTAGCCAATTAATAAGCTGCAAACGGGTTCAGTGACAAATCGATAATATGTGCAGTATTAAACAAGACGGGGTAATACCGGCAGATAGGTAAGAGGGCCCTGCTCGCAAGTTTACAATCTATAGGACATTAGATATGATTAGGGTACTGCCCTACAAATGTTGGAGGGCTTGAGCTTATTAATCCGGCTACCCACAGTACGATGTGTAGCCGGCAATACGACGGGCGGTCCCCACACTGTGCGATCCGATGCCCGACAGCCCAATATGTCAGCAGGAGCTGCAATTTAGAGCAATAGGCAGCGATTTACAAACTGCCCCTTACTCCAGCTGTACTATAGTAGGGTTATGGTATACGAGGCGCAGGGAATTTATTGTTGGGGTTTTATTTCTATTTGTTTATTTATTTATTTATTTTTAATGCTGGTTCTATAGTTACAAAATTTATTTGGTCTGTGATGGCAGAGTGTTTGTCATTTGTTGGTTTGATTTAGTGATGGATGCTCTGGTGGGTTTAAGTTCTGATGGGGATGGAGGTTTTTGGTGCATTTAATATTGGTGGGATATTTTATATTGGCAGGCAATTTGGGTTCTCTCCAATGCAGGCCCTTATCTTATAGGCCTATTATAACTGACCGTATGATACGCACGATTACCTGGCTCTCTGTGGTTGCACCTTCTTGCATGCTGCCTAGGTGTCTTTGCCACTATGTACAGCAGGTATGTCAAACTCAAGGCCCGCGGACCGCATGCGGCCCAAATAAGCATTTTATGCGGCCCGACAGTGTACCTATATGATGCGAAAGTGTACCTATATGATGCGACAGTGTACCTATATGATGCGACAGTGTACCTATATGATGCGGCCCATAATCCAGCCGCGATCGGAGCTCAGCTCCGATTGAGTAGCATTTTACTTTGTTTAAAACTGGGAATGCTGGTGTCATCCCAAAAGAAGTCTGTGATCGCTTCAGAGGTCAGCGTTCCCAGTGATGCAATGCGTGAGTGACGTCATGACGTCACCCTGGATGAGAGGAGCCTGCACCTGCTGGTCTGGATCTAGTTAGCGGCAGCGTCTACGCGGGAGTGCTGATGGAGTGGACCGGAGCGGTGCCCAGCGGCCAGCGTGAAAAAAGGTAAGTACTGCACAGGGGAGTGGGGCCTGTTCTATACAGGTAGGGGGCACAGCATAAAGGGCACTACTAGGGGCGTTACTGGGGGCACAACATAAGGGGGCATTGCATAAGGAGCACAACTACAGGGGGCAATGCATAAGTGGCACAACTACAGGGGGCACTGTATAGGTAGACCTATGGAGGCCCCGAGGTAATTTTGCTATGGGGCCCCCATAGTCAGTAAGTAAATTTACTTATTTTCTCTTGCGGCCCATACACTCTTAGACCTTGAATATTCGGCCCATTTGGCGTTTTGGGTTTGACATGCCTGATGTACAGTTTAGAAAGAATATATTACCGCACTGGATCTTTTTATTGTTTTGATATAATGAGATTGCATCCCAAAATCCAGTTTATTAGTAGATAGCCCTATATTTATTATTACTATACCTACTATGTTTATTGCCGTTTCTTTATTCTGCACTACTTCTATTTTGTTTCTGTGGCTATACCCTCTTTCTCAACAGTTATTGCCCCTGTTTGTATTGTCTTCATTGGTTTACTATGCGGTTTCATACCCAATTACGGCCTAACAACCTCCTTTTAGTATCCTTTCAACATTTGTTTTACAACACTGATATGTTCCCGAAAAGGTCTTCAAAATCTCAGTACTTGCATGTTTGTATGTTCTGGCCCTTTCTGAATGGTTCACAGCCAAGGGCTGGACAAAAATAATATACAATTCCCAAATATGTCCATTTTTATGCCATGATGTAAGAATATAAAACGTGAATATTCCAAAAACTGAATATTTGGGTTTTTATAACCATTAACATTCAAAAAACTTTATCGCTAATATATTTATTACCAGTAACTTGTAGAACGCCAGCATATTCCGTGGCTCTGTACAATTGGCACTACTGACATTCCCATCTATCCACGCAAGAAATCTTTTAATCTTTAAGACGGGTACACAGCATACAATGGCGCAATGCGATGTAACGATACATTGCGCACAACGTAAACGGCGCAATGTATAGTTACATGTGGCATTTAACTGCACTGCATCATTCATTGCGATGAACGACTGCAGAAATGATGGATGGGGCTTACAGACTATACGATAGGTATGATACATCGTTCTGCATCGGAACGATATATCGTATAGTGCGGAGGTTTCCAAACTCCGCTATTACAGTCCAGTTTCTAAGAAAATCCATGTTTGAGTCCAGATAGTTAAATTAAATTGACTGAGGTACTAATTAAGTCATCAAGCATGGATATTCTTAAAACGTGAACTGTAATGGTAGAGTTTGGGAACCACTTGTATAGTGCGGACCCAGCTTTAGTTATCCTAGAACACAGGTTCTCAAACTCGGTCCTCAGGACCCCAAACAATGCAAGTTTTCCAGGTCTCTTCACAGAAGAACAAGTGAAATAATTATCTCCACCTGTGGATCTCTTAAAATGTGTTAGTGAGTAATGACTACACCTGTGCACCTGCAAAACGTGACCTCTGTGGGGTCCTGAGGACCAAGTTTGATAACCACTGTCCTAGAACAGTGGTGTCAACTCAAGTCTCAAGTACTACCAACAGGTCATGTTTTGTTTCTTTAATCATTCACAGGTGAGATAATCTATTTTGCAGGGTCAGTAATTATCCCTCCCATTCCCACAGACAGAATCATCACCTTGGGAAAACTTGAAAGTTGAGAACTGCTGCACTTACATATAGAAAACTTACTTTATAGCAAATAATATGTACATTACTATTGGCAAAGAGTTGTCAACTACTGGTGAATAAGAAAGGTTAAGTCTATGCACCACCTTAGTTTACTAAATAAAGAGCAAAATCTAGAGTTAATTCTAGGTCCTGCACTGGACAGGGCGCCGGACTGTAATAAGGGCACTGCTACGCAAACACGAAAAGGAGGCATGGCCATGAGAAAAGGGGGCATATCCTTAAGACGTGCCCCCTTTTCGTCGCTCTTGGAGGCGTGCCCAGCACCTATGGACATGCTAGGCCGCCCCCAAGTTCTCCCCTCACTGCGAATGCGCACGACATCTATTCACCAGCTGTGAGCGCTGCAACCCGTGGGAACCTGCAGCCCGTAGATGGGGACAGTACCTGGCACACCCAGCGGGCTGTTCCAGCAGAGTGCCAGCAGGTAGGACAGGGCACATTTTACCATTTTAAAATCTGGCAGGGTGTGGCGCCCTGCTAAAACAGACTAGCGGGAAGACTAAAAATCACTATTTCACATTAATTAACACTGAAGATTCTATATTACAGAACTGAAGAATATACATGGTAAAAAGATTATATACTTATCTATAAATGTCCATATACAGTATACATATCTCTATACATGTCCACTCTCTTTAGTAGGTTTTAGTAGAAGATACATCCTTAACTAAACAAGCAGGATGTGACTCCTAAGGGGAGGGGCAGGGCTGATACTGTAATACTGTCCTTTATAACAGAGCTGCAATGGAATGTCAGGGTTACTCAACAATACATATTTTACCCTCATTGTTGATATTTGACAATTTTTAGCTAAATGTTCCTTAAAACGATTGGCTAATGAAGGGCTCTACTCTTGAATAATTTACTTTATCCATTGTTAATGGATCACTTACCAATCATGCGTTTTTCTAGAGAATTCATCCCAATCCTCGTCAGAGCTACTTTCCGTAGCCTCAGAGTCCAACTCTTGCGCAAGATGGGTTATAAACCCCGCGGTGGGCACACAAAACTTCCTGACGACAGATGGCTTGGCCCGACGCACTGCTTTGTCTAAATCCATACATGCACCACTGGCCGTTCCCACTGGGGCCAGCACCTCCGCACTGGTCTCTGTGACGTTATTTGGTTGGCTGGCAGAATTCCTGAGCGCCTTTAGCTTCTCAATCTGATCATTCACAAAGCCAGTTATCTGTTTGCTGCAATGTTCCACAGCATGCATTGCCAAGAGCAACCGCAGACGCTTTCGGTTTTGTTGGGTGCGGTTTAGGAGAGTTTGATGCCGATTTAGACATTTCAAAAATAAGAGCTTTGCCTCCATTTCCTTATCGGCTGCGTTTTGCAGTTCATTTTCCAAGTCCAATGAACGGGATGAGACACAATTACTATCAAATGGCAAGGCAAGAGTGTCCTCCTGTCCATTGAACCTATAATTTGCAACAGACAATCCATGCAGGCTTCCAGCCTCCGCCACCGTTATATCCCAGAGTTTGTTCACATCTGCTAAAACCTTGCTCACAGTGCCTGGGAAAAGTTCCCTTCTCACCCTGCTTTCAGCAAGCAGAGAACTAGCGTCTTTCTCTGCGTGAAACCCCGGACAGCGCTCGTCTTGCTGCGTCTTCCAAGCTGCATCTCTCTTATTTTCTAGATTCAAACCAGAACTGGATGTCAAAAGAAAGAGCGTTTTATAATGAGCTGAGGAAAGTGGCTCAACTTGCTTAAAGCTTGTAAAGTCTTTGTGTAGACGCAACCCAGTACCAGCAAATGCTACACTTGAGCTGTTGGCTTTGGAATTGGAAGGATCTAGGCACAGATTGGCGTTTGTGCTCAGGCCCCTCATACCAAGAGATGGAGAGACGGAAACCCCGGGCTGCTGGGTTACTGTGTCTGTAAGAACTGGGGTCATTTTTGCTTGTGAAATCCGAATGTTTTTGTGGTTCTGTGAATGAAGACATAAAAAGCATAGTTATGAAAAGATATGACTGTCACTATACTGAATGCTGGGAGCCCATTGTTGCATTGTTCTATAACAATCCTAAAAACACAGCAATATAGCAGTCGCCCTCTTGCACTAGTTATAGTTTATCATTAATAGCTTGGTTACCAACTGTAAACACCGCAAATAAGGCTTAAGCAACTGGAAATTCATTAAGTCATTGTTATAATGCAGCGTGACTGACTATCTGGGAAAAAATTTAAGGTCACAGTTGCGAATTGAACAAAACAATTCTCAGATTTCTCGCTTTTAAAACCTAAAAATAATTTCCTACGACTGACACATTTCTGCATTATGAATGAAGTAGCAGCCAGTCCTCAGATAACCTCCCTAACAGTGTACGTTTCCTGGCTCTCCCCAAGTTGGAGACAACGGAGATTGGCTTTGAACAACATAAAGCTGCACCATGAAAAAAAAAAAAATCAGCTTTTCTTGTACATGAGAAACCTTATGTAAATGTGTCCTAATGAATGCAAGAGTGGATCATCCATTAGGCAATGAGGGGCTCGGATTCAGGGGTCCAGAAAGGGGAGGCGGAACGGGTACGAAATAGCCGGGCCTGGGTCTCTGAAGAGAGGCGTAATCACGCCTTCCCGCAAAGCCATGGTCACACACTCCGGTGCCCCCACCATTGCCATGTACACGCACCATCCAGTGACTATGCCTCCAGCACCTTGGTCTGCCCGAAATCTCAGCAGCCTTGGCTGGATTACTTAATTTTTTGTTGTACAAAAAGACGAGGCACCAAACCAATATCTTGCCTAGGGCCCCAGGGATCCTAATCAGGCTTGGATCAATGCTTTGTGCACAAGGAGAGTTGGAGGCTCATTATAATGATTAGAGCAAATGACCAATCGGAGCTCTCAAAACACAACAAGCCAATAAGGGGTTTAATTTCATAATGCCACTTTTGACCCTAGAAGAGATAGGGCGGGATTTATCCCCAAATGAAGTGGTCTTGGCTATTGGCTACCTGCCATGAACCTGTTACAGCACAAAATATAAGGTGTGTAGGTCAGACACCTCGTCGCTAATGGGGGGTCTAGTAATGGGACGAAATACCATACAACATGGTCCCTGGCCCCACAATCGTTACAGCAGGATTACTGGATGTTGTGCGTTAAATACTCTGATCTATCATCATATAAAAGGCTATTTAGCATACACTGTTATAGATCAGGTGCTGTTACTTACCACCATACACTGTTATAGATCAGGTGCTGTTAGTTACCACCATACACTGTTATAGATCAGGTGCTGTTAGTTACCACCATACACTGTTATTGATCAGGTGCTGTTATTTACCACCATACACTGTTATTGATCAGGAGCTGTTATTTACCACCATACACTGTTATTGATCAGGTGCTGTTATTTACCACCATACACTGTTATTGATCAGGTGCTGTTACTTACCACCATACACTGTTATTGATCAGGTGCTGTTATTTACCACCATACACTGTTATTGATCAGGTGCTGTTACTTACCACCATACACTGTTATTGATCAGGTGCTGTTATTTACCACCATACACTGTTATTGATCAGGTGCTGTTATTTACCACCATACACGGTTATTGATCAGGTGCTGTTACTTACCACCATACACGGTTATTGATCAGGTGCTGTTATTTACCACCATACACTGTTATTGATCAGGTGCTGTTAGTTACCACCATACACTGTTATTGATCAGGTGCTGTTACTTACCACCATACACTGTTATTGATCAGGTGCTGTTATTTACCACCATACACTGTTATTGATCAGGTGCTGTTATTTACCACCATACACGGTTATTGATCAGGTGCTGTTACTTACCACCATACACGGTTATTGATCAGGTGCTGTTACTTACCACCATACACGGTTATTGATCAGGTGCTGTTACTTACCACCATACACGGTTATTGATCAGGTGCTGTTATTTACCACCATACACTGTTATTGATCAGGTGCTGTTACTTACCACCATACACTGTTATTGATCAGGTGCTGTTATTTACCACCATACACTGTTATTGATCAGGTGCTGTTATTTACCACCATACACTGTTATTGATCAGGGTGCTGTTACTTACCACCATACACTGTTATTGATCAGGTGCTGTTATTTACCACCATACACTGTTATTGATCAGGTGCTGTTACTTACCACCATACACTGTTATTGATCAGGTGCTGTTATTTACCACCATACACTGTTATTGATCAGGTGCTGTTACTTACCACCATACACTGTTATTTACCACCATACACTGTTATTGATCAGGTGCTGTTATTTACCACCATACACTGTTATTGATCAGGTGCTGTTACTTACCACCATACACTGTTATTGATCAGGTGCTGTTATTTACCACCATACACTGTTAGTTACCACCATACACTGTTATAGATCAGGTGCTGTTACTTACCACCATACACTGTTATTGATCAGGTGCTGTTAGTTACCACCATACACTGTTATTGATCAGGTGCTGTTACTTACCACCATACACTGTTATTGATCAGGTGCTGTTATTTACCACCATACACTGTTATTGATCAGGTGCTGTTACTTACCACCATACACTGTTATTGATCAGGTGCTGTTACTTACCACCATACACTGTTATTGATCAGGTGCTGTTACTTACCACCATACACTGTTATAGATCAGGTGCTGTTACTTACCACCATACACGGTTATTGATCAGGTGCTGTTAGTTACCACCATACACTGTTATTGATCAGGTGCTGTTACTTACCACCATACACTGTTATAGATCAGGTGCTGTTATTTACCACCATACACTGTTATTGATCAGGTGCTGTTATTTACCACCATACACTGTTATTGATCAGGTGCTGTTAGTTACCACCATACACTGTTATAGATCAGGTGCTGTTACTTACCACCATACACGGTTATTGATCAGGTGCTGTTACTTACCACCATACACTGTTATTGATCAGGTGCTGTTACTTACCACCATACACGGTTATTGATCAGGTGCTGTTACTTACCACCATACACTGTTATTTACCACCATACACTGTTATTGATCAGGTGCTGTTACTTACCACCATACACGGTTATAGATCAGGTGCTGTTACTTACCACCATACACTGTTATTGATCAGGTGCTGTTATTTACCACCATACACTGTTATTTACCACCATACACTGTTACTTACCACCATACACTGTTATTTACCACCATACACGGTTATTGATCAGGTGCTGTTATTTACCACCATACACGGTTATTGATCAGGTGCTGTTAGTTACCACCATACACTGTTATTGATCAGGTGCTGTTAGTTACCACCATACACTGTTATTGATCAGGTGCTGTTAGTTACCACCATACACTGTTATTGATCAGGTGCTGTTACTTACCACCATACACTGTTATTGATCAGGTGCTGTTATTTACCACCATACACTGTTATTCATCAGGTGCTGATAGTGTTATTTTTTTATCAACAATGTGCTCATTAAACTTGTAATATGGAGAAATTAATTTGCAGTACATTCCTCCCTGCACTAGAGAGAGAGGGTTTAGGACCATATTTTCATAGATTGAAGAAATGTGTAGGACATTCTTACAATTCTTACAAGATTCCTTCCCCGAAAAAAACAACTAAATTATCTTGGGACATAGAAGTTAAATGTCAATAAATAAGAGCAATAACTAAGGAAATTCCTCTCCAAAAATCAAGTATAAACGGGTTGGGAATGATATCCCGGCTGTCGGGATCCTGACAGACAGAATCCCCGACACGCATTGAAGTGAATGGAAAGTATTTCCCTACCCCAACCTTAACCCACCCTTCTAGGTGACTAACCCTAACACCCCCCCCCCCCCCCGAGTGCCTAAACCTAACCTCCCTGCACCCTAATCCTAACCCTCCCTCCCGGTTGCCTAACCCTAACCCCGCTAGGTAACGCTACCCTCCCCGTGCACCCCGATACTTACCTTCGGAATGCCGACGGTGGGGATACTAGTGTCGGCATTTCGGCGCCGGTAATAGGAAAGTCGGCATCCCGCACGCCAGGATGCCGACTACATCCCATATAAACTGCAGTTTACTTTCTGCATGATTTAAATATCAAGGCTACGTAAGTAATGCCTAACACAGGGGATATCAGTGATCTCCCACATTAGACAAACTAACCACAGGCCGTAGTCCCCATTATTCGTAATGGGAGATCATTTCCAAGCTCCGAAAATCTTACATTGTCTAAACTAGCCTGCAGTTATAGCTATCACCCTACTGCCAAACTCTAAACCAGACAGCCACTGTCAGGGAAAGGGATTTTTGTTCTATACTCCGGAAACATTATTCTTCACAACCACAATGTGTGGCAACACAAAATGATACTTTACATACATACTTTATGACACCGATGATCAATAGACCCCATAGATCAGGGGAATTCAACATGCTGCCTTCAGTTGCTGTGGAACTACACATCCAACCATGCCCTGCCACAGTTTTGCTAACAGGGCATGCTAACACTGTGGCAGGGCATGGTGGGGTGTAAAGTTCCACAGCAGCTGAGCAGCTGGAGGGTCAAACGTTGAATACCCCTACCAAAGACTGTTAAGTACTTATGGAGCATACACACGGTCAGATTTGTCAGACTTGTCAGATTTGTCAGATGAACGATTGAACGATTTGACTAAAGTTTTGAACGATTTTTGACTGCATTAAAATGAATGGAATCGTCCAAGTCTGACTGCAAACACATCAGATGTCAGATATCGTTATCTGACAAACGGGAACGCGCATCGTTGATCGTCCATCGTTCAGGTATGTCAGATATGTCAGATTTTCCTTCAGATATGAACGACTGAACGATTTTTAAATCGTTATCGTTCATATCTGAAGGAAAAATCTGACCGTGTGTATGCACCGTTAATCTAAAATTTATACACACACACATCATTCATATCTTATACTTACAAAAAGTAAAAAATAATACTCATACTTACAATAAAAAAAGAGACAAAAAATAATTATTCAGATTTTTTTGTTGTTGTCTTTGGGCCTGATTCAGACCCACTCGCGAGCGGCTGTCCGCTCGCAAGTGGGTCGATGGTCTGCACTGAGCATGCGCACGACGGAGGGAGCTCCGTCGTGCGCATGCGCCAGACACGATGAGCGAAGGACTTTCCTTCGCTCGTTGTGTCCGATCAAAGGGGGCGTGCTGTCAATGTTGATTGACAGCACGCCCCCTTTGGTGGGCGTGCCGGGGGCGTGCCTCCCTGACGGGGGCGTTCCCACGGGAACGCCTCCCATCAGAAGCCGGCCCACTGACATCACTAGTGATGTCAGTGGGAGTGATTTTGGCTCTGATAGAGCCAAAATCACTCCGGAGCTTGCGGTTGAAAACCTCAACCGCAGGCTCCGGCTCGCAATTTCGATGGTCGCGATGGTCACGACCATCGCGGCCATCAAAATGCACGCTCGTATAGCCTGTGGGTGGTGACCCACAGCTATACGAGCGTCCAGGAGGACGCTCCATGAAAATGGAGCCCGGCCCTCATGCAGAGCGTGCGCTCTGCTCAGAGCGTACGGCTCTGAATGAGGGCCTTTGTCCAACACCCCCTGCCCTTTTCTCCAACACCCCCTGCCCTTTTCTCCAACACCTCCTGCCCTTTTCTCCAACACCCCCTGCCCTTTTCTCCAACACCCCCTGCCCTTTTCTCCAACACCCCCTGCCCTTTTCTCCAACACCCCCTGCCCTTTTCTCCAACACCCCCTGCCCTTTTCTCCAACACCCCCTGCCCTTTTCTCCAACACCTCCTGCCCTTTTCTCCAAAACCCCCTGCCCTTTTCTCCAACACCCCCTGCCCTTTTCTCCAACACCCCCTGCCCTTTTCTCCAACACCCCCTGCCCTTTTCTCCAACACCTCCTGCCCTTTTCTCCAACACCCCCTGCCCTTTTCTCCAACACCCCCTGCCCTTTTCTCCAACACCCCCTGCCCTTTTCTCCAACACCCCCTGCCCTTTTCTCCAACACCCCCTGCCCTTTTCTCCAACACCTCCTGCCCTTTTCTCCAACACCTCCTGCCCTTTTCTCCAACACCCCCTGCCCTTTTCTCCAACACCCCCTGCCCTTTTCTCCAACACCCCCTGCCCTTTTCTCCAACACCCCCTGCCCTTTTCTCCAACACCCCCTGCCCTTTTCTCCAACACCCCCTGCCCTTTTCCAAGCAGACTTCCTCCTGTCCGAAAACTAGGAGGTTGCATAGAATTAGCCGGGATAAAGTACAGTGTATTTAAAAACCTCAGCTTGGGCAGCGTTCCAGGGGAATCCCATTATTTTGTGAACTACATAAAAACCAACAGTTAAGCTGCACACACACACAACGATTTTTTCAACGATTATCGATAACGATATCGTTTAATCATTGAAACAATCGTTCACTTTCTGAGTTAAAACGATGAACGATTATCGTTCATGCGCGTTCACGTTTGTAGTTCAGTCAGACTGACCAACTGAACGATTTTAAAGAAGGGAATATGCAAAAATCGTTTGTAGTTCAAAATAATCGTTCATTACACTTTAAAAAAATCTGACAGAAAATCGTTCATAATATCGTTGGTTACAAAATCGTTGTGTGTGTGTGCAGCTTTAAGGTGCATACACGTAACTTTTTTTTAACGATTTAACTATAACGACGTTGTTATCGTTCAATCGTTGAAAAAATCGTTCAGTTTCTGAGTTATAACGATGAATGATTATCGTACATGCGCGTTCCCATTTGTAGTTCATTCTGACTGACCAACTGAACGATTTTCATTAAGGGAAGTTACAAAAATCGTTTGTAGTTCAAAATATCGTTCATTACACTTTAAAAAATCCGACAGATAATCTGACAGAAAATCGTTCATAAAATCGTTGGTAACAAAATCGTTGTGTGTGTATGCACCTTTAGAAGTGACGGCAATAATATAACATCAGATGTCCTGGTGACCGGTCAACTAGAATATGGAGTCCAATTTTTGAATAACAAAAATACTGTAATACCAACACAAGCTACACGTGACACATTGGGATCAAGGGCCAGGCCGAGGAGGTTCTTACTGTTACCTCAAGACACGTGGTCCAGCCACAAAATGGGTTTTCCACCTTACTAAACCATCACCCTTCCCAATAACGATACCTTGGTGTCTGCTTTCAGCTGGAAATACGGCCTAAACCAGGGATAGGCAACCTGATAAGCTTTAGGGGCTGCTCTGGTGAATCTTTAACCTTCAAAAGGGTTACAGGTCTGCCCATTACTTGTCATTACAGCAAGAAAATAAAAGAGTTAAATTGAACAGAGAGACACCCATCTGTAATAACACCAGCAGGCATTTTAAACAAGTATTACAGGCTATAACAAACTTAACTGACAACAAGGCAGGAAGGAGCTGGGGGCCGCAGGTGCAGGCTCAAAGGGCCACCTTTTGCCCATCACTGGTATAAAACAGGTGTAGGCAACCTGTGGGCATTCCAGCTGCTGTGGAATTACACATACTAGCATGCCCTGCCACAATTTTGATGTAAGTCCATGATAAAAAAGTAGCAGGGTATGCTGGGATGTGTAGTTCCACAGCAGCTGGAGGTCCACACATTACAGGAAACTATGCCTTTTTGCAGATGACACAAATGTATGCAACTGGGTAGACACAGCAGGAGGGGTAAAACAAATGACTGAGGATCTGGGTAGACTAGAGGAATGGGCAAGAACATGGCAACTACAGTTTAATGCCAAAAAATGCAAAATCATGCAATTGGGTCTCACTATCCTAAAGGCTAAATATAGTATCAAGGACTGTAATAGAAAATACAGAGGAGGAAAGGGATTTAGGAGTCACCATTTCAGATGACTTGAACAAGCAATGCACCAAAGCAATGAGGAAGGCAAGTCAGATACTTGGTTGCATAGGGAGAGGAATCAGTAGCAGGCAAAAAGAAGTGATAATACCACTGTATAGGTCATTGGTACGTCCTCATCTCCAATACTGTGTTCAGTTCTGGAGGCCATATCTCCAGAAGGATATAGACGCATTAGAGATAGTACAAAGAAGGGCAACTAAAATGGTGCAAGGTCTACAGCACAGAACTTACCCAGAAAGACTAAAATATCTTAATATGTATAGTTTGGGACAGAGAAGGGAAAGGGGGGACATGATAAAACCCTTCATGTATTTGAAAGTTTCTAACAAGGGACAGGAGGGAAGCATTCTTCAAATGAAGAGATGTACAAGAACATGAGGACATGCACTGAGACTGGAGGGAAGCCATCGGGAAGCCGACTGCCTAAATACCGGCAGCCGGCTTCCCGACTGTGATTTCCCGGCAAGGGTGAAATGCCAGACGTCTCGATGTAGACGCCCGCATTTCCCCGACGCCGGGAGACCGGCGCCAGGCATCACGATTGTACTGATGCCGGGCGCCGCGAGCGGTTTAGGTTTAGGGCTCTCGGGGGGGACTTAGGGTTAGGCACCCCCCCAGGAGGGTTAGGCTAGGGGGAGGGAGGGTTAGGGTTAGGCACCCCCGGCTGGGGACTTAGGGTTAGGCACCCCCCCGGGGGACTTAGGTTTAGGCAGCAGGGAAGGGGGTGGTTAGGGTTAGGCACTTGGGGGGGGGGGGGGGGGAGTTAGGGTTAGGCACCCCTAAGGAGGGTTAGGTTAGTCTATACTTACCTATCCACGATCGGGATTCCCAGCGCTGTCGGGCTTCCGCTGCTTCGAACTCTGCTCCTGTCGAGCTGCCGCTGACGGGAATGCGGCCGGCGGTATTTCATACCCATTCCAGACTGGAGGGAGGGAGGCTCAGAGGAAGAGATGTACAAGAACATGAGGACATGCACTGAGACTGGAGGGAGGGAGGCTCAGAGGAAACTTGAGGAAAAATTACTTCACAGAAAGGATAGTGGATAGGTGGCATAGCCTCCCGTCAGAGGTGGTTGGAGCCAAGACGGTGGAACAATTTAAACACGCTTGGGACAGGCATAAGAATATCCTTAAGAGAGACGTAAGGAGCAAATAAGGGTTAAAGTTGCCAAAAGAATAAATGTAAAAGGGCAGACTAGATGGGCCAAGTGGTTCTTATCTGCCGTCAAATTCTGTTTCTATGTTTATTACTTACCCCTAGTCTAAAATATGAAGGCAAGCAGATCTTCCCACATTTTTAAATAATTTCTATGTTGAGAATAGGAATGGAAATTGGCCACCAAACTATGAATGATTTCACTCTATTGTAGAAAACTATCAACGGTTTTGCCATCAATGGGACAGCGCTCGCTGAAACCAGAGCCATCGGATGCAAACGATTAAAGGTCGGCAGCAGGGGTTAAAGTGGGCAGGAACGGGGTGGAACTGAGTTCCATCACCTCTCATGGTAGGTGGAACTAGTTCCACCTCCACCAAGTCCCCTGCACAGAAGTCCCACAGACAGAGAGCCACTCACTGTCTGCCTAGGGAGGCTCAGTTTCTTCAGAGGTCCCTCATTTCAGAGAAATCAGCATATATGTAAGGAAAGAATCAAGTGAAGGCAATAAATAGGGGTTGCAAAAAAACATGGGGCATAGTGACAGAATAGTTTGTGGGGACCCCATAAAACAAACTCACAGGCACGGCAGAAAAATTACACTGATGAGATAGAACTTTTTTTTTCTTTTGAAGTGACTTAACATTGTAGTCTCAGCTGATGGCAGGAGTACTAAAAGCATCTAAAATGTATTTCACACTGCCATAGCCCCCAATGCTTCCTCGGGGGGTAGATAAGGCGGCGGGGGGAGAGGAGTTCCACCACCTCTCCAGGATCACTCTAAGCCCTGGTCGGCAGCCATCCCAAGCTGAGCAGCATCTCAGCACGTCACTTACATCTGCCTTGGCCATTGCATTAACATCCAAAACAAAAGAAAAATTATACTGTGCAGAAACAAATCTTTAAGACCTGGGACTGTCCCTGGAAACTAGGGAAACTTCTCCAATGTGTCCAAACAGCGGCACTGCCATTTTAACACCATGCAAGTACTTAGGGGTCAATTCAGTTAGTGGTGAACTGTGGGCAATGCCTGCAATGTGCCATTGCAACAGCATTGGAATACCAGTGACGGCACCCTAAATCGTGACAATTCCGCCACAAATATGGACATTTTCATCTGCAGCATAATGTGGGTGTGTATAAAAAAAAAATTTGATTTAAGGGCTACCATTTGTGCGGCATATGAATGCATTAAATTGTCGGCATTACCCCTAATATACTCTTCTCTGCAAGGCAATGTGTACTAGCAACATTTCTTAAATCAGGAAACGTTTGTTATACAAACTATATATACACAGAACATAAATATTTTGGGAAATGACTATATAGTGCAGGGTTGGCTATGAATGCCTATCAAAACCAGGGCCGCAACTAGGGGGGGCTAGAGGTGCACATGCACCGGGTGCCGGATTGCGGGGGGTGAAAAAAGCTGGCTCGCAGTGGCGTGGTGGGGGCTGCAGATTCAGAAAACGGCCATCCAAAACTGGCTGCCGCCAAGGAGGAGACAGATGCTAGAGGTCCTACTGGACCTCTAGTGTCTGTTAGCAGAGCGCAATGCTCACAGTGTTCCCGGAAGTGCCGGGAACGCTGGCGCTGCCGGGAGAAGATGCTGAAAGCTGCATCTTCTCCTGTGAAATCCCCTGGCAATGAGCAGAAACCCTGTGGCAACGAGCAGAAACCCCCCTGGAAATGAACATGAAGCCCCATGGCAAGGAGCATGAAACCCCCTGGCAAGGAGCATGAAACCCCCTGGCAATGAGCATGAAACGCCCTGGCAATGAGCATAAACCCCCTGGCAATGAGCATAAACCCCCTGGCAACGAGCATGGAACCCCTGGCAACGAGCATGGAACCCCTAGCAATGAGCATGGAACCCCCTGGCAATGAGCATGGAACCCCCTGGCAATGAGCATGTAACCCCTGGCAACGAGCATGAAACCCCTGGTAATGAGCATAAATCCCCTGACAACAAGAATGATACCCCCTGACAACGAGCATAAAACCCCATGGCAACAAGCATAAAACCCCATGGCAACAAGCATAAAACCCCATGGCAACGAGCATAAAACCCCATGGCAACGAGCATGAAACCCCATGGCAATGAGCAGGTAATTTTAAAGTAATTAGAAGCCTTACTGTGGGGCATAAAATGGTGTCGGACAAATATGTAAGTGGCACTTTGGTAATGAGCATTACAGTGTGTGGCATAATGTGTAATTAATGGGCATTCTGGTGTGTGGAGCAAGGATAAAATCCTGGTATGGGAAGGGAGGGGCGCAAAATTGCTGCCTTGCACCAGGTGACAGATATCCTAGTTTCGGCCCTGTCAAAACATCGATGATTTGCTAGCAATGACGATGGTTTCATCAGCTGTGGTGGAGAACTCAACTGGAATGAGGGGAAGGGGACACCCACGCTTCAAAAAAAAAAAAAAAAACCCTCCTTGTTTCTCCAACTGGCTCCTCACTGTCATGTGTTGCTGCTACCTACGTCCATCAATTAATTTTTTCTCAACTGCATCTATGGAAAGTATCGATGTCGCCATCGATGGTGAACGATTCTATGGACAACCCAAAAATTGTATTACGCACTTTGACGCAACTTACTCAGCTTGAGCGCCTCTACGGCCCCGCCCCCGCGCTACACTTACAGCCAATCACAAGTCGCCCCAAGCACTCTCTATCGGATGTACGAGCCGCCCGGACCCGGCTCATCAGGCGGCTATAACGGAACCCGGCGCCGCGACAGACACGCTACGTGCGGAAGGAAAGTTCGGGATGGAGCCACGATGGGCTGTTACCTTCTCTGCGGCTGCCGCTGTGGATCGTCCGGGGAACAGGAACCGTTCCCAACCGCTGGCGGCGTGTCGGTACTCGGTAACGCCACCGTCTGATCGGAGAGTCCCCAACTGCCGCCGCCACCACGGGGCTCAGTCAGTTATTACTACTATGTGATGGAGAGTACAGGAGTGAAAGGACCAATCCTGCGGGAGGGGGCGGCGGTGTCTGACCAATCAGATACAGTATGTTAAATAGGCAGTCAGAAACGTCAGTCTGCAGCCGGTCTCTCTGACTGCGAGGATGTTTTTGTTTTTTTTTACTGTCTGTTTTGAGTCCAATGGGAATTGAGGAGGGCGTGTTTACGTAAATTAGGGGACCTGCTGACCAATCGGAACAGAGGCGTGGGCTGAGGAAGGAGAATGTTGTGCTGAAGGCGCTGTCCCGGGTAATAATAATAAACAGCGAGAGAGGACGCGGGTTATATACATGAATGGGACATGTGGCAGCAGCAGCAGCGCTCCCAGCTAGAGCCCGCGCACTACAAGCTGGGTGTTATTACCCGTATGTGGCACTGACATACATCTGGGCAGATGTTACATCCAATGTCATTACTTCTACACACATACATACAGCACTGGCATTAATTTTGGGCTCAACGCCCATTGGTATTAAAACGCTTATATTGATCTTAAACTTCTTTCGCCTTTTGCTACAGCTTCGCGCTCTGGGCCTGATTCAGCCAGGATCGCCCCTGCTAATACGTACGCAATCGGCCGATTGTTGGGTACTGCAAATGCATCGCAGTGCGCGTGCGCAAACCGGCCACTGCGATCGCAAACCCATCGCAGAGTGATTGACAGGAAGTGCCGTTTGTGGGAGGTGATGGTAGGGGGTCGGCGAAACGCAGGCATGCCAGTGCTTTTGAACGCCATTGCATGGGCACGCATAAATTAACCACTGCAATGCCGGACGCAGCCTGAGGACTCGTAGCGTGCGATGAAGTTAGCAATTCCTGAGTAAGGTCAGAGCTTGTGCAAGTGTGCGTGAGGCTGCGATGGTACTCGATGTTACCGATGGTTTTGCAGTCTTGCTAAACATTACGGATGTGTGTAAGGTAAGGTGGGCGTCCTTATGTAGTGCTGCGGTGGCATAGTGATCGCAGTGGATTACCATACTATCGCAGTGAGACCGTGTGCGTAATCGCTATTGCAATCGCAGTTGCGATCCGTAATGAATCAGACCCTCTGTTACCATTGGGCCTGGTTCAGAGATGTACACTATGCCGATGTTTTTAGCGGGTGAGTGATTATCTGTAAATTGCGCATGTGTAACTTGCACTGTGCATGCGTCAAAGTACTTTACCGTAGTCCCTGGCTGCAATTTTTTTGTCGCAGTGTGATTGACAGACCGGCAGCACTTGGGGAGGTAAAAAGTGGCGGCAAAAACGCAGACGTTTCGTGACCGTTTTCTGGGTTCCAATGCCTGCGTCTGCCATCCCGTAAATTGCTCCGGCGTTCCCACAGCCATTCTGTGCTACCATAGGGTTACGTAGGAGCCCGATTATCGAGGGATCTGCGACTGCGTCTGTATGCAGATGCTTTGATTTGCGAAGCCACCAGTGGACGCCTCAATGCAATACTCATTTGCATATTTCCTACACAGATGCAGCAGCGCCATGAGCCTGTAACTGAATCAAGCCCATTGTACATACCGTGTACAGCATTAATCTTGGCAGGTCACACTGTCCTTTATTAATAATTTGATGGTAAACCATTTCACCTAACCAGCGCTCCTGTGCTGGAGGTCTGACCATTTGCGGCACTATCCTTGTTTTTGCAAAACGTGGCTTTAGGACTCAAATCCTTTTGTTATAACCCACCCTAGCTAGGCATGGGGTGAGGTGTGGCACTGGCATGTCTAGTTTCCAGATGGCGGCAGCATCTTCCTCTTCAGACTTGATGGTCCGGAAAGTGAAATGATGAGGAGCAGGTACAACCTCTAACATGGTGTTTCCCAACCTCGGTTCTCAATGCTCACTTCTGCTGGGTACACACTACCGTGGACACATTGACGGGTGTGTACCAGCGATATGTAAACAACGTTGTTCACAGACATCACAACTCGGTAGGCACATGTAAATGCCCACCAAGTTGTGACGTCAGTCACAACATATCATATCTCACACAAGATACTGCAAAAACTTTGATCCATGCATTCATTATTTCCCGCATTGACTATTGCAATAGTCTCCTTACTGGTCTTCCCAAAAACAGGCTAACACCATTATAATCCATTATGAATGCAGCTGCGAGGCTTATCTTCCTTGCAAACGTTCATCGTCTGCTGCCCCGCTCTGTCAGTCCCTCCATTGGTTGCCAGATTTCTATTGTATTCAATACAAAATACTTTTACTTACACATAAGGCCATTAACCAAACCACACCAACAAAACATACATCTCTTCACTTATCTCAAAATATCTCCCAACCCGACCTCTCCGCTCAGCACAAGATCTGCATCGGTCATCCCCCACGCATTACTTGCTCCCATTCACAGGACTTTCTTCGGGCTGCACCCACTCTATGGAATGCCTTACCACGCACAATAAGACTTACATCTAGTCTCCAATCCTTCAAGCGTTCCCTGAAAACTCACCTCTTCAGGCAAGCTTATCAGATTCCAGAACCACCCACATAACCTTCGTAGCTTCCATGTCTAATTACTGTACATCTCCTTTCACAGTCCACACATAACCTCACACATGGTCTTCCTCTCACATCTTCCTGACATTTGGCCGACATTCCTGTGTGACTGGATCATGCAGCCCACCAAGAAACTCTGCAGTCTGGCTGGACCAAATTGCAATATATAGCACCTATCCTTGTGTATCAGTGCCTATTTCCCTATAGATTATAAGCTTGCGAGTAGGGCCTTCCTACCTATATATCTGTCTGTTATTATTACCCAGTTTTGTTCTATTAATGCTTCCATTTGTAAAGAGCAATGGAATATGCTGCGCTATATAAGAAACTGTTAATAAATATCAGACCAACGATTGGTAAGTGTGTATGCACTTATCAATCGTAAGACATGATGGTGGATCAGACCGGAGGGCCGATTTGTCATTCTAGTTTGTACCCAACTTAAAAAACCATGTTAAGTTAGCCATACTTGTTGAGCGTAGGTGACTTTAGTCATTTTAATTTAACCATCTGTGCTCAAGCATAGATATCCTTAAAACCTGGACTGTTAGTGTGCCTGCCTTGAGGACCGACGATGGGAATCACTGCTCTAACTCATGGGCCAGAAGCTAATATGTGTGCGAACCTGGCAGGGAAGACCTGAATATCAACAACAGCAACTGTGTGCAAAGTCTCACAGGACCAGCTTCATGTTACGGTAAATTAGGTTTTTATTTTCAACTATTTAGAGTAATTACAGTATTTGTAACATGTTTACCAACACAGCACAAGCCAAAAAATATATAGTATATCTGTAATGTAAGTAAGGTACAGTATATGTGAAGACCCATTAAAGGGGCCTATCCATTACACGACTTTTTGCACGATCCGACCAAAACCAGGAGGTTTTGGTCGCATCATACAGAAAGTCGTGTAATGGATAGCCAGCAAGGACCAGCGATGCGTGTGCACGCTGGGTCCTTGCCGGGCCCGACTATCTACTGAGCATGCCCGTCAACCTGACGACGATAGTCGGGTTCGGCATGTTCAGAGATAGGAGGTCGGGCTCATGCACGGAATGACATTCAGTGAATGCCGTTCAGTACGGGCACTGCACCTCGGCAACCTGAAGGTCTGAACGCTTGTCGTTCAGTCTTTCAGGTCGCCTAGTGGATAGGCCCCTTAAGAAGTAGTGCTGTTTGAATTGCCATTTACATAGTTACAGTAACTTGACGCCGTTTACTGTTAAATCAAATAAACAATCACATTGCAAACAGTAATTTTCTTTAGTTAATCTTTTTTTTTCATTACACATTGTTTGCAAACAACATAACAGTATTATCTAATAGTATATAATAATTTAAAATGTATATACATATACAGGTTGAGTCTCCCATATCCAAATATTCCAAAATACTGATTTTTTTTTTTAGCATGACTGATATAGTGAAACCTTTGCTTTTTGGTGGTTCAATGTACACACAATTATTAAAAATATTGTATAAATTACCTTCAGGCTTTGTGTATAAGAAACATAAATGAATTTCATGTATGTACACAAACTTTGTTTGAGGCACAAAATTATTGAAAATATTGTATAAAATGACCTGCAGGCTGTGTGTATAAGGTGTATATAATGACCTGCAGACTGTGTGTATAAGGTGTATATAATGACCTGCAGACTGTGTGTATAAGGTGTATATAACACATAAATGCATCCAGTGTTTAGATTTCGTTTTTGTTTTTTCATAAATGGTGCGCAGAATTCAGTTCCCCGTACCAATACAATTTTGAGGCTTAGCCAGATGAGGATTTTGCAATGTGAATTTGTAGTCCATGTACAATCAGAATAAAAATGTTAAATGGTTACTTTAATTTTTTAAATTGCTCTACATTGAAGTTCCAATTATAGCTAAAGATAAGTACCTCAAGCACCGGAGTACAGTAGCTTATGTGTGCTGCTTGAAGCCGTTTTGCGTGCAAATTACAGTGCACTTTGTAAATGAGTGTCATTGATGATACAGCTTGAGGACCATGTAGCGTCAAGAATGCAGAAGTCATCTTTCCTGCTTGGAATCAATTTGTTATATATGGTCCCTCCTTGTTCCACTGTATTCCTTTAAGTTTTCTAGTGAGAACCTCAAATGAAAAGTATACAACCTAAACACAATGCTGAATCTGTCAGTCGTATCTGCATTTTTAATAAACAACAAGCCAAAATACAGGTTTTACAAAGTCAGCGACGGTGCCGCGTCCTCTACCTTGCGCTCTGGCAGGCGCAGCGCTGGCACATACACTTGGCCGCGGCTCTGAAAACGGCAGAATCAGGCAGACTTCAGGCAAAGAAAATAACACGACAGCTCCTACACTACTGTGTGCTTTAAAGAGATGTATTTTCAAGGGGACTTTTGTCTGCAGCATTGTACGCTACATAACTGTATATCAAACTCCATTATTGTACTCCAAAAATTAGTCAGTGCCCATTGGCGGCACTCGTATCAGCATTGGGGCGTTTTTCTATAAGGCTTCTTCTGCATTACAAGTTTTGGCTATGTTTTGTTTTCATTTACATTAGATACAAATATTAAGTTAGATATGTTTTTAAAACCTTAAATATGAGAAAAGGGGGGACATTGCTAGACTTTTAATATGTGAAGGAGTATATAGAAATCAGAATTACCTGGCAATCAAATAAGTTTACAATAGCAACGAGTAAATGTCAGGAGAAATTTAAATCGGGCACTTGCAGGTGAATAAGCGCAGGCATATGGGCTCCCCAGTGCATATTTACATGGGTCTGCAGGGCATACAATGCATCTGGGCACTACATTACTGCTCAATATAGCACAACTGTTGTCCCACTATTGCAATCCATAAGTAGGCGTACCAGCTAGCATTCAATCCTGACTTTCCTGAACACGGCAAGAGGGAGAACAGTTAGGACTATATTTATGAAGTAGCAGCTTGTTGGTGGGCTTTACACGAGTGCCGCTTTAAATTTGCTTCTTAAACCCACCAAGAAGCAGCTGCTTTTGCTTTCGTAAACATAGCCTTTAGTGTGGATCCTACAAATCTGTCACTCCCATGAATGAAGTGCACACAAAGGAGTCACAACAAAGTCTAATCTACTACCCCCTTCATTACCTTCAGCTTTCCCATCTTGTCTTCTAATATAAGTTTTTAGGATGCGGGGAGGGAGGGTTAGGCTGCGGGGAGGGAGGGTTAAGTTTAGGCTGCGGGGAGGGAGGGTTGGGTTTAGGCTGCGGGGAGGGAGGGTTGGGTTTAGGCTGCGGGGAGAGGGAGGGTTGGGTTTAGGCTGCGGGGAGAGGGAGGGTTAGGTTTAGGCTGCGGGGAGAGGGAGGGTTGAGTTTAGGCTGCGGGGAGGGAGGGGTAGGTTTAGGCTGCGGGGAGGGAGGGGTAGGTTTAGGCTGCGGGGAAGGAGGGTTGAGTTTAGGATGCGGGTAGGGAGGGTTGTGGTTAGGGTTAGGATACTTACCCAACTCAAGAAAAGACCTTAGTCATGAATAATCATGAATAACAAAAACCTAATCATTTTGTGTGGAGAAAGACTGCACCTTTCTACAAAGCAGGGAGCGCTTCTCTAAATGTATCATCCTCACCCTGTTATACCATCTCACAAAGCTAAATCTGGGTTTTGGATTTTGGTGCAAAGATTGGCACCCTCATGCACCTATTCTGCGATCCTTAATCCTCCACCCGAGTCCTCCAGACTGTGCAGGTTTGCACCCCTGTATGTGGCAATGGGTGCATTTGCGCTAAAGGAGGGATGTAACCTCACAGAACAGCAATTGGATTACAGATTTACCTTATTATTATTATTATTATCATTTATTTATATGGCGCCACCAGTGTTCCGCAGCGCCTTACAAAGTACATAGACAAAAAAGTAACCATTGACTTACAATACAATACAGGACAGGACATGGATAAACATTGCTATATTAGTGACATTAACGCCCGCATAAGCAGCCAAGTGTTAGTTGCCCTAGTGGCTAGTAAGAGATAAATTAAATTACAGTAGGGAGAAGCACAAGAGGGTAGAGGGCCCTGCTCGAAAGAGCTTACATTCTTTAAGGGAGGGGAAGACAAACAGGAGTGACACAGAATGGGGTGGGCCGGGAGAAAGGAAGATGTAGCAGCAAGTTAGGAAGAGAGCTGGAAGGCTTTAATGAAGTAGTGGGTCTTAAGAGCTCGTTTGAAAGATGGTAGAGAGGTGCAGAGTCTGATAGGGAGAGGGAGGGAGTTCCAAAGGTGAGGAGCAGCACGGGCAAAGTCTTGGAGGCGGGAGTGGGAGGAAGTAATCAATTGGCATGAAAGGCGGCGTGTATTAAGTGAACGAAGAGGGCGGACAGAAGAGTGAAGGGAGATGAGATCAGAGATGTAAATGGGAGAGGAATGGGTGAGGGCTTTGTAAGTGAGTGTAAGAGCCTTGAATTGGGTTCTGAAAGGGAATGGGAGCCAGTGGAGGGCTTGCAAAAGAGGGGAGGCAGATGTAGAGCGTTTGGAGAGGAAGATGAGCTGAGCAGCAGCATTGAGCACAGACTGGAGAGGAGAGAGATGGGATTTGGGGAGGCCAGATAGGAGGAGGTTACAGTAGTCCAATCTGGAGATGACCAGTGAGTGGATGAGGGTTTTGGTAGCATCCTGGGTGAGAAAGGATCTGATCTTGGAAATATTCTTGAGATGGAAACGACAGGACTGTGAGAGGTTCTGAATGTGTGGTTTAAAGGAGAGGGAAGAGTCCAGGATGACTCCAAGACAACGCACTTTGGGGCTAGATGAGATAGTAATGCCATCTATTAATAAAGAAATAGTGGGACATGATGTTATGTGGGAGGGTGGGAAGACTATCAGCTCAGTCTTAGACATATTAAGTTTGAGAAATCGCTGGGACATCCAGGAAGAGATAGCAGAGAGACAGTTGGAGATACCAGTCAGTATAGAGGGGGAAAGATCAGGGGAGGAAAGGTAGATCTGAGTATCATCAGCATAGAGATGATAATGGAGGTCAAAAGAGCTGATGAGTTTACCTAGAGAAGACGTATAGAGAGAGAATAGGAGTGGTCCAAGAACAGAACCTTGGGGAACACCTACTGTAAGAGGCTGTGGGGGGGATGAGTCGCCATGAGAGGAAACAGAAGGATTGTTCAGAGAGGTAGGAGGACAGCCAGGAGAGAGCAGTGTCACGTAGACCAAGGGAGTGAAGGATATGCAGCAGTAGAGGGTGGTCCACAGTGTCAAAAGCAGCAGAGAGATCAAGGAGAATGAGCAGTGAGTAGTGGCCCTTGGATTTGGCAGCAAGGAGGTCGTTGCTGACTTTTGTGAGGGCAGTTTCAGTGGAGTGGAGAGAACGGAAGCCAGACTGAAAAGGGTCAAGGAGGGAGTGGGAGGAAAGAAATGTGGTGAGGCGGTTGTAAACAATATGCTCAAGGAGTTTGGAGGCAAAAGGGAGGAGAGAGATTGGACGGTAGTTAGAGAGAATGTTAGGATCAAGGTTAGGTTTTTTAAGAATGGGGGAAACACGGGCATGCTTGAATGCAGAAGGAACAGTGCCAGATGAGAGGGAGAGATTAAGGAGGTGGGCAAGATGGGAGCAGGCAGAAGGAGAGAGGTAGCGGAGGAGGTGGGAGGGGATAGGGTCGAGAGGAGAGGTGGAAGGGGGGGAGGACTGGATAAGGGCCTTAACTTCCTCTCCAGTCACAGGGGAGAAGGATGTCAGAGTCTGTAAAATGGATGGGGAGGGGTGATCCGGGAAAGGAGGAGGTGGAGAGCTGGGGGACTGGTTGGATATGATGTCCTGACGTATGGAATCAATTTTAGATGTGAAATAGGTAGCAAAGTCAGTGGCAGAGAGCAAGGAGGGGAGACGAGGAGGGGGTGGACAGAGGAGGGAGTTGAAGGTGGAAAAGAGACGCTGGGGATTTGAGGACAGGGAGGAGATGAGATTATTGAAATATGACTGTTTAGAAAGGGAAAGGGCAGCACTGTAGGATGACAGCATGAATTTGAAATGGAGAACATCTGCCTGAGAGCGTGATCTTCTCCACTGTCGCTCGGCGGTTCGTGAACATTTTTGCAGGTATCTGGTGCATTTGGAATGCCAGGGTTGTGGTGTGAATTTGCGAGGGTGAGTAGTGATCGCCGGAGCAACAGAGTCAAGAGCAGAAGTAAGGGAGGCATTGTATAGGGAAGCAGCTTGTTCAGCGCAGGAGAAAGAGAGGATAGGGGAGAGAAGTGAGTCAAGTAGGGAAGAAAAGAAAGCAGTGTCGATGGCTTCAATGTTACGCTTAGTGATGGTGGCTTTCGGAGGTAGTGGAGGGGAAGGAGAGAGGGATAGGTTAAAAGAGAGGAGGTGATGGTCAGAGAGGGGGAATGGGGAATTGGATTAAGCAGAAATATCACAACGGTGAGTGAATACCAGATCAAGCAAATGCCCACTCGCATGGGAGGGTGAGGAGGTCTATTGGGAGAGTCCAAATGAGGAAGTGAGGGTGAGTAGTTTGGAGGCAGCAGATTCTGTGGGGATATCAATAGGAATATTGAAGTCACTGAGGATAATAGAGGGAAGGTCTGAGGAGAGAAAGTGAGTGAGCCAGGAAGCAAAGTTGTCAAGGAACTTGGAGGGAGGGCCAGGGGGACGGTAGATGACAGCTACTCTGAGGTGTACTGGTTGGAAGAGGCGTATAGCATGAACTTCAAATGTGGAGAATGTAAGGGATGGTTCTGATGGTATATGTTGGTATGAATAACCAGGGGATAGAAGGACCCCAACACCACCACCATGGCGACCCCCAGGCCTGGGGGTGTGGGAGAAGGTGAGGCCCCCATAAGAGAGAGCTGCAGAAGAAGTGGTGTCAGAGGGTAAAATCCAGGTTTCAGTAATGGCCAGGAGATTCAGGGAGTTGGAGATGAAAAGGTCATGGGTGGGGGCCAGTTTGTTACAGACTGATCTGGCATTCCAGAGGGCACAGGATAGAGTGACAGAGTTGATAGGAGAGATGGGAGTGAGATTATCAGGGTTGCAATAGCGTGGAGATGAGAATACTTTGGGAGACCGAGATGAATAGAGTGTAGGGATCGTGCGTGCTCCTGTGCTAGGAGGGGACCCTGTAGGAAGTGGGCAGGGAGGGAAGTTAAGTAGACGTGAATGGAAGTGGGGCGAAGTGACAGGGATATAAGTAAGGGAGGAAAGATTATCAGTGGGGTAGTAGGATCCTTGGGGGGTATAAGAGAAAGAAAATGGAGTAATGGGAGAAGAGGGGGAGGAAGGCAGAGAGATAAGGGGAGATAGGAGGAGGTGGAGGAGACAAGGGGAAAAGGATAGAGGTGGAGTCTGAGGGCAGAACAAAAGATTAGTTAGAAACTGAGTGAAGGGAGGAGACAACATGGTCATGGTAAGAATGAGGTACAGTGTCAGCACAACAAAAATATATTATAGAGTTTAGAAAAAGTGGAGATAAGATGGGAGCAGAAATTGAATATAGGAGTAGAGAGTAGCAGTAGATAGATCATGTAAGACTAGACCAAAGTGCTAATGTAAAAAGACATTATTACAGAGTTAAGCTGATATTAACAGTATTCAGTAAGATTATCTGTTAAGCACGGAGGCAGCACAAATAGTAGCAAGTGATGGCCCGAGTTTTTGTAGCAACCAGAGTTCAGTTTTGAAAGTCCAGGTTATGCAGTCAGCAGGAGTTTGTAGCAGTGAGTTTTTAAAATCACCTTTGTTGATGGTTTTTCTCCAAATCTAGATTAGGTTTTTAGAAGTGCAGATCGGTTGTTTCCCTTCTGTTCAACGCTGGTGTAACGCTAGTATTAATTTTAAAATGCACTTCTGAATAGTGCACTTCTGAATGGAGCAATTCCAGCCAGGCTATTCCAGCCTACTAATGACCAATATGTAGGAGACCTGGCATGTTAAATTACTGATTGCTTACAAGCCCAGCACCCTCCCACTAATATGGCTAGCAATAAATTGAGTTAAACAAACACACAGCACATACCACTAGGCTAATAACAGGCTCAATGAGCGAACTAACAAAGAAACTAAAAACATGAAACTAATATACTATGCAGTGATATGCTAAATAACATTGCTTATCAGCAAAAGTCTGAGACTTGTAGTCCGTTACCTAAGTTCACAGCCTGGTCAATATATATTCAGTATATTCAGTATAGCAAAAGTCTTATCATAAACTAGTCTTATGCTGGGAACACACTATACGATGTGTGACCCAGCGATGGTGCCATGCGATGTAACAATACACACTGCACGATCCGGTGTACAACAGCGCGATATCTCGTCGCATGCTTCATGAAACGGCACTGCGTCAATGCACTGTCCCATCTGCTATGCAGAACACATGGGAAGATGCAGCTAACAACGGATCAGCGAGACGATGTGTACAATAGATCATATAGTGTGTACCCCTCTTAAGGGGCGGATATAAAGATGAGCTCACTTAACCGGTCTAAAACAGCAGTTAAAAAAAAAAAAAAACTTTTCTATGTATCATGCCAGTCTCTGTCTGTGTGGTCCACTAGGAGGCGGGGTCTGGGGTGCTGCAATTTCGGGTGGTGCCGCAGGGGAGGGGGCTTTGAGTCCAAGGGGGGTGAGAAGACAAAGGGCGGGGGAGCCGAAGGGTAGAGGGGATGAAAGTGGAAGCCTAATGCTAATTATTTTCAAAGGACATCAACAACAACGATACAAAAGTTTAACATTTTTTTAATTCAGTTTATATACTGGAGGCACTTTTGTTTTCAACTTGTCAGATTAGTCAGAAGGTAAAATTACTCCTTAGATGATAAGAATGATGAATTACAGGCACCGGGTGTCACCTACACAAGGAGATCACTTATCTTGCACAATAGTTCTAGCAATGAGCTCCTTCATAATTTCATTGGTGCCCCCATAGATCGGCTGGACACGAGAATCCACGAAAGCTCTGGGGAAATAAAGAGGAGGTTTCGCATTTTCATACAATGTAAATAGATTAACGTTTTGTTTATTTTTTTTTTAAGAGAAAGAACATTTTCTCCCCATGATACTGTTATTAATAGAATAAAAACGGGAATAAACCCTTTATAAATAAAAACAATTAGTACTCTCCCAGATAGGTGTTATACACCCTTTACTGTAACGTTCTCAACCATAGATAATGTAGGATCTTGTTTCACGGACACAAATAGCGAGTTTTCCCATATGGCGCATGCGCGGAAACCAATTTACACATAATTGCATATCTCCGTCCTATTCTGAGTCGGATTGATCTTGGCTGCATCTGTCTTTCTGGGAAATGGGCGTTACCGGGCGAAGAGAGCGGCAACAACGTGACGCAAACAATGTCACTTTGCATACTACGCAGAATCAACCCCTCAGTGTATAATGAACACACATCTACCAATATAAAATGTAATCAGAGTGTATTACATTTTATTTAATATAGATACATTGGGGCCATATTTACTAACCACGGTGTATATTGCATCTAATAATATTGCCGTTTTAAATGTTGGGGTCATAACCCTGCTCCATTCATTTTCCTGGTTTCACCATAAGTATAATGCAGTTCTAGATTGCCTGATGACTTATAGGGGTTGATTCATTCATCCTATACGCCACACTTATGGTACCACCGGACTGGAGGATTTTTGTCCACAAAACTTCACGAATCCGGGACAAGATCAGGCCGCCAGAGGGGCGAGTTGCGATGCCGTTACCACATCTATTCAAACCCCCCCCCATCGCGTGTCTATATGAATTGATCCCCAATGTTACACTATCACTGCTTTATTCATCTCTAAATATGTATTCAAGTAAATGCCTATATATTGCTAGGCTATTGCTCATTGGGCCTGATTCAGTTTGGGTCGCAGGTCTCCGTTCGCACGCACCCGGTCGATGTTTGCGTTCTGCGGATATGCAGACACACAAGGAAATGAGTGACAGCAAGTGCTGATTTAGGGCTGATGAGGGGGGTGGGGGATCAAAGGAAGGCAGGCGTGCCTGTGCGTTTGAATGCAGTTACAGGGGCGTACATAATTAAGCCCCAGCGACGCAGCCAGAGGACTACATGGCGACGGGAAGCTTCACAGGTTGTGAGTCATGTCATGCTCAACCACAACTCTGCGTATGGGTCAGATGTTACCGATGTTTTCGCTGGCTTGTGGATGTATGTAATGGGAATAAGGGCGGCTTTATAAGCTGGGGGCTGTCTTAGTATAGCGCTGCAAACGCATTCATTTGCATATTTTCGCAGAGAGTGGGTGCCGGCGATTGCAGACTTGCGATCAGTGCTGAATTAGGCCCATTATGCACCGAATCTTCATTCAAAATCAAGCTCGATGCAGAAGACTTTATAACCAATTACTAAGTGAATTCCATTAAAATACTCAACACAATTTAAAGATTATTAGGGGTAAATTTACTAAGATGGGAGTTCTATTAAGAAGAGATGTTGCCCATAGCAACCAATCAGATTCTACTTCTCATTTATCTAGCACCTTTCAGAAGATAATACCTGGAATCTGATTGGTTGCTATGAGCAACATCACTTCTTAATAGAACTCCCATCTTAGTAAATTTACCCCTTAGTGTCAGAAACAAAGGCTGTCCTGGGAATTGGGGTTTATTTACTCTGCCTTAGAAGGGATTTCACCCTGCGATGCTGAATTCTTGTATTGCTGGTAACTTACTTTGCGATGGGGTATTCCCACATGTAGCCCCATCCCCCATGTAGCTGGACGCAGTCTGTGGCCACTTTATTCTGGAGCTCAGATGCCCTGCAAGATAGATTGTAGCCTGTCCATTATATTACACAACACATTTAAAAGTAAATGTTTGTTAGTTAAAGCATCAGAAAAAAAAATTGCATATTTTGATTTATTACTGCATGCAGCAATACATCAACTGGAAAAGAAAGTCATAAAGCTTCCAAGTCAAGCTGCCCATACACGGTGCAATTTACACTTTGCGACGCGACAGGCTATCCGATGGCCGTCATATCGGGCGGTCCCTATACACGTTGCGATCGGGTGGCCGGCCGCTCGATATGCCAGCACCCCCGTCCCCCACCCGCATAGCACTGCATGGGATCGCACATCGCAACCCCAGATCAACTGAACCTGCAGTGAGATCTGGAAGTGCGCTGTACGGTACGATATAGCAGCTATAACCAAACCGTGGGATCGGCTGCTTTATCGCACCGTGTATGGGCATCTTAACAGAAACAAATCAGAACGAGAGTTGCACCCAGAGTAATGGGTATATCAGTAAGGAAATAGAATAATAGCTCAACGGAAGACGAACACTCTGGAAGGTCTGAGCATACCAAGAATAATAAAATGTAACTTTTAATCAAACATGATTAAAATTGGAAGCTTAGAATAGAGGATATAAACAATCTGAACTCTGCAAGGGAAGTAATCACAAGGCCGGTGCAGTGTGGTCACAGGTGGAACAATGATACAAAGATAACACTATATAGTACCATACCTCCCAACATGACCCTCTCCAGGAGGGACACAATGCTCTGGTCCTGGACTTCCCTGGTAAGAGGTGGGGCTGCAGCACAGTTCAAAATTCAAATAGGGGAGTCACACCAACTGTCATTTCACACACTGCCAAACATCACTGGCTGGGACTCACTGGCAGTTGGTGTGACTCCCCTATTTGAATTTTGGACTGTGCTGCAGCCCCACCTCTGGAGCCGCCACCAATCATAATACCAGGGAAGTCCAGGACCAGAGCATTGTGTCCCTCCTGGAGAGGGTCATGTTGGGAGGTATATAGTACATACTGTATGTAATGACAGTGCAAGTGCTCAGAGATTGTGGGTGATGTGGACAAAATAGAAGGGAAAATAAGAAATTCAAATGTACAATCCAGAAGTTAAAATTAGCACCAGATGTATAAATGATAGATATCACAATTACGTGGATCATCTGAGAATGAGCAATTGCAATAATAGGGTAGAGCTAAGAATTGTATACCCTGTACCCTATATACAGGATCTATGAGCTATCAGCACTGTAGCACAGATTTCAAACAACTCCAGGTAAAGGTCTGGCCGACAAGTCTAGATCTATGTCCTTGTTATACTTAGCTTGTCCTTCCCATTAACCCGCCCTTACATTGTACAGGCAACATGACCTACATTCCTCCCTGTACGTATACAGAGACACACACATACATTGTCTGACACAGAGAACTGGTGACAATCCAGATGCTGATGACCAGCTGGGACTTGTAGTGCCACAGCAGCTGGAGAGCCACAGCTACTGCACTCTGGAGTTCATTCAGAGCCGCTCACAAAATGCGAGCGCTCGCTCTGAATGAGAGCGGCCGCTTCTCTGTAAAGCATGTCCGCTCGCTAAGCTGTGGGTGACCAACCACAGCTTTAGCGAGCGGCCAGGTTGATTGTTGTGATAGTCAAGCCGCAAGCCCCAGTGTGGTAGGGGCTCTAATAGAGCCGGAAGCTCATCACTGACATCACGAGTGATGTCAGTGGGGCCGCCCCCAAACGGCAGGCGTTCCTTCTGGAACGCCTCCGTTTGGCCTGCCACCCCGCCTACAAAACAGTGTGACCTGTCGATCACCATCGACAGCCGCCCCTTTTGGAGTGAGCCCCGGAGCGAGAGAATTTCTCTCTCGCTCCGGGGCTTGCGCACGCACAGTGCGGCCGCTGCGCGTGCGCAGGGCCTCAACATCGACCCGCTTGCGAGCGCTCATCGCTTTCGAGCGGGTCTGAATGAGGCCCTCTGTCCGAAGGACCGTTGTTCAGGCAACCTATTGTCAACGTGAAAAATCAGCCCAGATGCCTTAAATGACGTAGTAAGTAAAGCAATTAGCCAGGCGACATACCTCAGTGTTATATAGCCCTGGACTTTATGTGCCTGTAAAAAGGAGAATTTATTGCCCACTTTCCTTACACCAGACAGACAACGCCATGAAGACAGCAAGTGGGAACAAAACGCCACAGTTGTGAAAGAGCTGAAAAGGGCATCGCCATGGGGACCAGGCCAGGGTCACCCACAGTAACCCTTACAGCGCTAGAAGAGCCTGCTATGCATTAAGGCAGCAATGCAGAAAGATGCATTGGAATTCGTTCATAAAATAAAATCAGACCTAATCATCTACGTTATGATATTTTACATTAGACCCTGGAAAGTATTGCCAACCACCTATGGGTAAATACAGGGCGCTGTGTGTACTTGTCTTTACTCCACGTAGCCTCTCTCATGCATACCAGTATTTTGCCATGGAAGCCGTCGCAGAGTCCAAACGTTTCTCTGTATGAAGCTTGAGACAGCTGTCCAAAAAGGAACGACCCACACAGATCTGCGTTTTCAGCTCCGCCAGCTTGTGCTGCACGGTCTTCGGAAGAAAAAAGCGGGATTGACTGATGGTCGTGCTTACATATATCATCACAACGTTACAGTTTTGCAAGTCAGATATTTCGGGAGGAGGATAAGGACATTGCATTAGTAATATGTAGGCACTATTAACCAATGTCCAGGTATGCAGTGAACACACAATGATAGTTTAACATAACATGGCACATTCACTTGGTTCAATTATATTTGCTGTATTCAAAACGTTTTATTATTGTTATCATGTTTTATTTATAATGGCGTCACCAAGTGTCCATGGCGACAGAGGGCCTGATTCAGAGCCAGACGCTATTTGCGCTCGCTCGTTCAGAAAAAGGGGCCGGATACTTAAATTGAGCGCTCGCTCTTTGTGGTCTGTTGACGCCTCTATGTCTGAACGAGCGAACGAAACATGCGCTCGCTATTTTGTAAAGACGCCCCCTGGCCGCTCGCATCATACGTCATGTCCGCTATTTATTTGATTAATCGAGTACATCGAAAGGCGTATGAACTGCTTGCTATTCTTGTGGTAGCATTTTCCTACTGCAATCATGCGAGCAGTTCTGGCTAAAAGACAACCAAGTGACGTGGTCGATGACGCTGCTTTGTTAATTATGCACACACTTAAAACGCCCGTTTTGACCATTTGGCACGCCTGCGTTCGGATCTCCACTCCCCGTTTTCAAGCACCTTCCCCTGTTTGCGAGCACACGAATTCCGACCGCAATGACTGGTTGGCGCATGCACATTACAACCCATACAGATGTGCGAACATCGCTCGGAGCGAACGAGCGGCCGCTTACGAGCGGCTCTGAATCAGGCCCAGAGTGAAAAATTACAATGCTACACAAACAATTCAGTAAAGAAAGGTCCAAGCCGCCAGCACACGGGGATAAATCAGAAAGTAACAGTAAAGGCGCACATCCACTAGCAAACCTCAAAACGACTGCACGATTACAACATTGTAATCGTGCAGTCGTGTGACAGTCTGTGCTGTGCCAATACTGAACGAGCAGTCGTTCAGTGTAGGCACAATCAATCATCCCCTTACATGCTCAACCTGACGTTATTGTCAGGTTGTTCGGCATGTTTGGCCGATGATAGATGTCTAAAACGACTAATGAGAGCGCGCATCACTGGTCGTTTTAGACATTTTAATGAGCATGAGCGATTTTCAAACAATTAATGAACAATAACGTTATCGTTCAATCGCTCATTTTGATCATGTAGTGGACGTGCACCTTACGATACTGATAAGATTAGTGAGCTAGGAACAGCAGCACTCCATGGCCCAGTGTTCTCAGGAGGGCAGACAGCAGGGACCAGTGAGTGTGAGCACACTGGAGACAGCTAGAGGGCGGAGGGCCCTGCTCTCCTTACAGTGTAGGGGAATCGTATATTTGAGCTTTGGGATGGTTGCTCATTTTGTAGGCATTTTCCATTAAACTCACCTATAAAGTACAGGTGAACATAAAGGTAAAAATATATGTGTGCACTATCCTTAGTGCACAGTCTGATCTAGGGGCCCTGATTCGCAGGATGTACACTGTAGCACAGCCGCTGCGTACATAGAAACTGTGCTATAACATGCAACTGTGATCTGCTGCTGCGCCCGGAGACAGAGCATCGGATCACTTGCGTTACCATCAGACATTTGCGTAAACCTCAGGTTACACAAAATGTCCAGTAGAATCACGCTGCGGAGGCCAGGAAAATCTGCGTTGGAAGACGCAGCCCCTGGCCTTGGAACACCTCGAAAACAGGACCAACACTCCCCTGTTTTTCGAAAGAAAGCACCCCTTCGCCGACCCCCAAACGGCCGCAGCATGTCAATCACGCTGCAGCTTAGGGGGCACTGCAGCCGTCGTCGCAGCTCAGTACAGATCATGCGCACGCGCGGATAGCATAACATCGGAGCTGAACGTAAACCATCGTGTTTGCGTACAATTCTGAATCGGGCCCTAGAACAACAATCTGACGCGTTACAAGCCAATGAACCGGCTGTTATTATAGAGCACTACCTGTAAGTGAGCAATCGTTTTCCCAAATGCTTTCCTCTGTCTGACATAGCTCCTGGTCTCTTCAAACATGAATTCACAGCTAGCAAGCGCCATGTCGGCGATCAGCAGTCTCTCCTATAGGGTAACAGAAGGAGTCAAATAACAGTGAAATAGAACAAATATCACCGTTTTAAATCAGACCACAACAAGAGACTCCATCACCAGTGGCCCTTGAACTTAAATAATAATCATTTAAATTATATAGCACTTTTTCCGAATAGGACTCAAGACGTTTTACACGTGAGACAGAATTTCAACAGTCTCCGGCACAATACAAAGTTCAAAGAGAAGAAAGTACAATAGTAACAATGAGCTAGACATATAACCACCAATAGTCACTGGGTCTCATTCAGACCCGTTCGCGAGCGCAGGACGCTCGCAAGCGGGTCGATGGTACGCAAATGCGCATGCGCACGACAGAGGCTGCTCCGTCGTGCGCATGCGCGAGACCCGGCGAGCGACGGGGTAGCCGTCGCTCGGGGTCTTGCACCAAAGGGGGCGTGCTGTCGATGGTGAGTGACAGCACGCCCCCTTTGGATGGCGTGCCGCCCAGATGGCGTGGCTGCCCAGAGGGAGGCGTTCCCATGGGAACGCCTACCGTCTGGGTCCGGCCCCACTGACATCACTAGTGATGCCAGTGGGAGTGATTTTGGCTCTGATAGAGCCAAAATCACTCCAGGGCTTGCGGCAGCGAGACCCTACCGCAGGGTCTCGTCGCAAGCCCGATGGTCGCGATGGTCTTGACCATCGCGGCCATCATCATGGACGCTCGCATAAGCTGTGGGTGGCACAAGCGTCCAAAAGGCCGCTCCAAATTTTAACTAGGACGGCCCTGATTCAGAGCGAGCACTCTGGTCAGAGCGTCCGGCACTGAATCAGGCCCACTGTCAGTTCCTCGCATCATTCATCCTAGCCAGAACCAGCGAGGCAGCCATCTTGGGCGCACTACGTGTTTCAAGCAGGTGGAAAAGCGATATGCAGAAATAAGATAAGCAGTGGAGGAAATAGAGGAGACTTACCAGACATCTATATCACATGAAGTACATAGATCATCAGTTATACTTATATGACAACTCTGACAAATTACATACGGAACACAAGATACCCAGTGATTCAACAGTTCCATTCGTTGTTTATCAAATCCTCCAGGCGAGGCAGCTGCCTTGGGCGCACTATATAGCCTGGAGCGGAGTTAGACAGTAGGGTAATACAGGAGTTTCAGGCAAGGCAGCCATCACAGGATACTAGGTAAATATATCAATAATAAACCACCTGCACCTGGTCTATCATCATCAGGATACAGTGGCCAATGAAGCTAAGTTGTAGAAGTGTGAAGCACTGAAGGTTGGTGCATAACACACCATAGACACACCTACAAATAATATAGTATAAAACACCACATAAAACACAGAGAGATGAAGCACAAGTTGCACAAATACACTGGACACGAGACAAAGTTGGTTTGGTCTCTATCTTGGGACACACACCTATGATGCCCACAATGCTGATTTGGATTAGAGGCCAGGCTAGTAGCAGGTTGAGGCTGCGCGATCCAAGTTGCAATAGGGAGGGTGTGACTAGGTACAGGGTAGTCCAAGTTGCAAGAGTGTGGCCCGAATGTAGCAGAGGCCAAGATGGAGTAGAGGCTAGATGGTACTCATGTCTGGCTAGGGAAGGGGCCAAGATGGAGTGGGGGCCTAGATGGTACTCTGGTCTGGCTGGGGCAAAGGCAAAGATGGAATGGAAGCCTGGATGATACTCAGGTCTTGCTAGGGGTCGTGACCAGGATGGAATGGAAGTCTAGATGGTACTCGGGTCTGGCTGAAGCCTAGATCGTACTCAGGTTTGGTTGGTTCAGAAGCCTAGATGGTATTCAGGTGTGGCTGGGGTTACAAGATAGAGTGGAGGCCCAGAAGGTACTCAGGTCTGGCTGATGCAGAGGTCTAGATGGAGTTGGAGCCTAGATGGTACTCAGGTCTTGCTGGGAAGGGGGACCAAGAAGGATCGGAGGCCCAGAAGGTACTCAGGTGTGGCTGAGGCAGAGGTCTAGATGGAGTGTAGGCCCAGATGGTACATCCTTCTCCCCCTATACCATCACATGACATCCCAAGAGGCTGTTATTGCCATAATTGATTGCCCTCTCCAAGTAATATGGCTCTTAACTTACTATTTAAAGTACATATAAAAACACCATGTAGCATCGCTACTCTAGTAATTTCTGAGTAAAAGACAAATGAAAGCTTAAAAGCCCATCCACTAGACGATTAAGTTGAGCGATTGAACAATCGTTCATAAATAGTTTGCAAAAATGTCTAAAACGACCAGTGATGCGCGAGCCCGCTGGTCGTTTAGACATCTATCATCGTGCAAACATGCTGGACAACCTGAGGATAACGTCAGGTTGAGCATGTTTGCAGATGATGGATGAGCCTGTACTGAACTGTGTACTGTACTGAACGACTGCTCGTTCAGTGCAGGCTCATCACAGACTGACAAATGACTGGACGATTACAATGTCGTTTAATCATACAGTAGTTTTCATGTCTTCTAGTGGATGGGCACCTTTACAGTTATTAATTCAATAGTTTTATTGATATTTTGAGACATACATAAACAAAACAAAAAAAAGAAACAAAGACATAAAATACAAAATATAAACAACGGATCCAAAAGATCCCAAACAGATATGAAAACCAAACATCAAATGTTGAGCATAGACATAGTATAGCACAGGAGATTACAATATGGTATATATAAATCTATAACCGGGTATACCAAGTATTTCCTGATGTAAGTAGGTATAGCAGAAAGGACTCAAAGGCGCCATTCGAGCATATGTATACAGTGATAAAAGAAATACAACATACACCTTTAAATAATACATCTATCTCAACATACTGTAGGCAAGTCAGGTATAAAAATCACATACCAGAATAGCAAAGAAATTATTGTAGCGTTCCCGCTAGGCAAAAAGTGCCCTGTCCTCACAGCCTACGGGTGCCGTCTTTCACCGACGGGACGCAGTGTCCCGCGGGTGGAGAAATATGTGGTGACCCGGTCACTGCCGGAGAATAGGCGCCAGGCGCATGTGCCCGGCATCTATTCTCCCTGTCTTTAGTGCTTGGGGGCTGCCCGGCGTGTTCGGAAGTGCCGGGCACGCCCCCAAGTAAGTCTATAGACACGCCCCCTTTTCATGGCCACATCCCCCTTTTCGGGCAAAGTTGCACTCTCTAGCTCCCGCACCCTGCCTGCCGCTGGACCTAGAGTGAACACTATAATAAGTATACCCATCTGTCCAAATAGTAATCCCTAAAACTAAACTATTACACCCAAAGCAAAAACCTCCCTCATAACCTCCCACTCTGTATAACCTAACCCCAACTCAGGTACACCTAGATCCCATAGTAACCTTCCCCCCTAACTATGTTACCTACCACTAATCACCCCCCCCCGATATAAGGAATAAATTTCGGATAGTTTTACATAAATGTTAAGGGCAATAAATTAAAGACCTAAATGAAAATATTTAAGGACATATTTTACCAGAGGCAATAAACTAATGACCGTAAGATGGCCCAGCTCTCCGGCCTAAACAAATATATAGTTACTCCCACATAGTAGAACATATTAGAGCACAAACTCCACACAAAATATTAAATAGCAAGAAAAAAACAAAACAGGATATTCAAATAGAAGGATAAACAAAAAAGTCATCAGCTTTGAATATTCATCATTAGAAATTGTTTGATCAGAATAGTATAAATATAAATTTCAGCAGAGAGACAAAACAGAAGACTCTAAACGAATTAAATCGGGCCAGGCCTCAACCTCCTGTGAAATAATATAAAGTAAAAGTAGAAAAGTCTCCGCATAAACCATCTGAGACCACATAGCACAGGACATGTAATACTGAGATGACACGTGCCAAATCGTCATCATAGCAGACAGGAGAGGAAAACAGATCTTTCCAAGAACTAATGTAGATTAAAAAAACCAGCAGCTGAGTAATCTTCCAGCTTGAAAGTATTCACAAACGTTGAAAAGGAAAAAAGTCCAAAAATAATTGGCTTTGAACAGGTGGAAGTAGGTCTTCAGAATCGGAAGATGAAGAAGGAAATGAGACAACATTGGAGCAGTCATCATTGGCAGCAAATGGAATCCAATATGCTACTTCCTGGGACTTAAAGGATATTGACTAGGTGGATCATCTCTCTCCAAAATTATATCACAAGCTTCCATTTCAGGAAACCGAGCCACATCTTGGGACGAGCCATTTCGCAAAATAGGCACATCTTCTTGCAGTCTCATTACTTGAGTAGCCAGCCTTTCGCCAGACTCATTAATAGCTTTAAGGAGACGTTCCATATTATACAGATGGTAGTACAGGACTTCAGGAGATATAAACCAGGATATACAGTGCAGTATATAATATATATATATATATATAACCCTGGGGGCTGTATATGTTCCACTGCACAAAATATACCACTCAGTCCAACAAAAATTTCCAACAAGGTAAAGAAGGCTAGAAATCACAGGAGAGTAACAGACAGCAGCATTATCAAAAGTACCTCCACCTCGAAAAAAAGCATATAAAGCAGACAGGAGATTCTTCATACACACAGAGAACCTTCCCTGCACAGCCAGAAATCCAACATGGCGGCACGGATCGGACAGCGTGGATCCTAAGTGAATCTACAAGCCAGAACTATATCAGCAGCCCACAGCAGAGACCTTCACCACCCCACAGGAGCAAAACCAAGGCCACACACTGTAGAGGCAGCGCTGGAGTCAGAAGCCGCCAGGACTGAAATCCAAGATGGCCGCCGCACCGGAGATGTGGCAGAGGAGCACAAACAGCTCCTAGAACACAGCAGCAGCTCACCTCAGAGACCACAAAGCAGTCTCAGGACATGGAGGGCTGAGTAATCCAATAGATATCAGTGCCAAGTTGCCAGTGGGAGTCTCAGGATGTTAGCGATCAGATATATGGGCCGGAGAGCTATGGAGTTAACTTCCTACACCAGTGTTGGCTAACCTTGACACTCCAGCTGTTGTGGAACTATATATCCCAGCATGCCCTGCCACAGTTTTAGCATGCCCTAATAGCAAAACTGTAGCAGTGCATGCTGGGTTATGTAGTTCCATAACAGCTGGAGTGTCAAGGTTAGCCAACACTGTCCTACACCATGCCCGTCTAGGCCACGCCCCCAAGCTTTACAGTTATTAATAGTCATTTCTTTAGTTATTATTCTGGACAACTAAAACTACAATCTGGTCATGAAAATAATGCCACGCTGTTTTTGTCATTGAATATATGATTTCAATACTAAATAGTCCTGAAATAATTGTTAATTTACAGAAAACGGTTGGTTATATATCTTTCAAGTTGTATAAAGTGTTAATTACATAAGACCTTAGACACCGTCGGTAACATTACTTATTACCAGCACTTTACAGAGAATATGTCAGTCATTCCCATCAGTCCCTGCCCCAGCAGAGCTTACACTCTATATTCCCTACCACATGCCACACACTAAGGTTAATTGGCTCCCGACAAAAAAAATGAAGCCATCAGTATATTTTTGGATTGCGGGAGGAAACCGCAGCACCCAGAGAAATCTCACGCAAGCAGGGGGAGGACAAACATTACTTGTTACATCAAAGCTTTCGTTATGTAGTTCGCACCTGAGGTAGTTCTGCCATCAAGTAATAGAAGCCTTTATTCTCCTGGCCCAATAAAGCATCTGCAGGAAGCCGGACATCTTCAAAGAACAATTCTGCCGTGTCCTGAAATTACATTACAGGTCTGTTTAGGGGACGGACGTCCAGGACACCTGTTTATGTGTTGCTACATAAGCTGTGTTCTTCTGATGTACCACAGCCAGTCACCAAAAAAAGAAACAATCATAAAGATCTATAAAACAGTGACAAGGCACCTAGGCAGCCGAGCTAACATCACCACATCCTTTTAAAAATGGCCGCCGCATCTGCACAGGTTTAGCCGATCGATTTAAAGGGGCAATAATATTAAGATACAAAACCAGGTCTTTTGTATTCAATATTACTGCCACTTTAAAAGCAATGGCCCAAACCAAATTTTAAAGCGGCATTAATATTACATACAATACACACCCGGCTTTGCGCTGTATATTAGTGCCGCTTTAAAGGTTGAGGTAAAAGCTGCCGCTTAGTAAATCTAACCCGTAACAGCTGTAAAAAGAATCACTCTCCATATACCTCCCTGCATAGAGGACATGGGGTGAAAATCCCTGCAGTGTACAAGGCACCATAGGTCCAAACACCACCTTATTCTTTAGTATTTCAATTCCTCCTACGTCACTTGAATGGGTGCAGTTGCCAAGTGTGATGTTACCTGTGCCTTCAGGCCAATTTTCTCCAGCTTCCGTCCCTTCACAAAGCCCTTCATGCCCTCGTCCACCAGGAAGAGGCTAATGCCATGAGCAGGGGTGCGGGCCTCGCGGTTTGTGACAGCGACCACAATGACCACATCACTCAACCAGCCATTCGTAATAAATACCTGCAAGACATACAGGGACTCGTCTGAGCAGCGCAAACCAGAATCCCAAATAGCGACTTTGTAAAGAAAAAAAAAAAAGAAGAAGCACATAGGTAATTAGTGCGGGGAGTTTGGCTCAAGAGCAAACATTCTATGTAAACCGCTCCACAGATGCCAATGGCATGATACAATTAAGGAGGACTTCTATGGAAAAATGCATGACTTACAAATCAATCCAGGAGATGTATCAAGACTTGAGGGTCTATGTACTAATAATTGCGGTACTGCCGCGATTATTATGTGTCCAACTCGCAGGGGATTATTTTCATTTTTAATGAAAATATCACCGCTATGTACAAAGGGGAACTCGCCGGGGACAGCGTTTGCGGTAACCGCTGTCCCCGCGAGTTATATCCCCAGCATCTTGGAGAAGTCTTTCACAGAAATTAAATCTGCAGGTGAAGATGACACTGCGCATGCACACAGCATCAGCTGCCGAAGCCGGGCAGGGGCTGCGGGGGAAGAGATCGAAGCCCCCCATAGGCTTACAGTAGTTTACACCATTTGAAGATGGTGTAAGCTACCGGGGCGAAACGCCGAAAAGTTTAGTACATAGGAGTCAGATCATAGTCCACAATGATAATAATGGGGACTGCGATCTGCAGCGCTAATTAGTACTTTGCTGGAGATTTCTGTAAAATCTCCTGCATTGTGCTTTTAGTACATAGGAACAATGCATAAAATTATGCAGAAACTGCAGATTCTGCTAAAATCTGTATAATAAATAGATTGATACATAGGCCCTTTGGAGAGAGATAAAGTGGAGAAATTGTGAAAAGCAACCAATCAGCTTCTAACTCTCAATGATCCAGCATGACATTTGAAATGACAGTAAGACGCTGATTGGCTGCATTGGGCAACTGTTCCACTTTATCTCTCTCCAAAGCTTGGTACATCTCCCCCAATATGTTGTATGTCATTTATTAAAAAGATTACAAAATGTCATAGTTCTGAACATTGATTTGGTACTATAACAACAACAACAACAACAACATTAATAATACTGGAAGACCACTCCCATGTATAATATGAGATATGGTAATAAATTACCCTTGTTATCTCTATTTCTACGAAGTCCATAGGGTTCCACATGATACCTTGGGGTATAGGCGATGACGTCAGACATCGGGCACCACAGAGTTAAGTTTTCAGCCTCCCAGGATGCACTGGGGTCCCCCTCCTATACCCCGCGCCCCCGAGCCAAGGCAAATCAGTTACGTAACAAGCCATAGGCCGGAGGAGGAGAAGAAAGAGAGAGAAGAAAGTCGGGAACACACAAGAATCACATTCTCACCAGAAGGAGACGGAAAAACCGGTGACCAGATGAAAGCCCATCTGCAGTACAGGTGTGAAAGAGCGGGAGTCCTGTGGAACCCCATGGACTTCGTAGAAATAGAGATAACAAGGGTAAGTTCTTACCATATCTCATATTTTCTACTTCAGGGTCCATAGGGTATCCACAGGATACCTTGGGGATGTCCCAAAGCAGTATCCGTTAAGGGTGGGGACGCTCCTGTGCTGAAAGGAGAATCCGCCGCCCGAAAGAAGCATCCCGAGAGGCATAAGGTGTCAAATGCATAATACCGTACGAACGTATGGACAGAAGACCACGTGGCAGCCTTGCACAGCTGAACAGACCTAGTGGAATGAGCCCTAATAGAGGATGGAACAGGAAGACCTTCATGAATATAAGCTTCCGAAATTGCCATGCGAATCCATCCTGCCAAAGTTTGCTTAGTGGCAGGCCAACCCTTCTTACGGAAGCCATAGAGGACAAACAAGGAGTCCGACTTCCTAAAAGAATTGGTGTGGTCAACATAAATCCTTAGAGCCCGCACCACATCCAAGGTGGCCTCACCAACCGAGAGGTCTGGTGAATTAAAGGCCGGCACTATGATTTCCTCGTTGATGTGGAAACTAGATACCACCTTCGGGAGGAAACAAGGGCGAGTGCGAAGCACCGCCCTGTCCCTATGAAAAATGAGAAAGGGAGGTCGACAGGAGACAGCCCCCAATTCTGAGACCCTTCTGGCCGAAGCAATGGCCAGAAGGAATACCGTCTTAGCTGTAAGCCATTTCAAATCCACTGAGCCCAGTGGTTCAAATGGCGGTCCTTGGAGAGCCCTCAGGACCACAGCCAGATCCCAAGGAGCCACTGGTGGAACAAAGGGAGGCTGAATACGAATTACACCTTGCATAAAGGTGCGGACATCAGGAAGAGTAGCAATCCTACGCTGAAACCAGACGGACAGGGCAGAAACCTGCACCTTCAAAGAGGCAAGGCGAAGATCGTGATCTAAGCCCGCCTGTAGGAAAGCCAACACTATGGATATCCGGAACACCTGAGGATCATAGCCTCTAGGGCGACACCACTCAAAGAAAGTATGCCATACTCGATGGTAAATTCTTGCAGACGTAGGCTTCCGAGCTCTTAGCATGGTGTTAACTACAGAGCTGGAAAAACCCCTGGACCTTAAGAGGGCTGTCTGAACAGCCACACCGTCAAAGACATACAACTCAGGTCCAGGTAATGACAAGGACCCTGTGACAACAGGTCCGGACGTAGAGGCAACCTCATCGGAGGGTCTACGGAGAGACTCCGAACGTCTGAGTACCAGTGACGTCTGGGCCACGCTGGAGCTATCAACAGGAGCGTGCCGCCCTCTTGCTTGAATTTTGGAACCACTCGAGGAAGAAGGGAGAACGGAGGGAAGAGGAACGCAAACTGGAAGGTCCACCAGACCGACAGAGCATCTACCAGAAGAGCCTCCACGTCTCTTGTTCTTGACCCGTACACAGGCAGCTTGTTGTTGTGCCAGGAGGCCATGAGGTCTATCTCTGGAAGGCCCCACTTGTCCACCAGGAGTTGAAACACCTCCTGGTGAAGAGACCATTCTCCCGGATGCACGTCCTGACGGCTGAGGACTCCCGGGATGAACACCGCCGAGATGGCAGGGAGATTGCCCTCTGCCCACGTCAGGATGCGGGACACCTGCCAGCGCTGCCCGACTTCGGGTTCCTCCTCGGAGGTTTATGTAAGCCACCGTGGTGGCGTTGTCCGATTGTACCTGCACGGGTTTTCCCTGGAGAACATGTTTTGCTTGCTGGAGAGCATTGAATACCGCGCAAAGTTCCAAGATGCTTATTGGAAGCGCCGCTTCTGCCGGGGTCCACCTGCCCTGGAACAAGTGTGGACCCATGACTGCTCCCCAGCCTCAGAGACTGGCGTCCGTTGTCAAAAGGACCCAGTTTGCCACCCAAAAGGGACTTCCCCTGTTCAGGTGAGTCGTTTGCAACCATCAGGCCAGAGACAGACAAACCTCCGGAGAAAGCACCATGGTCTGCGTCTTTATCCGATAGGGCAACCCATTCCATCTGGAGAGGATCAACTGCTGCAGAGGTCTGGAGTGAAACTGGGCATATTCCACCATGTCGAAGAGTGACACCATGGAGCCCAGTAACTTCATCGCTGAGTGAATAGACACTCTGCGGCTCTGAAGGCAACTACGTACCCTTGCCTGTAATGCAGAAATCTTTTCCTCCGTCACAAAGATCCTCTGTTGTTGAGAGTCCAACAGCGCCCTGAGATGGAGCATCCTCTGCGATGGAACCAGGGTGGATTTCTTCCAGTTTATTAACCAGCCGTGATTCTGCAGTACTGAGATTGTCAGTTGCAGATGAAGCTGGAGGACCGCTGGAGACCCTACTAACAACAGAAGGTTGTATAGATAAGGCAACAAGTGGACCCCCTGCATCCGCAGGTGGGCTGCCATTACGCCATGACTTTGGTAAAGATATGAGGCGCTGTTGCCAGACCAAAAGGGCAGTGCATGGAACTGAAAATGTTTGTCAAGCTCTGCAAACCTGAGGACTTGCTGATGCGTTAAGATAATGGGGACATGCAGGTAAGCGTCCTGAATGTCCACCATGAAATCCCCAGGCTCCATCACCAGTATAATGGATCGCAGGGTCTCCATCCTGAACCGAGGCACCCTTGAGGACTTGTTGAGGGATTTGAGGTTGAGGATGGGTCAGTAAGACCCATTGGGTTTCTGCACCAGAAAAAGATTGGGATAGAAACCCATGCCTCTGGGAGAACGGGACAGGCACTATAACTCCAGCCTGGAGCATAGAGTGCAACACTTTCTGTAGATCCAGGGCTTTGTTCTGATCTGACGGAAGGCCTGTCATGAAAAACCTGCTGGGGGGCCTGCGCCGGAAGGAGAGGGCATACCCCCGAGAGACCACCTTGTGTACCCAAGTGTCCTTGGTAGTCAGACACCAACACTGGGTGAACTGAAGCAGGCGGCCTCCCACTCTGGAATCCCCAAAGGGTGGCCTGGTCTGTCAGGCCGAAGGCTTATCGTCCGACTTGGGGGCGGGGCATCTTATACTCCAAGCCTGTTTCTTGGGCTTGGCAGACTTCTTAGGCCCGGCCTGTCTCGGAAAGGACTGCACTTTGGACTTACCCTGGGCCCTGTAGGGCCAAAAGGACGAAGTACCAGACCCTGATGGGACTATAGCCGATGGCAGACACGCAGAGTGGCCACTATCTTGTCCATATCAGGGCCAAACAGGACCTGTACATTAAAAGGCAAGCATTCCAAACCCTTCTTGGAATCTGCGTCCGCTTTCCAAGAGCGCAACCACCATAGGGTGCGACGAGCGGCCACAGCTGCCGAGGAGATTCTTGAGGTGAGGAGACCAATATCCAAGGCTGCCTCATTAATGCACATGGCTGAGTCTCTGAGATTGCCCACTAACTCCGCCTGCTCCGCAGAAGAGTCAGAGTCCAGAGACGCCTCCAAACTATCAGCCCAGCGCTCCATGGCTCTGGCCATCCAACACACGGAAATGGCCGGTCTGGACGCCCCTCCAGCAAGTGAATAAATGGATTTCAGGCATATTTCAACCTTGCGATCCGTAGCATCCTTTAAGGAGGACATGGAGGGCATGGGTAAAGTAGCACTCCTCACTAGGCGTGTTTCATGAGAATCCACTTGCGGAGGAGATTCCCACTTGGAGAAAATTATCAGCAAAGGGGTATGCAATAGCCAAATGTTTCTGAGGCTGATACCATTTACCCAGATTTTTCCACGCCTCCTCTAAATGATCTACTAGCTGACCAGATAGAGGAAATTCAGTGGCATCACCCTTAATATCCTTAAAGAAGGCGTATTTGGATTTGGCCACGGAGGGATCGTCATCCTCAATAACCAAGGCCGTACGAACTGCCCGTATAAGGCCAGGTATATAGACCTTAGACTTAGACTCCGCCTCCTTAGTACGGAGGGGCTCCTGGTCAGAAAGGTCAAAAATGTCACCGTCATCAGACGACACATTATCCTCATCATACTGAGCCGTCTGAGACACTAAAGGCCGCAACGTCCGACAGGTGTTGCACCAAATTGGACAAGGAATTGACCCACGCAGGCTCCTGTGAGACCTGGGGGGGCGAAAGCGGGAGACACTGGGGTACCATCAACTGTCTGGGGAACCCCTGCATAGGTGACGACACCACCGACAGCTGGGACAACCCCATCTGGGGGAACGCAGGGGGCGTCGCTAGCTGGCCCACAAGGATTGTAAGTGCCTTAGCAAAACAAGCCCAGGGCGGTTCCTGCACAGGCGCATTGACAGAAATCGGGCGCGATATAAGATAACACGCCCTACATAACCCCTCAGAGTTCCATCACCCTCCGCTAATGGTACATTACATGCGGTACACTTCAGCTTAAGAGGAAAATTACGTTCACTCTCAGACACGATGAGTGTAACGGAGTGTATGCGACTCCCCTCCCAGACAAATGCTTGTATAGTGAGGCAATGAACACCCTGCAACACCGCACCACAAGGGCTTTAGCAGAGGAAGACAGGGATAGCAAAATGGCTGACAGTCAGAAGTGAAAAGTACAGTCAGACAGCGCTAGCATTAAGTCACATACAATGCAGAAATAAATCCCTGCACTACAAGCACTAATCAACCATACAGACCAGAGCCTGGTAGGTCACAGTGCAGCATACACCGACCTTAACCGAAGGAGAGGTATGCGGGGGGACCAGGACCGCGATGCCCCCTGTAATCCACATCCAGCAGCGTTTCCACACACCTTAGAAATGGCCGAGGAGCTGAGAGGAGGCGGGCCCGGGGGAGGAGCGCTCACACAGCCCGCCAGACCGCTATGGAGAGGTACTGTGCAGCGGGGGGAGGCGCCATCTGTATACAGGGAAGGCGCGCTCCCCTGGCATGCAATTAACCCCTGGGACGCCGGACTTTGCCGCGGCCCGCTGACCCTGGGGTATAGTGGAAGCGCAGGTTAATACCTGGCTCCACGTGCAGCCAGTCTCCAGGGAGCCCCCTGCCTGGGGACTTAGGACTGTGTACATCGGCGGGTACCCTTCGCGGGATCCCGCCGCTTACCTGCCCCCTTGGTAAGTGTGTTAGGATTAGGCACCATTAGGGGGGTTAGGCAGCACCCCGGGATACTTAGGTGTAGGGTGCAGGGAAGGGAGGTTAGGGTTAGGCACCACCGGGAGGGGGAGGATTAGGTTAGGCACCCCCATGGGAGGTTAAAGACCACAAAAGGAGAGTTAGGGTTAGTGAAGGGGGGGGGGATGTAGAGGGGAAGGATAGTATACTTATCAGCCAGTCAGGATTCTGTCCAAGCCGGGCTTCCAGGGTCGGGATTTGAACCTATTCAGCCACCGGTATTTATAGTTATTCCATTGTAGGTTAGTAGATTAATACAGAGCTACCATGACAATCCAATCCCTAGCAGGAAGTGTGCTTATTTTGCTAAACCCTGCAACCAACAAGAGGAGGGGACAGGGGTGTATCCTGACCGCCAACTGTGACTGGTAGGAGGACAAGTTTTGGTGTAGCTTCTATAGAGGTGAACCAAGCACCCAGGTTCTCCTGTGCTCCTGCTCCACCAGGTAACTGACCCTCTAATAGGGTAACAATGAGTCATTTGAAAGTCACATTTGCAGAATCTGGAGCCTGACCTATACAGGTGGCAGTGGGGCCCACCAGGGATTTCCCTTGCACCCCTGTGGGCCAGTCCGACCCTGTGTAGAGGGCTCAATTTTGATTACAGTAGCCCTTATTAAAGTAAATAAGCAGCAGTCTGTTCAGATAATAACCACTGACAGATAGGATGCATGAGAGCCCACCTTACTGCCATTTAGGATCCAATCACTTCCATCTTTCTTAGCATTCGTCCGCACCCCCTGCAGGTCACTAAAAACACAGCATAAATAAAGAAGTTACTGCTTAGATCACCAATAGATAAATGTACATCTCAACCAAAATTGTCATAATACTAATAATAGTTGTATCCATCTCAAACCGTGCATCTTACCTGCCAGCTCCCGGCTCGGTCATTGCAATGGCCCCAATGCATTCGCCAGCTGCCATCCGGGGAATATATTTCTCGATCTGGCTCTTGTTACAGTACTTTGAGATATAAGGCATCACTATGTCCGAGTGGAGACTGAATCCGGGTCCAGTACAATTCACATACATTCTGCAGAAGAATCTAAGAGTTAGCTAAAGGTACGCATGATATACAAGCTACTGATTGATTGCTGAATAACTTACTGTTCCTCCCACACAATGGCGGATGACAGGAGATCGCCACCAATGCCACCATTCTCTTCTGGGATATTGACGCCTAGCAGCCCCTGCTGTCCGGCCTTCTGCCACAATTCCCGGCTCACCTGTCCGGCTTTCTCCCATCTACAAGTACAAAGACGTTGAATTATACAAATCTCCAGCCAGGTGCTAGTCTGCGTTGCCTTTAATATGGCAAATTAAGCCATTTATTCAGTCAAGAGAAACAACCGTTCATGCCATATTAGCCTGGAGCTATGATCAACAGAACCACGTTCCCCTGTCACAAGCTGCAGTGTACTCAGAGCCAACAGTCCACGTTCCAGAACACGGAGTCAGATGCCTCTGCAGGCGCTTTTCCGTACAGCCACAGCAGGCTACTTCTTCCTCATGTTAATGCACCAGAGTTTGTCGATAATCCTGGCGTCTGCATATGGAAGCCAATCAGGCCCACTGTTCTTATGTCCGCAGCCACTTTCGGCAATATTCGTATCTGGACTTGCACCAGCCAAAAACACTATCTCCTCCCACACACTGCGAACGGGCAAGAAAAGCGTCCTACGCGCCCGCAATACTCCCATGATACTCTCACAGGCCAGAAGAGTTCCACGCATTTGCCACCCAGTTACCGACCCATTTAACGGAAAGCGCGGTCTGACGACGGTCAAATTGTACGCGCTTGCGATCTCCGTCCTTGTGCATGTGCCAGACCCAACAGGTGCGCAGTTGCCATTGGCTTTCTTTGGCGCATGCCAATATCCATTTGCGCCCAACTCAGAATAAGGCCCAGTAGCTTTAACAATAAAAGTGTGTATTGCCATTACAGGTATAGGATCCTTTATTATAAAGTTCCGAAAACCAGAAAGAAAGAAATGTATCAACTGACACTGAGAATATCATGAATGCAGAAAATCAGCTGTCTCTTCTTACAGTCAATGTGAGGACCACTGACACACACACACACACACACACACACGCATACTTGTTTTTGTGACCTTTTCAGGACCCATGACTGGTTTGTCCATCATGGGGACGCCTGCTTCCCATTGCCCAAACAGCTTGATCAGCAAACCGTGCCTGCTGGTGGGTATCTATATCATATCACCCGGCGCGCATGTGCCGTATAGCTTGGTGACAGAAACCGGACACCATTATACCTCACCGGGACCTAGTCAGTTTTTCCTAACCATGTGGGTACTCCCTATGCCTCACTGGGACCTACTCAGGTATTCCTAACCATGTGGGTACACCCTTTGCTATGACCACTAAATGGTTTCACCACAGTAAATAAAAAAGACGCCTTGGTTGGACCAACATAAATTTTATTCAGGCTGTACACTGTCGCTTGATAGCAGTTATTCGGTTTTTTATGTAGTACTTGACTGACAGCCAGTTCCTAGCCTTCAGAGCCTGCTCCTCAGCGCCGAGGCAGGCGTTACAATCCTTTTTGCCGGGGACCTTGCAGGAGAGGATGAATCTCATCAGGTGTCTCTCAACTGCTGCTGCTTCTTTTCTGCTCCACGGTTTCTTTTTAGAGCCCATGCAATCACCTATGCAAGACAGGGAAGAGATCAGTCAACCAAAAACTCACCGCCAGCCCAAGCCACCCAATGAATTTGATGGACACACACCTTTAGTAGCCATGGGTGCATGCCTCTCCATCACTTTCAGTGCACTGGCATCTCCCTCCTCCACATGCACTGCTCCAGCTTCCACCTCTGGCTCATCATCAGACTCATCACTGGCTAGCGGGATTGGTTCTGGAAATACAAAGATAAACAGAGATCCCCGGTCACAGTTTCCCCCTTAGACTGTCAGCCCATGGAACAACCAGTCGGGTGAGGGACCATGCTACTTACCATTGGGATCAATGGAGATTTCTTCCAGGCTTTGTCCCTTAAAGTCAGCCAATCGACCTTGCTGGAGTGCCACAAAGAGTTTGCTAATTTTTGCCAATTGCAGGGTACCTTCAGGGAGGCGGTAGTACTGGCGGTGCACCCGGATATCGTGCCCTAGGAAATCGGCCAGCTGATCCATCTCCGTGTCACTCATGTTCAGCACCCTCGAAAGGGTGGCCACATGTTTCCGAAGCCTGGTAGAGGAGAGAGCTTCTGGATGCTTGGCTCCACATGCCCGTGCATAGAGTCGAATGCAGTCGGATCCTCTGAGGTGTGACAAGGCGGAGGGTCTTGCAAACATATATACATTGTCAGGACTGACACCACACTCTACCCTTTTCTCTGTGAGGTGCTCCAATGCCCTCTGCATGCAAGGGGACAGGAGGACAGGGACTTTCCTGCCTCTCTTACCAGGAATCTCAATGCGTGTGAAGTGCTGACATAGCCTCTTTTCTGGCTCTGACAGGGCCAGCGCCACATCACCCTGTAAATCAGCTGTGTGCCGAGATGCAAAAGAGCAAAGCTTCATCTTTGAGACCTCACCTTCCCTACGTCGGTTGAATAGGATTAGTTGTGTGAGGGTTACCTTGGCCAGCAGCAACCACTTCTTTGTGGTCGGGTGAGTGGACAAATCCTCTAGGTATTCCCGCTGTCTGTCAGTGAGATAAAGGTGCAACTGTTTTACATCATCAGTGAAAGGTAGAAGGGGGGGGGTGTTCCATTTTTGCTCCTCTAGGGTTTTGAGGGCAGCAGCCGAGATCATCTCGCTCCACCTTGCCTTGTATAGTTTTTGGAAGCTCCGTGCGCTCTCCACGGTCGGGGCATGGCCCTCCATAAGTGCCTGGCACTCAACCATGGTAGATATTTTTTGGAGGCTATGGCCCACTTTCAGGGCCAGTGAGGGAACCTTATAGGTATTCGTCAATTCAGCATAGCCGGCCAGGCTCCTTACGGCAGTTATGACCTGCAGGAAGTTTGCAGGGCAGATGAACTCTGCCATGCTCCTCAGAGGACTAACCATCCTGGCATGCAGTAACAGTCGCCCCACCTCTCTGAGCTTCTGCCGTATATAATCATGCTTACTGACATCCGAACCATGCCGGTTAAAGAGGTGGAGACCAAACTGCATGATGCAAGGGTCACCCTTTATTACCTGTACCACATCATCGTGAATCATATCACACAGCACCTTCCAGAGGCCCTTCCCAACACCCGGTGGAACGGGAGTGGCGTAAGCACAGAGGGATTGCACTCTGGTCCTGCCTGGTTTGGTGTTGGCAGGACCTTTTTTCAGCGGGCACCTTTTCACATGACGCCAAAGGTGTTGCCTTGAGAAAAGGCCCTGGCAATATGCACAATGCATGAAGTCTTGGGGAGCCACAGCTTCACCAGGCTGCTTGCATGGAAGTAGGACACCGCAGCCCTCACGTAGAACCCCGGCATTATGGGCAAAGTTCCCCCGGTTGCGAATCAGGTTAAGCTGTAGCCGCCTTTCCCTTGAACACTTTGGGTAGCTCAGTGCCCGGGCTGCCTCAGGCTCATCGTGGTGGATGGCCTCCACGTGCCTTGCAATTTTTGAGAATGGCTTCTCGCACCATAGACAATAGTTCTTTTTTTTATACACCTTTGAGCCATCACATTTTTTGGTAAGTACCTGGACTGTCACAGCGTGGTTTTTTTTTGAGGAGCAGAAACCTGGGCCAGAAA